>CH002325.1:69307-106168 GCA_000149265.1 Ciona savignyi
TTAAGTTTTTAATCGGCCATATGTACAAGAATGTAGGTTCTGTGTGGTTTGTTGGTACTAAGTGGGATTGGGGTTCTAAAGGTTGGGTTTGGGGTTTCATTTACCATTTAAAAGTATTTTGATGAATAAAATGATAATGAAATTGATGTTTATGCGTTGCCCAACCGGAAAATTTTGGTTGTGTTTACTATGATTGCTCTCATATTATCAGAAATTGGTGTAAAATGTGAAATCATCTCAGTTTAGTATAAACTTTTAAGTCATTTTTAAACAAGTTTTTACTGGCTACCATGTCTCCCCTATATTAATTCATGTGATGATTTGCACCAGAACAACACATTTGGTTAAATAGCAACCCACATATTAAAACTTCATTAGCTTAAGTTCTGTTGTTATTATTATTATTTTAGTAGTAATAATTATTTTTGATTGGGGGGCAATGACAGTAAACAATAACTGCACTCTTTCATTATGTTTAGCCTTTCTGATAATCTAGGTGAAGTGGCTTTAATTCACCATATGATCTTTGCAATGCACACTTGACATTTGAAACCTTGCCAAATCTAATTTTAATCAACAATGGGTTTCTAAGTAACTAAAACCATTTGTGGCCATGAATGGAAGGATGCGATGATTAATAACAGCAACATTAAACCTTGGTGATAAAATATTGTAAAACTGTTTCTATCGATGACACATGCAAATCACTGCCACCCCACTTATTCTGTTTACAATGAACCATGGACTTGTTGCATTGGTTTTAAACATATTATTTTTAAGTTTACCAGTACTATTTTATTCAACAATATTGCCAAAAAATGAATCTTTGGGCAATGCACTCAACAAACATTGATGGAAACCAGTGGAAGTTATTATGTTTAAAAAAATAAAGTTACCAGTTTGTATTATTCTGGAGAAGCACATGGTATGGTATCTATTATATTTTTTAATATTTTTGTAAACAGATCTATCTTATAAACTTAAATAATTAAATGATTTACTTGGGCTGCAGCTGCAGCTTGTGGCAGCGCTTGCTGAAAGTAAGCTCCGGCATAGACTCCACCAATCAGTGACGGTTGGGATGTGGATGGTAGGACCACTGGTGTTGGCTAAGAAATAAACTCAATGTTACTACAGCATGCCTGTCACAAACCTAATGTATAGTGTGAAGTATATATACACACATATACGGGATCTATTCATACAAGACACACTGCACAATATACGTGATATGTGGTCTTTTAAAAAATGGGCACAGTATATATGTGCTATGAGCTGAACACTTGCTTTATAACAAATAAAAACGACTATTAGTCTTGCAATTACGTACATAAATGTTAAGTAAGTGGTGCTGTGTGATGATGTTTAGAGTGATTTTACACTGTATAATTTTCACCGTGTTTAAACACACTCTAGCCTTGTTACTTTACCTATTTTTGTTGTGGACCAATAATGATTGCTTGCTGATTGTGTCAAAGAGCAGAATTGATTCATTTGGTATTTGCATTATTAGGATAGGTCATTTATAATTTTAGACTTTTATATCTTACAGTATTATCTTCCAGCAGTGAATTTAAAAGCGTTACACTAAAGAAAAAGAAACATAAGTGCTTGGAACATAAAAAAATAAGTTTTTATGTATCGACCTTGTCTGTGTGAGCGAACTAAGAACTTCTTTACAAATTGGATGTTTATATACAGTCATTAAGTAGCCTTACATTACAATGATAATCATATGTTCCATTGTTATATATATAGCGGACCGTTCACATGAAGATGGATTGGTTGATTCGGTGGGGTACCGGTGTATATATATAAAATAATTCACATAATGACTGTTAACATTTGTTATGCTCAATAAAATATTTGCGGAAAAAGTTAAGAAATTAAATACTTTTTTAGTTAGGGGATTAGGTTAAATCCATCAACATAAATTGTATTAATTAAGTTTTGATAGTATATCGGCTAAATTTTTATAACAGCATGTAAATAAAATTAACCACAATAGATAATTATAATAAATAAAAGATAATTTATTTTAATCTATGTATAAGATAATTTTAAACTATGTAGTTTGATATTTTGTATTAAAGGTATTAAAGCTGAACCATAGAAGAAATTTAACATTTAGAAAAAGCAAAATACCAAGACCACAAGACATAAGGTTGGTTTATACAAAACACAGTCTGGGTATTAAAAAAATAGTTTAAAAATTACTTTACCGGCCAGATTTTGTGATTTTCAATAATCAGTACCGGTACAGCACTATAAAGTGTTTTATATATTTTTAAGATGTACAACTATATCGGTATTTAAATACTCATCATAAAAGAATCAATAAAAAATACTCGACTAATAATAAATAATTTTTAAGTAGTACAACTGCACCAAATAATTGTTATCAGGTAATTGTATTTCTAAACTATGTCATTTAGTAAATTCATGTCTATAACATAGTTAGATCAAGTTACTGGTGCACGTTGAATCTATAATCAGTGAATAATTCACACCATAGTTTTTATTATGGTTTTGGTAACTAGGCTAGATATATTTTCTCATATGTAACATATTGATTAAATGAATTTGGAACTAAGCATTCTATTAAATATGTCAGATTTACCATCTACTTTTAGTACAACCAGTGTCTGGTTAACATTTTTTAAATCCCATAGTTGACAAATACAACCTGTCCAGTCCTTTAAGCATCAATCACAATAGTTTAGTTTTAATCGTTAAAATAGTTTTCCATATTTTTCTGAGAAATTCAAATACTATATTTAGCTTTGACTAAAAACGAGGCATTCTATTGTTAGTAGCTTAGTATCGATACAATTTAAACAATACAATGTGTGATTAGAGATAAATTGTCTTATTGCCTTTTCACCCACAAATAATTTAATGCAAATTTATCCAAATTAACCACATAGCAATATTAAATTAAAGTTCTAAGTTTTTTTTCTTTTCAGTTTTAACAAAGAGATTAAAAATAATATGACATATTGATGCACAAATTATGCCATAAAAGACATTTCTTACAAATTTTAAAATGTTTATGCACATTAGTGAATAAGGCCAATAAATGATTTATATTGCAAATATATACAGAAGCTAGGGCTGTGCATCGGTTAACCGGTTAACCGACGGGACGTCAGTTAACCGTAAATAAAATCGGTAAATGGTTAACCGATTAGAGCTCGGCGTAATTACGAAATTACGGACGTCGGAATTACGTTTCGTAAGTAGGGATGTGCGAAGTTAACGTGAACGTCAGTTAACTCTCAATGAAGTCAATAAATAGCTAACCGACTGTGTTCGTTTTTTAGCCTACAACAGCGCATGATAACAAAAAAATTTATATAGTGGTTGTTCTTTTTTAAAGACCACGCAGTTAACTTGCAGTAGGCCTAAGTGATGGTACGAGTAACGGTCGAGGCCTCGAGATCGTATCCACTTGGTATGATTTTGTAGGTCTTGGCGTTGCTAACCGCAGCGCAGCTTTTCTAAAGATTCGTCGCGGTGTTTATTGCTTTGATCGGCGGTTTGACCTAGGGTTACGTTGACCTAGATTCAATACAGGACCTCTGACGCACTCCCGCGCGTGTTTCCCATGTTCTTTTCTTTGATCGGTTAACCTTTATAAGAATCTAGGTTCTTGCACAGCCCTAGTATACAATGTTATGGCCACGTGTATTAATTGAAAAAAGTAAAGTCGAACCATAGGCAAACTTCTAATTGAAAAACTTTAGTTCCAATAATAGACTTAATATTTTGTCGAATTAAGCGGCCAGTTCGTGCGGCCACCGATGTTTCGACTAGTCGGATGTACGATAAGAATATAAGATAAACGTAAGATGACGGAAAGTGGCCTTATCTTGTGAAGACACCGGCCTTGCGGCAGCGCAAGATAACAATACACGCTATAAGCAGGTTGTTTTTAAAATACCGGCAGGTCGGCTTGCATCGTTACATCGAGTAGGAAAAAATGCCGATTTAATCGGTTAACCGATTTATTTTTGGATCGGTTAACCGTTAAGATTTTTTATGAATTTGCACAGCCCTAACAGAAGCCAATTCCACATACTTACCACAACGGCACCACCAGGTATTGCTGATGTAGTGGTTGTTGTACTGTTCAGTGCAGCTGGTATTCCATTCACTTCATTTTCTTCTTTCTCTAAAATCACATCCAACATAATCATGCAGTAACATACTAAACAATTAATATTTTGATTTCATGTCTTTGACAAAACATTACTTGCAACTGATGTTTAAGTAAAGAAATAAACAATATTGTAGATACATTACTTGTCATGTTGTCTATATTAGTATTTACAGACTTAATACTAGTATTTATTGACTGTTCAAAGAAAAACAACACATATTTTTTAACAAACAAAGTACATTTCACATACTTTCAAGAGTATCAACGGCACTAGCTGGTTCCTTATCAGATATCTCATCAGAAGAAGAAACTGTGGTGAGAGCTGATTCTGAAGCGCCAGCAGTGGAAACTACAGCTGGAGGTGGTGGTGGGGGGATCGCAACTTGCATTCCACCTGCTCAGATTATTTAGTGATTAATAGTATATTTCCTATCTGACTGCGGAATACCGGTACTTCCTATTTAATGTTATCAACAAATTAGCAATATAAGGCATACAAATTATCGATCAGATGTTCGATCAAATCAAGGAACCAATGTTAATATTGACCAGCACTGTGTTACATAAACTTTGCAAAAGTAGTCTTTTTAAAATACAACGAATTATTAAAGCGGGCTTGCTATTGTAAAACAATGAGATTGTGGACGATATGTCTTTGTTAAGCGTGCTGTATGTTCCTCAATGTAAGGAATTCCTAAAGGTCACTCTTATTCTCAATATCCAATATATCAGGATGGTCTTAGTTAAATCATTTAAGATCATGTTCATCTTTGAATTAGCCATTAAAAGAAGCTAAGTCCATAAGCAATTTGTTACGAACATGTGAGAGAGAAAGACTGTAAAGTAGACAATCTACATTCCTGTGGTTCTGTTGGTAGTTGTTAACTAAACATTACTATTTTATTATTATAATTAATAACAAAATAATAATACATCATCATGTTGTTTGATATCACTAATTTGGTAAAACGACATTAAACTAGGTAGCACATTTTTAAAAACACACTGTACAGAGCAATCTTCTTTATTCAAATCAAATATATATTTAATGTATAATATATTTACACACCGAAAATTTGATCTTGGATTTATATATATATATACCTGTGAGAGCGGCAGGATTTGGCATAGGTAGGAATGGAGCAGGTGGAGGTGCATACGATGGAATACCTTGAATACCAGCAGATACAGCCATCTGGTACTGAATATACTGCTGTGAATTCATTATTCCACTGTATTTTACCAAAGACTAATTGTTTTGCTAAATTTTATGCTTTTAGATTTGGTATTTTTTAATGTCTGTAACACGGCAAAGAAGAACAAAACAGTTTAGGGATTTTTTGGGTTATTGCATATTAAGCAAAACTTAATCAGATAATCACAAGTTTTAAATAAATGTTCGCATTACCCAGCTGAAAATTTGTTTACAAAACCAACACGAAGACACCTGGCAAAATAATGTATCCAAATATATTTGTATGCACTGTTGACATTACATTTGGTCCCATTCAGAAGTTTTATCCCCGTCAATGGAAATATATTCAGTACCAACTGGTTGTATATGTCGCAATGGGTACCCTGGTTAGCGCGACCGATACATGTACCGACCTATACAAAAACTATTCAAAAACGATGCAAGTGACGAGCCCATACTGAGTTCGGAGCTTGACTCGGTAAAAATAAAGAACTGCAATAGGTCGGTATCATAACCATCAGACTCCCTCGTTTCCAACGCCGGTGTGCAATATATTGAGAAGTTTCATAAATTAACTAGGGCCAGGTAAAGTGCCTTCCTCAGGGACACCAACTTAATAGATTTTATGTTTTATATCATTAAAAGTCTTGGACAAGACACTTAGCGGACATTTCCCGAACCTAGTCGATTATTGTTCTACTAAATTAAAGAAACGTAACAATGACTGTAAAGTAAAAAAAACGATGATTGTTGACAAGAAATATTAAAGGAATAAGTCACGTTAGACTATATTTGAAACCACATTCGAACCAACACAATTAAAAGAAAGAACGAAGTGTGAACTATCACGAAATACTATATAAAAATTTTAACGCGCATGTTTTTTTCCCGATTTCGGAAATTACAAAATTATAGATTCAATCACGATGTAAGTGCAAGGAAATTTGGCCATTTAAGCAACGGGTTTATACTAAATATATATGGAGAAACCCCAGCAGTATTTTATTTTTTTCTGTATTGGATCCTGTTGTAAATTGTATTACGTCTTACCATGTGCCCTACATCTATTTTTTCATTAATTCCATGAAGTCTGTTTTAAAGCTCGACAGTGTAGCTAATAATAGTTAGTAGCTTTGTCACTATGTTGCAATTGACCCATGCATTCAGCAGTCATCGTTTGATGGGTCATGATGAAAAGAAATGAGAATCAGAAGAAGTCTATGATCCGAAGCCCTCTTCTTTTTCATGCTGACTCGGGTCAAGTCAAGTTGCTAAATCCACCGCTGGTATTATATTGCAATACAATCGGCTAACACAGAGCTTTTTTAGTTTCAATTTATAGCGATTCACCGCCAAATGTTACAAGTTCAACGTTAAACAATTACTATAATAAATATATATATATATTTACTGGTTTTATAAAAAGAGAAATTGGGGTAGGATAGAATGGTCATGTTTATTCCTGTCAATGGGAAAACGCAATGGGCGTTATCATACGGCAATCGTCAGATTACCACTAATCGTCGATCACTACATTCCAACGCTTATCATTGCTATTTTAGTGTGTTGTGTATAATTAAGATGTTTCTTTAATATAGTAGATTCCTTTAATATAATATTAATCAATAGACGTTCCTTTTATATAGTATTAATCAACTCGGATCGCTTTTACACTGACGTCCAATTACCACACTGGTTATTGGTAATACAGCTATAGACAACCAACTCATTATTAAGATAAAATGGTTAATTAACCAATCGTCGCTATAATAATGCTGTGTAATCTTAAAATAATTCAATAAAATAATGATTTCGGAATGTCGAATAATTTATTTACGTTGTATAGGCTGATCTTGCAACAATTCTTTTTTACAATTATTAGTTCAATGCAGAAAAGAAATGCGCAAGTGGCCTACATGCCTAAGTAGGCTATATATGTATATACAGTGGAACCCCGCTTGGAGACCACCTCGATAACACGACCACCTCACTATCAAGACCACTTTAGTGCGGTCCCAAATAATTTACTATGGTAATGCATTGTATTCTGTTTCAATAACGCGACCACCCCGGTTTCCAGACCAGGACCGCCATATTTTGGTCCAAAACTTCAAATTTGACTCCGCTTAAGTGACCACATGTGCTAAATAATGTGCCTTTGTCACCAAAATAACAAGGTTACATTTTATTTATGATTAAAACAATAAGAATAATTGAGCGCACACAAAAAATGTGGCAGACAGAACTGAATCCTACAAGATAAACCTAATTCATTCTGCAGTATCTGACACAAATATTGGCATTTGGTGAAAAATTAGTAAAAATGCAGACGTTTAAGCTGCATATGACGACAACTTGCAGCAAATCAAAATTCACTAACACGACCACCCCGCTAACGCGACCGCTTGATCACGGTCCCATAGGTGGTCAGGTAAGCGGGGTTCTACTGTATATACAAATGCAAAACATGAAAAGAAGATATACAACGAGTGCAGTGTCCAAAAAGTAAAAAAAAAATGTTTGCTATTAGCACCGGGATGACTTTGACAAAGTACACGCGCTGGGTTTAATCAACAGTGCTTATACGATACACCCTTTCTCCTCGAGAAACAGATGGTTCCGAATACAACGATGATCTTTGAATCTTCTTTAATCGAACAGCTTTGTGATGTTCAGTATGTAACAAATTCTTTGTTGACAAAATTGACAGATTCCTAAACAGGGAATTAAACAAATTCATTATATAAAGGACCAAACAAGAGATGATAATGCAGCCTTTGTTAGGCTATTTTACTAGAATTTCTGATTATACCGTTTACTAACATGAGATAATAGTGTATGGTGGCTATGTAGAAATTTTCGCAAACCTCATATTGCCGAATGTTACGATTTGACTCACCTTTTTTAAGTGTATTATTGCAGTCGACCAAACTTTTTGTTGTTTTGCTTGTCTGGCAATATACACTGCACACTTGGAATATCCGATTAATCCTAGATTCTTGGGTTGTTGTGATGGTTGTCGATCTTGTTTGACCTGTTGTAAGATGAAATTTTATATCTTTATGCGATAGATAGCGCATTATTTAAAACTATTTTATAGTTAACACATTAGTAAAAACACTTACGTGATTTTATCTCCCTGCTTGCAGCAACAGCAACAAATATGAGCATCAGTGTAATAAAAACTAATTTTGACATATTGGAATTATTTTTCGTGGTAGGCTATAGGTGTAAAATAAATCTGCAAATCGGTTTAATTAAGTTATCCGTATAATATAACCTCATGTAGGACATAAAGTATACAATATTTTTAAAGTAATTAATTTAAATCGATGCTATCTTTGTCAGTCAAAGTTAACGACCTTTCAGAATAAGCTTTATCTATCCAAAACGACACATTTAGCAATAATTCCATTTCTCCTAATCTGATGGATAGGAATACAAATTCTATGTGTTAAGCTCGCACTAGGTAATATGTGCCTTTTCTAAATGAGTAGGAAATCAGTGTCATCCTCGGCTTTATATAGCGTCGGCTGCGTTAAAACGAGAAATCAGTTGCTGACTTTCTCCAAAAATAACCTTAAATCTATTTCACGCAGCCATTACGTCAGTCAATACATTGAAAAGCGCGTGCAAATGGTTTGCAATTAACCATATCAAAATACATTGTAATTAAACTTTTGGAATTTTTATTAAATTGTTCTTCGTCTCTAATGAAAATTGCGTGACAAATAAAGTAAAATTATTAACTGTTTTTCGTAAAACATCCACAAACATCGCCAATTTGGCTCCAAAACGTGTGCGCGTTATGACAATGCGTGAAATGACGAGTTTGTTTTAGCATCGGACAAACTACCCAAAACATACGTGGAAAATCTAATCTCGTATTTTCTGCTAAACATAGAATATTTTATGTCCGTTTCGTTAAAAATGTGTGATGTCAGTTGCTTTCTCGTGTTGTGCAATACAAATGTCTCGCGTATCTCGCCCCAAATTAAAAACAATATTCAGAATCAACGTATTTGGACGCTGCGGCAATTACTTAATTTTAAAACCAATTACTTAATTGGTCCGTTTTGGATAATCTTGAATGGAATGTGACAAAAAATGTCGATGAAGCGCTAGCTTTGTACTTGGAAATATGCCGGAATTTTATATTAACAGACATAAAATAAGATACTTATTAAAATATTTATATTTACTTTTTAATACAAACACCTAAAGACATCGCTTAATTAAACGATTGAACACTTTCGGATAAGATATTCATTATTCATAATTTATTCATGACACAACCAACTAACTAACCGCTGGTTCCGATCCCGCAATCTGTCGGAGATTACTATCTGTAGACAAACAAAAAGAACACTACCCTATTTATCAAATACAAATTACAGGGATTACCTTAATAGCCAGGGTAAGTGACGATTTCCGCAAGAGTAACACTTTAACTAGAATGTTTATCTGTTAAACACATGTAATTTCACAATCAACAGGTTAAGTGCGAAGGAATACGATAAAATGAATACAAAAACAAGCGATAAAAATATCACTCCGTCTTCTCTTGTTGCTCTTCAGAGTCTTCCTCTCTAATGACCTCGAGTTTTTCTCCGGGAGTTTTGCTCGGGGATTCCGTCTGGTTCATCATGGAGGATATAAGGGTAGCATCCTCAGAGAACACCTGGACAAATAAAATTCTTTTTTTTAAAACATCACCGTTTAATTATAAGGTTTCACTGGCACAGGTTGGCCGGAAGATTCATGGTTCAAAACCCCATGTTTATTAGATACTAGTGTATGTGAAAAAATCGTCTGCAAACCATAGTAAAACAAAACGTAACAGCCATAATGATTAAAAAACTCGTATATAACCAGTTGCAAAACAGTCAGTCAGCCACACACTTATTTAACATTATCCTGATATGACTGCAATGGCTCTAAAAACACTTTATTGTTTGTTACCTATCCCCAGCAATAACTTAAATATCCTTCTCTATAATTACATCCACATGTGCATTCATTTAACATTAGCCTTTTACCTCATTCTCTAGATGATCTTCCACCTTAAAAGCAACTCGCAAATCCTGAAAAATGAACGATTTAAATCCAGACAACTGATAAAAATTGTTTTTCTGCATGGTTGGGCTGTTAGTGGTGCATCAATCCATCAGCCATAAACTAGTAAGATTAATACCACCCCTATCTCTTGTATCCTATAGCATAGCACTTAATGAACTTTTCTTGAATCAAGTATATTAATGGGTTAAACAAGAAATATTACCAAAAATTACATATTGTATATGCAACAACACTGTTGTATTTATGAAAACCCAACTGCAGTCATATGGTAGTTAGTAAATTTATTATCAAGCTTTAACATCCTAGCTGCGTTTTCCAATCTACCGCATCATACAGTGAAAATTAAACGGTGAAAATTAAACCTTTTTCAATTCCACTTCAATTTTCTTGATTTTTTCCTTTGTTTCATCGCTCAGTTCAAGGTCCCAGACTACTTGATAGGAACCATCTTTGAACCGAACCGGCATTGAAAACACACAGCCAGAAACTCCATACCAACCTGCAATAGTTTAAAAAATGTTTGCTGCAGTGTATGAAATGAGGAAATGTTTGCCATTTCGATGACGCGGCATTTAATTGCCTCAAAAAACATGAAACCAGTGAATTTTAAATAATTTAATATTTGTGTAACTACTGAAATGGTTTCGGCAACTCGACTAAGACAAACATAATGATCTGAAAAAAGGATTAGTCTTAACACATGTTATAACCCTTTAGACAGAAAAAGCTGGGATAGTTATTACATAGATTTTTTTATATCTTACTATGCCCACTATTGGGTTACTAAAGCTTTTGCAGTGTGGTATATGATTGTGATATTTTTACAGTTTATGTTAACGCATTCACTGAGTCAAGCTGTGTCCACTTGTGCAAGTGACTTGCGCTAGGACATTAGTGACAAAGCCAGCAGCTGTTTTTGATATAACAACATTTCAGAAATGTTTTATCTGACAGAGCTTGCTACAAGATCTTATCTACCCATCAAGTATATTTGTAAGTTTTTTTGTAGTGGGCCGCATTGTCACTTGAAATAATTCAATGGGCCGTAGACACAACTTCCACTAGGCTACCCAAGTACTAAACACGTGCTTTAATTCTTCGAGTTATATATAATCCTGTATTCATGTTGCTCCCATAATTAGGCTAAGATTCAAAGTTTAAAATACTACTTGAAGTGAAAATGACTAGCGGGCCGCACAAAAATATCAGGTGGACCGCAGGTTGGACATCCCTGGTCTAGATGCATTATCTGTTACAGCTTGCATTAAGAATCTGATAATAGCAAACAAAGCTAGATCTGTCGAAAAGGATAGTTTGGTTATATCATCATATCACCAACATATGTTAACTATAATGCCATGGCTACCTTCACTTTCCACGCCAAGCGAATAAACATTTTCACTCTCGACTCCTTGGATCCAATCATGTAACAAACACGATAATGATGCTGCTTCACTCAGACTAGAATGGTGACGCAGCCCGTTCATCAGCTCACTGTTGTGGGTGGCGTGCTCTTCTACAAAATCCCCTGTGAGCCACTTTCTATAAGAAATATGGAAAACAACTGATTAGTAAATTGTCAAAAATGAAACAAGGTTAAATGTTAAAAAAGCTTCTGGATTATTAAATATATACCCATTACAATAAAAAAACTGATTAATACATAAAGAAAACTTACTTATCATACACCAACTCAGATAATGCTCTGGAATACCAGTCTGGCCCCCAAATAGCTCCATCATATTTTCGAACAACTGCTGATATGACATCTATATAGTAGGAGCTCTTCGGAGCATTGTTTGCGCAGTTTCCCCACACTACAACATTGGTGACACCAGCTGTGCTCACTTGCATCTTCCGAGCCAGTGATGCTTGGGCTCGTCTCTCCTGCGGGAAAATATGAATTTAGGTTTATCTCTTGAATCTTACCCTATTTAAGTGCTGGCATTTATTAACCGATAGTTTTGGACAGAATACTTAACTTCTACCACACAAAATAATACTTATTGGGCTCAGAAAATGTACGTTTATTCTAATACATTTAAGGGCAAACAGTATTTCTGATAAATTTATCCATGAGTTAAGGTTTGATAATATTTTATATATAGTAAAGCCAATTTAAAACCACCAGATGTAATGTCAGTTGAGTGATTTGTCATGATCAGAAGTTAAGGTTTATTATTAGCAATAAGATTGTACTAGCACTGGTGATGAATAATAAACCCGTACCTGCAGTTTGGACATGGCAACAATGTTTTGTTTGTTGACATTTTTTCCATACTCCACCAAGACATGGCTGTTGAAATTAACAGTTCCACTTCCAGATAAAACAATCTGAAATAAAACAGTTTAAATTTGACAAAAATACTGAACAATTTGACAAAAAACACTGTTTTATAGTACTATATGCAATTTCTCTGGAAATATTTGTTTTTTATCACAGTAATGGAATCAATAATTACATTGTGCCCACAGTGAGCAAAGAAGATATTGCTATAGTTGTGTTCAAGTCATTAAACCAATTGGTTCAAGCCACAACTGCTAAGTTCCCTGCCTAAAACAATATCAATAAGTTTCAGCTTATGATTAGACGAACTGCTGGTAGAGCTAACTAGCCAGATAAAGATACTGAACAGACTTTCAGGTTAATCTATGCAGTTGTTCCCATGAGCAAGACAGAATTGATGTTGCACCGAAATAAGGAAACCTAATCTTATACTCAAGGGTAATACCAAATAATGAGGAAACTAATTTAACTCCGATAATCAAAGCCGTGAACACTACACTGAATGTCACTGACGCAGAAAGAAAATGTTCGGGATTGAGTTCTAACGTTTGCGGCCTTGTCAAATATTGGTGTTACAATGTTTGACAAACAACATTATGATCAACATAGATAAGATCCTGTACTGTCCATTAACAATAAGTCGTTGTGAAATATTTAAACTGTGCAATCTGCCTTAGTGCTAGTACCTTAACATTAGAAAGGGCAACTTCATTTATTTCTTCAGCATATCTCTTGTAAGTTTCATGGTTTTGCAATAGCAACTCCAAGTGGGTTTGTTCATCTTTTGCGTCAGTTCCAAGGAAAATAATGACCGATGCATTCTGAAATGCTGCTCGGCTGTTTTCATAAACCTCGATTTTCCTCACAAGTGGATACGCCAAGTCTTCAATTTCCATTTGAATGCCTATGATTAAGTTGTATTTAATATTTTTATTCTTATATATTTAAGTATTGCATTTTGTCCGAGGTAAATAAACAACTCTGACCAAGAGTATATCTGTAGAATAAATTTATAGTGGTAGAAAGTATCAAGGATTTGTGATAACAGTTCCTACTTCAATGTAACTAAATGATTCTTGACTGAAGAACAATTATACTTGGCTTATCGTAGTTATTTCCTGGTGGAAAGTAACTTAAATATTTGTTGCCCAATGTAGAAAATGATTTGGATCAATATTTGTAAAAACAAAGACACAGTGACAGGGAACATATTTCGGAACTGAACCTCACCTTGCAGTGAAACTTGGGCCGTTGGTTTATCGAGGAGACGAATTGATATTTCAACCTCTGAGCCAAATATTTTTCCATTTGCAAGATGTGGTATCAGATGATAAGCTACAGGGTTTGTGCCACTGTTGAGATTGAACAAAGTTGAGAATATTTAAGGGCCTGTCCAAGATGTGTTTCACAGAATATAATTAACTAGTGTGACATAGCTACAGACTTTAAGATATTCGAGAGTTACCACAAGTAAAACTCTAGATAAGCTTTATTTCTAGTCCTTGGCACTGCCATGTGATAGGTGTGATAATTTAATGAAATCAATTAGCAGTCTTGTAATGCTGAACATAGTCACTTTTTTACATACTTTCCCCTTAAGTATACTAACAAGAAGTTGAATTTTACTTTACAATGCAAATATGTATTGGTTTGCTAAGACTTTGAAACTCTTTCTCCTTCTCAATATCCATTGCCTTGGTTGAAACATTTTCCGCTTTTATTTTCAGCATAAGATCTGTCATCATGTTAGAAGTCACTCCATAATAACACTGTGGAAACATAAAGCTTTTACACATTTTTAATTTTTTACCGCTATTTCCCAGTTTTTGTTGGCTATATAGTAATCAATATAATGTATAAGTTATTTAAAAATTACTTCAAGCCTGCACTGAGGTAAACCATATTAACAGAGCATTATTACAGATTGTTTTCCCAACATGCAATTAATGTTTTATATAAATATTTGTAAAACAAATTTGTTGTTGTCAATGCCTAAAGTTAGAAATTTTTGTTGTTGTCAATATGTGAAATAGAAATTATGGTATCTTGTAAACAAACCTCAGCATATTCCATGAACTCATTAAAACCTCCCATTAAAAGTCCTTTGCCACCTCTATCTACTAACTCCCTCCAAATTATCGGACTTTTACTGTGTTTCCAGCTGTTCTTGGCACATGTTTCCTTGAGCCATACATCCCATTCTCCAGCTGGCAACACTATTTTGTGAACCTAGGAAAAAACTGTTAAACACACAAACATCATTATACAATTAGCTTGCATTATAGCATTACACATTCATAAAATGCCATGTCCCTAATCTGATGACTGGAGCCTAAACATTAACGATGTTTTAATTGGTTATTGCACACCTGGCGTTTTAAACACTTACATTCATGGATGTTTATGGCTGTTTTTACAGTTACCATACTAAAAATGTTTAAATATTACTTAACACTTACCTATTTAATTTAACATTTTTTAGTAAATGCACAAAACTCTCTATCGAAGAGTTTATTTCCCAAATTTTTGAGTCAACCTGTATTTATCTAAATTATGCTGTGCGCCTAACAAAGTTGCGTCCTTTTAAATATAAATTGTAAACTATAAAGCTTTTTAAATAAAGTAGTAAACTAAAACATATGGCTAAAACATTGAAAGTGTATTATATTACATTATGATTGAGGTGCTACACACAACCTACCTGAAAATGGTCAAGATTACCAGCCAATTTATCTGCCAGTAATTCTAACTTGGCGTAGTATGGACATTCACAGGAACCTGTAAATAAATAAAATGGTAAATCATAAATGCAATTCGACTTTCCCACAAAGTTTTTAAAATATACGTGATTTTTTTCTTATAGTCTAAGGCGCACATTGGTAACAAATGTTTTTTGTAAACATCATATTTAATAAGCAAAAATGTATCTAACTAACCAACAATATTTACCTGCCTATAACCGAAATTTAGCCATTATCTTTAGTCAATAATACCAAATTTAACCAAAATAGTAGCCATGGCTAACCAATAGTGCGCGAAACATAATGAATGAGCTGCCCTCATAGCCGGATATCATAGAATTTCAAAATCATTGTTATCTTTTTAAGGATATTTCACCCACTTAAGGATATTTTGTGTCATTGTTATCTTTTTAAGGATATTTAACCCACTTAAGGATATTTTTAAGGATATTTTGTGACCACTCGCTTTGTCCCATCCCGTCCGCATACATTTTAGACGGATCAGGTGGATATTTTTTCATGTTTATCCCCGTGAATGGGAAAACCTAGGGGGTTATCACACGGGCAATCGTCAGATCACCTCGCGCCCATCGTCGAGTTACCGGAGCTATTGCAGTGTGTTGTATATGATAGACACGTTCCTTCAATTTGGTAGAACCCATTAATCCGCTGGGTTCAGGCAATGTCCGTAAAGTGCCTTGCCCAAGGACACAACCGACTAGCTAGCGATCAGTTTCGCACCTGCAATCTTTCGATTGAAAGACGACGCACTTAACCGCTAGACCATCGGGCCGGACAATAATCGGAATATACCCAGCCAATTTCACACGGGCACTGGTCAGATACCCCGATGTCCACTGTCAGGTGATTGAAGTTATTTTACATTATGTTGTCTGATATGCTTAGAAATTTGTACTGTTTAAGTTTAAACCATTAACCCACAATGTCCGACCAATAAAAATGTCTATGGAGAGTAAAAAAATAATGTATTTTTGACAACGTGATAACACTTAACGTTGCGACATCATTATAATTCTAGTTCAAATCACGGTGCAAGGCCATTTAACTGAGTTT
Source organism: Ciona savignyi (assembly GCA_000149265.1). NCBI lineage: Eukaryota > Metazoa > Chordata > Ascidiacea > Phlebobranchia > Cionidae > Ciona > Ciona savignyi. The sequence continues at coordinate 85,846 of CH002325.1, forward strand.
TGCCTGTAATGGAATGCAAGTAATGTTTTAATGAATTTTTAAACCGCTAAACGACAATTCACTTGTAGCAGTGGTCGCAGGAAATGTGGCAAATATTTGCAATAGAATCAAAATCCCGGAAAATGTTTAAAGCTTGCTTGCTCCGGGAAAGACTTCAACGTCTCAATCCGGATCACTTTCTCGCCGCCTTGCCAACACGTTGGCGAGGGCAAGTTTACAATCGCCATTGCGTTTTCATCAGAGGTAAGAAAATAATTAAATTGTTAAACTGCTGATTCGATGCTTTCAAGCGATCAATCCAGGCAGTATTATAAAAAAATACAATGATAAGGCTGTGACCGTGTGACAGTGTGTGTGTGCATTAAATAGAAAGCGCATTAGTGAAAGACAGTAAGGAAACACACGTATATTTCGTAGTAGAAGAAGGGGTATCATCGGACACATTCACTCGATGAATTTGTCGCCAGGTCCTTTTGGCATTGTTGTTGGGCTGCCGTAACGTTCTTCTGCTCGTGCAAACAAAACTCCAAACGTGTTGCCATCACGCCTTCGCTGAGTATCAATGCAGTATATAGCAGTGTTGCTGTAGCCTAGTACGGGACCTCTGCAGGCACTTTCACGCTTCATTATGCTGACATAACAAAAAAAAGAAACACAATACTATTATAATGTAACGCGCAATAATTCGTTAATATTGCCCATTGTTTGTGACTTAAGTTTGTCATTAACAGACTTGTGTTTCTTAAAAAAATTAAAAATCAATGGGTATAACAAAGGTGAAAAAAGTACATCAGGTTCAACGCCGAGGGTGGAACCATGGCACCATGCCCCCTCTAAATACGCCACCGTATACGAAATTCCTTTATTTTAGTACAATCTATATTTCAACTTGGTTCAGGCATTGGTGATAATTCCCCTGAACATGGACACTCTGTCTAGCAAGCGGCTGGTTTCGATCCATAAACGATGACGCTGTCTATAAACCACCTATGCTTATTACCGGTTTAGTTATCCAGGGGGCGAAGTCGTATGTGTCTTTGCCAAATCCCAAGATTCTATAACGCATTGCTGTCATATTATATAATTAGCAACTCGTATAATACACACCGATTACCCAAATTTGCAAAACACGTGATGTATTTGGTAGCACGTTCGGCTAAATTACAAAATAATTTGCTGTTCCTTCGCCACTTTCATTAACTCCCAAAATTGTGACTGGTATTAATTCTATAAATAGAATAAGACAAACGAATCACGACCGTCGGGAATATTTATTAGTATAGTTAATATACTTATAGGCATGTGATATAGGCCTAAATATATATGTCTTAAATGCGAAGCATAACTTATAATTATATTATAGATAAAAATTACAAGCCTAATTGATAGCTAAGCATTCATTTTGTTTTGTGTAACCAGCGTTTTGGCGCGTCAAGAGAAAGCGTATCTTCAGGCGCTTGGTCTGTGTTCACTGAAAACAAACCACAATCGCATTGCAACCTACCAATGAAGCGTTACTGGGATATTTCGGCTTATTTCGACAGACGCTTTGCCTGCTTCTCGTTTCAATCTTTACCTTTTATGTCGGTACTTTATTACATAACCGCAGACATTTTAGCGTACATAGCAGGAAAAGGAAAATCTGGCTATGAATAACTCACCGAAAGTTCAGTATGTTGTGTCTAGCCGGGTGTTCGTAAAGTTGTTTGGAGTCAAAGCTACCTAATATCAATACTAGGCGAAATGGAAGTAAGATGTGTATCTAATTAAAATGTAGGGCAGCGCAATGGGTTCGCAGATTTTACAGGAGAGAGTAATATTCATGCGGTAATGATTTTCTTTTGTATTCGGCACGTGTTTGCTTTAGTTCGCTGTAAAGATTCAAACCACGACGCCATGAGAGCTTCGCATTGTCGCAACCATCCAGCATATGTGTATTCTCGCAAACACGTACGCTTAAACCATATGAGGGAAAGTAAAACTGGTGTACGAGAGTTCTGGAAATGTGCTTCGCAGACAAAGAGACGCTACAGATACCGTACAGATCAAAATATGTCAGCAGGCGTTCAAATACGCACATGAAAATGTGGATTTCTTGTTAGAAAACGTGAGCGCCTTGGTGTCTGTCTTGATATGTTGTGGCGATTTTAGTTAAACTAAGCATAGCCAACTCAACGTCTAGTTCATTTAGCGCATCGGTCAGCTGTATCAACTTTCGCGTTTTCGAGATACCATCAGCGCTAATGCCAGCATTGGCTGTCACTTTCTTTATCTACACCATCGTTTTTTTTTGTTTTATTTGGGACGAAGCAGGAAAGAGCATGACAGAGTTCACGCTTGGTCGTCCAGACGACTAGTCAGTTTGATGGATAGCCTCTTTGAAAATTATTATTTTACGCTTGAGTTCTGCCCAATATAATACCATTCTTTATACCATGTATTGCACTGCCACTAAACTTTTTTCACACTTCATTAAATCCATATATAACACTTTCAATACATTTTGTTGTCGCACAGGTTTAAGTCCATATTAGCTATTTGACATATCACATGATAATTGCCTGAAACGTGTGGTAATTGCTGGACAAAATCTGCTTATCACTCTAAGAAAAGATAACTTTAAGCAGAAGACCTCGCGACGATCAGCATTCGCAATCAAGCGAGAGCTAGTGATAACAGAACCGCGGTTTAGTTAACCAGATATTTCGGGGCGGGTGAAGCAACCGAGTAACAAACTGGGTGGCCTTACACGAAGTCAAACTTTATCTAATACTCTTGTGTGGGATAGGAAGAATCGGAATAATTGAAGTGCAAAACTACGTAACTGAAATCATGCAGCCCCTGTGTTTGATGAGCAAATAAGCAGAAATGATTCATATACATGTTATCATTACTGCGGTTGTACTTCTCGTCGGGGCGTTTGCTGCACTTCTCATTTGCCTTTGTGTGGATATTGTGCCAATCATTAAAAGCAGAGGTGAGGTTTTAAAGATATAAATAAATGTATCTTTTTGGAATATGTTTCGGACCCTGATTGGCTGCTCACCATTAAGGCCGTTTGTTTACACAGTAATCTTTACATGAATCGGTCGCCTTAACCACTTTGTCACATTACCGTTTTCGGTTTACATGTTTTTGAATGTGTGAGAGAAAGTGGTAATAGTATTACAGCAAGTAAATCATTTTTAGTTAATAATTGCTGGTTTTAACATAGGGTCCACACTTGCGTCACGAGACAGCACTACCCGTGAGCAAGCGCAAAAATTAAAGAAATCTCTGCAGCAAGCTCGCCTGAAGACCATACAAGAACAGGAAAGTGAACCTCTCGACAGCAGCGATAATTTGGTAAGACACCAGGCGTTATTGGAATGTGTTGTGATGATAAACGATTTTTTAATTACACAAAATGTGCAGAAAAAAGCTGAAGGAGGGGAAGACGGTCATTCCGCAAATATTGTTGTTGCCACAACAGTCACTGGCACAACCACCACCACAGTTGTTGTTGAAGCTTCTCCGTTCAAAGAAGACCACGTGATCAATTCTTGCCTCGCGGTCCCGGACGGAGATAACAGCGCTCAGAGATCGTCAACTGCCAACTCGTCCATAGAACAACCACAGGTTTCCAGTCGTAAGATATCGCAGGAAATACAAGAGCCTTGCGACGGAGAGAACTTTGTGAAGCAGCTCATAACAAATGATACATGTGCTGTCACTGCATCAGTCTTTAGTTGCCAACCGACTTGCTGTGATGATGTTAGTTCCCAATCTGCCTGCTGTTTGCGGGGGAACGCTGTGGATAATACAACAACTCAGCCTGTAAGATCAGTGACAAATCAGTCAAAGATCCGTTCACGGCCAAACCTTGCTATGGTTTCGCATTCGAAGAGGACGAATCACACTTCTAGTACTCACCACACTAATTACGGAGACAATAACATTAAGCAACATAACCAAAAACCTAACTCCTCTCGGTTTTGCGGAAAACAACACCGACCAAATAGGTTACATTGTAGTAATACCTCTTGCCACACTAATCCATCTCTACCGCAAAGCTTGGATGCTTACCCCGCGACCACCGGCTATGATTGTGCAACCGGTTCTGACCGGTTATCTCCGGCATCCGGCAACGATTACCACGACGCTCCATGGGATACACCTTATAAGGAGAGATCCGATGTTCATCCATGTTGCTACTGCCAGTCGCAATACGCATCTTCGGGTTATGTGGAGAAAAACTCAGACGAAAATATATTACCTACAGAGCCTTTATTAGCAACAAGTCATAATCAACACGACGAGTTCCCGAACTATAAACGCCAATCCAAGTCTCATTATTCTAAGCAACACCGTTCGCACGGTAAACCATGTTCGTACTCATCTCATACCATCACTGCATCACTACACGGGACAGGAGGAGCATCACCCCACTCATCATTATCATCCTCCCCGTCTTCCCTGTCTTCATCATCACATTCGGGTCAAAGGAGCAGAGGCACCAAGCTCGAAGACATTCAAGAGGCTTCCGGGTGGTCAGAAGAAGAAACAGGAGCGCCACAATTAACGGAAACTGTTTCACCTGCAGACCGACAGGTCACCAGAGCAAATGAAGCAAGAGATCACGTCGATTCCCCGCTTCATTCGTGTGTGTCTTCGGTAAAAGCTGTGGGTCATCTCGAATCAACAAATAGTGTAGTAACTAAAAATACCGGGCCTGATGAATTCACCGAGAGTCGAAGAATTAAGCTGTCGAGGACCTTTGTTCTTGATATGAAAGCTGCTATAGAAGGCGCTGTGATAGACAAGCCTGCCGACTTCTCTAAAGAATAACCACAACAGAAGATCATCAAGCACGTCACTGTGAATTAGTGTAAGATAGCTTAATCGGAATTATCCGCTGCAGTTGTGCCCAAATAAAGATTTATATGCCATTAGTCGATTAAATCCCATAGCAAAGTTTATAACTTTTTTAATTGCGCCGACCAATAATCTTTGATGACGCAGCTAAAGAATGCTATAATCGGGAGCGGCGTGTTTATACGAATGTGTTCATCATATTTTGCCTTAAGCTAAGTATAACTAACTCGCAAAAGTGTTGTAAACCGACGCGAAAGAGAGAATCGCTATTAGCAGCCTATAAGTTGAAAAATGATAGGTTCCTTTGAAAAACAAAATCATGTATGCTGTGTATAAAAACATAACACAACACGGTGTTAATGCGGCTCAATCTTATAGGATTCGCCCAGATTAAACAGAATCGTGTCAAATCACTTTCTCCGCAGCTCAAAGCTTGTGTGAGGTGTACACAGCATTACAAGCTTTCGGCAAAAGTGAAGTAATTCGTTTCTGGTCGATCACTCATCGGGAAATTCCTAAGAAAATCGTTTCAATTGCTCACCGCTTAACTAATGCGCTCAGTCACATAGCCCGAACAGTATACAACGAATAATGCTTTTTCAAGATCATTATATCGGTGGGTCACTTGGCCTTAAACTAAGTGCAATCCGAAAGACATTGAACACAATAAAATAAGATAAAAATAACTTTTTATAACATGATAGCTTGTGGAAAATGGTAAGTGCATAGATTAGCATAGCTCCAATCGGTACTGAATGAAAATTGGCTGAGAAAAACTGTCAAGGGCTGCTACGAACTGCCATTGGTGGGGGGTCGCCAACACAGTGAACGCTGTTGGTCAAAAAGTCATTACTTATGACATTTCGGTAGGGCGAGCATTTGCACGAAACGTGTTTTCTGTTGCGCGCTGACGCGAACCGGGTTCCGGGAGGACTTGGGGTCGAGTCGGATTCCAAGTCACGTGACGATTCGGACTGTGTGGAATCGGTCTCACCACAAACGACGCATTCCATCTTCGCTTTAATACAACCTACCTGGGAAGAAAACAGAATTGCTTCTAGTTGTTTGCAATGATAACAAGTTCACGCTTAAATTATTGGCCTGCATATTCAAAGCAGAGGTTATGGCAAGCGCTTTTGACGCGATTCAGCGCCTGATAAGAATCTAAATGTTCGAAAATTTCACCCAATTTTCAGGTTCTAGATAACGTGCCTGCACAGGTGCCACTTAAATCTGAGCGACAGATATTTCGCATTATTCTGGTAATAAACAAACGCCTGCAGGTTTAACCTTTCGCACAACTACATGTGACCAATTACAAACCGCAGGTCCCGTGCTTAGCACTCATGATAATGATGCTTTTGTGTTGTTTGTCTAAGATCAAACTTCTGGTAAAAATATTACAGTCAGCCGCCTATTCACGCTTGTTAGCCACAAATAACAACCAACACAAATTATCAACATGCAGTACTGATTTGATAAAAACAAGTGCATTCTAGTATTAAAACACGCTCAATTTCGCAAATCAAAACAATGTTAAGTTTTAGGTAAAATTAGTATAAGAATCAAAAACCAGCATACAAAAATAATCAAAAATTGGTCAGAACCAAGTATTTAAAACGTGCGAAGGAAACCGGTTGCATATTTTCGTTCTTAGTCAAAAGGGTGTGGTGAAGTGTGGTTAATTTAGGTGTTAATAATTTAAAGTGAACATACAATTCTGCACAGCATACAAATTTAGTAAAACAGATAAATATAATCAGAAACACGATGGAACAATTGGTTGCACAAGTGATTAGAAATGCATGCCAAAGATTGATTAAAGTTATTAAATTAACACACTGCAAACCGTAGAAAATTAATAATTAATAATAAGTTTCAGTGCCTGCAAGGAAAGGCGTAGATTTTATCCTTGGTTAATAGTTATTGTTCATTTTTTTTTGGAAAATGTTATTCATCTAGTTTGGGAAACTGCGCTTGGACAGGTTATGGATAAAAAGGTTTCGCTTTTGTTTTTCAGGCCACGGTTGTGCCTGTGCTTTAATGAATATAGTTTCAGCACAGGTAATGGGTTTTGTGTGGTAGACCGTGATTTATTCCTTGTGCTGCGTCGAGGTAGATTACTCGTTTTTTTCTCATTAACGTCAAATTTTGGGGCAGAGCGCATGCACTGCTTCCGCTGTTTTGTCACACGCTGGTGCGGGTTTGTGAACGGGCAGCAGGAATGTTGGTTTCGGGGACACCCTGGTTGCCGTACCGGTGCTCGGTTCAGATTTGGTGCCCTGGACATGCATAGAGAGCCTAAGGGGTCAGGTGGGGAGTCTGTGGTAGGGATCACGGGGTTTAAACTATCGATCGTGTGTATTTCAGGCACCGAGTTGTGTGTGTTTTGTTCATGATCTGGGTAGTAGCAGGTGATTGAAAACCCAGTTTCGTTCTGTTGCTTTTCTAACCACTCGCATATACCTGACACGTGGTGACGTGCAGCTCCAAGCCTGAAATCGTGTTGTGGACCGTTGTGCACACCACGTCGCATCTGCTGCTGCTGCACCAAGTACTGCTCTGCTTGAGCGTTGAAGAACTTCTGGAAGGGTAGACTTAAACCTAAGTTTTGTGGCGTGACGGCAACCACCCCACTCGGCGGGACAGGATGTGCGAATGTTGCACCGCCAGCAGCAACGTCCCCGCCAGGAATAGAAGAAGGAAACGTCTTCGGGACCAAAGCTTGTGGAGGAGGGAACGGAATATAATTCATCTTGCCTGGGAGGCAGCCTCGGTTCGCTGCTGCAACCATGCTCGTATACGCCGAACCCAGGTGCATCATTCCCATTGAGGATGCGACTTTTGCTTGAGATGAGCTTACAAAATGAGTGTTACCATTCCCAGGAGCTGCATGTTGAGCATCTACACCGCCAGTCGGCAGTTTCATAGTATAACCTGGTACTTTGCAGCCATAAGATGGAACTCGAGGAACAGAAAAGTGCGAGGCAGTGGACGCTGCACCACTGGACCCAACACTGGTGTTACTGGGAGAGCACTTCGGTAAATTAAAGGCGTTTGGCTTTGCTGGTGTGTTATGCTCCTCAGTGGTCAGACGTTTAAGAGTGCTTTGCATCTTTATTTTTACTGGACTTCTAGATCGGTCATTATTTCCGCGGCTAGCTTGGTGCCGGTCTCTGACATGCTCAGAAGTGTGGTTTTGTGCAACGTTTCGTGCTTGGTTGCCGTTTCGGATAGTTACACGGGACGTTCGCACGGCTGCATAAACACCAGAAGTACGTTTGGGGACTTTGCTACCTCCTATTGATTGGGAATCAGTGTCACAGTTACTGTTGTTGTTGTTGTTGTTTGACTGGTTAACGGTGCTGTTGAACGAACGGCGAACTGGATTCGTTGGTTTTCTTAACGGAATTCCTTCCACCTATGGATTATATGGAAAGTAATGTTTAATTACAATTTACAGAAACACATAGGTTGGATCCGATGCTTTAATATTTAATTCGTTTAATTTAGAAGCGAACATATAAAACACTATGATATTACACAAGTTAAATTCACCTACGTTTAAAGCTTTGCCTACGTAAAGTGGAACATCGACCGTTGGTTGTTTGTAAATTTGCTCAAACAATCCAATATCGCAGTTACGGTCTCTCTTACGATCGAGAATCACTGCAAAAAATTTTTTTGTCAAACGTTTCAAATTTTCAATCACACTTAGATGAATACCAAACAGAAATTTTTCTTTAAAATTTTTACCAATACCTTTCATGGTATCCTCTTGTACAGCGGCACATAAACGACTTGTAACAGCTGTTGAACGGGACATTGTAGGACTCGAGTTCACTTCAATCAACCACGGATTGAAATTCTCGTCCAGCATAAAATCAGCACCATATAACTCAAACGAACCTTTTCTGTCATTTTATAATACGTTTGATTAAGAAATTAAATGGTTTAGATATGATGTTTTATTCATACTGTAAAGATAGCTAACAAACGGGAAATGATAGCAAAACAACAGTCGATGAAACAAAAGTAGTTGATTGAATTTAATTACAATCAGATGTAGCCGTTTCACCTGTAAAGGAAAGTGCAATAAAATGAACTGAAACAAAAGTCTTTGGGTTTAACAGCAAATGTCTGAGCTAAGGTTTCGTCGAACATTGTACCACTTTCAGAACAGTTTTTGTTGGTAAACAGGTATATTTTTACAATTAAGTACACAATTTATATTGATAATAGTTATAAAAAACGTCCAACTACTACAACATGTTAGGGTTAGAAATGAAGCAATACCTGTATTCCACAACATCCTGAGCTGTTTGGCAGATGTGAATGATTGCCTTTTTCATCCCAGGAAAGACAAGGTCATCCCACAAAGTATGGCAGTTTCTTGATCTGTAACGCATGAACGACATGAAACTTATAAGCTTCTGCATCCTAGCTTGGATGCATAACATGGTAGTTGAAAAGGATAAAAGAATGTTCTATGTTCACTCACTTACCACTTTAAACAAATGTGTACTGCTACTACTTTTAGACCTTAAACTAATTCAGGCCAATTGATCACACTGAAATACATTGATTAAGTCAAAGAGAGCATGTACACTTGTTTTCAGTAAATCTGATAAGTTTTCAATACAAATTTCCGACCCTAAATGATAAAAAGATAACAGTAGAAAATGAGTAGTACGAACCGGAGGTATTCTTTAAACTCAGTGCATGACCACATGTTCTCAGCAGGCAGAAGTGGGCTGCGATTTGAGTCCACATCAACATTCTTTTGCACCGAATAATTGCACAAGTGAATAGATCTGCAAAATGTTAGAATGTTGAGTACTTACACCTAAAGTTGATTTAAGTATAATGCTTATAGAGAGAAAAGTTTCCATCGAAATGTGCTCCTCACTACCTTCAAAATAATTATTGTACGTAGAATTTTGAAAATCCCTATATGTAGTCTTAAAAGAAACATAACACAATGATGAGAGCTATCACATGCCTCAAATGAATTACAGTAAAATAGGTATAACATTGCTAATACCACTCTAATTCGAACTAAAATGATGTTATAATGACATTGACAAATTAAATTCCATAAATCTGACATTAAAGCCGTTCCATGACCAAGATTTATAATTAAATATGATGCTATACTCTCCTTTCCCTGACACAACACTTGGAGCCAACCACTCAAGAGTATCAAATAAATAAATCAGCAACGACTATAATTCCATCACCATAGATGTAAACTTAACTTACTGGTCAAGATTTTTTAGGCTAAACGGTCGCGAGGAAAACCGTAGATAACATTCTTTATAAATCCACACAGTTAGTGGGTTCCAATCGCTGACCAAGAACCACTGTCGGATATCGAATTTAGTGGAATGGACGAGCAGTGGCCGCTCTATGTACTTCTGCACAACCCACCGACTGTCCTTTATCAAAGTGGCGTCACCAGACACCAGTTTGAGTATATCGTCAAGGCGGTTGTTGACAATTATACCTGATCAAGTTCAAGGTTGTTAATTTTTACACTAATTGCTCAATTTAGTTGTCTAAACACATTTGTAAAGTTGGGGTCAATAATTTCCAACAGATTATTTAAATACAAGGCCATTTTAGTAATATTTAACCAAATTAGGATTTTATGTAACCTGCTCAAGTGTTCCACAATTTGGCAGAAAACAAGTCTGAACAAACCTATTTTGACTTTTTTAGATATCAGCTTTATAAAGTCTGCTAGACAAAATACTGTAATCACATGTTCCATAAATTACACAGGTACCTCTGCCTCTTGATTTTGCTCCTGGTTTAATAATCCAGGTATTTTTCACTCCTTCGGTAAAAAATTGGGGATTTCTCTCCTTTATCCTGAAGAGTGCCTGTTCACATTGCTGCAGATATGAACCACTGTGCGCGATAACAGCACCTTCACTGGGAATATCTTTTGATTAATGGTCTGTGATTATGAAGGAAATTCATCTTTGATGTTATAACTTTGAAACTAATGTTTAAAAAGTGATTGTGTATGCATGTGGCAAATCGAAGAGTTATATATAGAAGTGGTTTGTTATAATTATAATTAAGCAATGGAATTCTGATTTTACACAAAACAGGATCCAATATGACATCACTTTATTTACAAAAGCCATGAAAGAATATTTGTATTAACAGTCGATATCCATTTAATTCCTAATTATTCTCTCCAGAACATGCAGGATACAATTGGAACAAAAAAGTTAATAAATATAAAATGGCATTAGAAGTTACTGAACTGCACAAGCTTGTAGTAGTGGTAGATCAACTTTTCCCAGTCATCTTCAGACAGATATCGACTCTCACCATCCACGTCAATATCATCATGATCCCGTTCCTCAGCATAGAGATCACAAACACGGATGGCAAAAAGCAAGACTTCATTTGGTACGACATGTGAACCACCTGCAGAATGATGTCAACAATGAAACGCGCCAATGTATGCTTTTATATCAAAATAACCTCAATTTTAAATTTAATAACAAAAATATCCACATATAACAAAATTAGAGTGTCAACTACGTGTTAACCACCACCATTTTTAAAACCTATTTAAACCTGAACACGATATAATTATTTAAGTAGAAATTTGGTTCCCTGTTAACCTAATCACACTTGGCATTGCTTATACATAGTATTTCTCGTTTGGTTCTGCAAGCAGAACTATTGGTTTACTGAGAATTTTCATTAAACTGTCATTTCATTTTAATAATTATTTTTGGGTTTCATTTGATTGTCTATGACATTGGATAACAAAGCATTGTGTTAAATATCATCATGTTACAGAACTAAACAATCACATACTGGCAGGAGGCAATTGGCCATTTTCTAACTTTTCCATGTCTTTTCCATAAGAATCATCGATATGTCTTGAAACAACCAACTTTAGCATTGCAGATGCTGCCAATAATCTAAAGTCATCTGTATATTTGAAGCTATTTAGTTATAAGGAAAGTGGATATGAAAATAATACATAAAATGATATTTTCAATATTGACGTTTTAACAACGCACTGTAAAGACGTCATTCAACACTTACCAATAAAATCAAGCTTGTCGTCTTCGTTGCTTAGGCGATAACACCGAGGAAAGAAAGTATCACAGTTTCCCTCAGCAAAACAGGAAAGCATTCGAAGGTTCATGCAAAGTCCAACCTGTTAGTTTAAAAATGTCAAATTCTAGATTCAAAACTCACTCTTCCACGCTCTCTGACCTTGGTGGTAAAGTTTGCTTTTGCAAAATGGTTTACAATTTGATCTTTTTGCAGAAATTTCCAATCAACAGCTTGAGTTCTGGTCGTCCATTGAAACATAGGAGTTTCATTGCGAACCATACGACCCTGGAAAATGAAAAAAATTATTGTAATAACAGTATAAATTCAGGTGGATCAAGTACACAGGTCAGGTAAATACAAAAAAAAAAACATCTTTACCAAAATAATTAATTTTTGTTTGTCATGGTTTGTCTTCTATAAAACAATTTATTTGCTTTTCTGAACAGCTTAGCAAAGGTCTCATTTTAACAGTGTTGCAGGATCCAAACTTTGTTTCTAGCCAGTCATTTGTGTCCTTGGCAAGGCAGTTAGGGAATATTTCCTGAACCTAGTAAATTAATGGGTTCTACCAAAAATACGGAAACCTCTCGACCATGCACAACAGAGGTGGCATTCTGACACGACTTAATCTGACACCAACTCATGTGACAATGCCACTTGCGTTTCCCATTCACTGGAATAAACATGAATATTCTATGTATTTTTCCAAAACTACCATTATTCCGTAACAGTCATTCATTTCATTTTCCGTCGAGTTTTCCGCAGGTTCAAACGGTGGACGGGGACTGCCACCGATGCCACTGTCTTTTTGATTGTTGGCATCATCTAATGGAATTTGTTGAATACATTAATCAAATTTAATGACAAAAAAAACAAAATTATACCAGTACTTTAAGGTTTTTTTTAATCACTACTACTACTAGTGTATTTGTAATGTTGTTTAATCCTTTACCATTTTGCATTTAAAACAATTAAAACAAAATTTTGTATGTTCAGTACAAAAATTTGATTCCCCCCCCCCAACAGAGTCTGCAGGTTTGGGAGCAATACAACTAATTAAGCAAGAGTGTAATGTTACTATTTATTTACCACGAGTTACACTAAGTGCTTATTGGTGGGTTAAGGTGAAAATAAAATATAGTCAACATTTAAATATTAAATAGTGAAAAGGCAGTTATCACACTGAACTGAAGATATAGGTTTCTATTCTTTATCATTGCCCAATTAATGACAATTAAACCAGTGTGTAGACCTTGCCTAATAAAGAAATAGAAAATAGTGATAATTATGTCGAATTCGCAAGATGACAAAGGGACATGAAAATGAAAAAACATTAACAGGAACCTTTTTTATAGATTTCGAGACACTGCCTTTACAATATTAGTTTTATGTTGTTTTCAAATCAAGTATTATTCACAAATGCAGGTTCCAGACTGGGGCGATGTTGGGTTTAGAGAACACAAGAGCGAAGTTCAAAACACAAACCGTCGTCGTCATCGTCATCATCTACATCATCTGCGTCCGAAGAGTCACCGCTTGGTTTATTGGCGCGAGTTCGTATCGGGAGTTTGAATTCTTTCTCCACCCACCCCCTGTCCCGCAGTGCTCGCCGTATCAGAGGATATGGCCCGTGGATACTGAATACTTTTCGACACTGCAGCATGGATGAAGATATATAAAACACATATTGATGTACATTACTTGAGCTTGGGAGAACACTGTAACTCACAGGATCTTCCTACAACTGCTGTATCCACAAATGAAAATGTTCACATTATGTACATTAGAAGACAAATTATGGCATTATCAACTTAACCGATCTGACTTAGTATAATATATTCATGTTTTACCCTACTGGTTGTACAATACTGTAATTAATGCCCAAGCAGCATTTCTGATCTATTTTAGATTACTAGTTTGGTAACTTGCCTAGTTAATCATGTATGTAACAAGACGATTGATTTTTTCAGCATAAATACCAATTTCTTTCTTAAACCAGCTATAGTCACAGGGAATTGTAGGTGATAAAGTCCCTTGGGTTTTACCATTCATGAGAATAAAAAAAAACGTTCTATTCTTTTAAGCAAACAAGAAAATAATGAAGATTCTAATTTACCCATTACTTAGTACCGGTATCAGTATATTATAAATCACAGTATTAAATAATGGAAAACTAACTTTAATTGCTTTCTCCGCTAGCATTTTTGCTCTTTGAAGTCGGTCGAAATTTGCGTAAGGGTCGTTTGGATTCCGCTTCTTTGGTTGGTTACTAACGCAATTGAATGGAAGATTCTGAGAGGATGAGTAATACGTCTTCGACCTCGGTGGAAGACCAAGTGGTGATCCGGATGGTGGGCAAGGAGAATGTGGAGAGGAATCTGGTGATGATACCATGTTGAGGTAAGCGGTTTTGCACATATGAAGATTTAAGCTAATCTTGGTGAAACTTGTACTTCCTAGTTGTTTGGTGTTGGACTAACAGAAAAATTAAAAAACAAACAACACATCAGTGTCACTACACAATGACGGCCATAAAAGTTACACTTTAGTAGAACGATCTTCATTCTTCATTAAGGCGTTACATTGTAAAACTAAAAGATTGGTACAAAAACTTGTGTACATATTTTTTTCATTAAAAAAAACAGTATCGTGATTTACCCATGTCATCTGTATTAAGGGTGCTGCGCTTCTTCAGCTGATTTCTTGGAAGCCGGTTTCTTTTCTTGAGCAGGTTTGGCCCACCTTGATGTAGAATTTTATTTCATACAACACTCATGTACAAACAATGTAAGATATTATGCATACATTATGGCTGTAAAACCTTATACCACAGTCGGTTTGCAGCAGCGCCATTGCAGTGTGTTGTCAGATATAATAGTTTTTGATTCAGAGGCAATAATGTCCATTATTTGTTTTTTCCCAAGAACAGAACCTTGCTGAAAGTAGCCAGGGTGGAGATAAAATCAAGTACTGTCTAATCATGCCCCTGTCTTTATTCCACCAGGCTACGTAGCCGCACAGTAAAACAGGTACACTTAATCTGCAAATTTATATTTACCTGTTGAGGGTCTGTCTGGATTCTTTTTAAGACTTGTTGAAATCTGTGGACATCATATATTTATACCTCAATTTAGTTACATGAGAATATTCCATGTAGTATGTCCTATTACCTTGGGGTGCTTCGATTCATGTTGATTTTGAGAATAAGGAGAGTTGTGTAGATTCTGGTTTTCTTCATACTGAAATCATAATAAACATTCATAAATTTTAAGCTGGCAACCTAAGATGCCTACCAAACATATGGGTTACATCTTCAGTCACATTTTTTTTGGAAATCAGTGTAATCAATATTTTATGTTGAAAGAGGTTTTGTAATCTTAAAATTATATAATGGTTGTATTTTCCTTATTTTTTATTAAAAATAAATAGATTGTGTATCAATTACCAATCTCTTTTGCTTTTCCATGTGTTTTTGTTGTCGAGCAAGGAAATCCATGCCTAAGTTTTCCACCATTCTCGAACTAGCTGTACTTACTCTGGGATGAAATGTGAACTCGGATCCAACATCTATAATCTCTCTTGGGCTTGATTTTGACTGCAAATTTAGACCGGGTACAATTGTTTGAAACCAATTTTTCTCCGACCATTTTCTATAATGATATGCTAGACAGTTGATTAAATGGAGAATTTTGATAATTTGTATGCTTTATATCTGTCCATAACCCTTTCCAACACTAAAAACTTGATATAAAAACAAGATCTAGTAGTTTAAGTGCACCTAAATATTTCTACACCAACGGCACAAAGCTTAAATTAATAAGACAACAAACTGACTTGCTGTATTTGCTCATTGTGATGTTTCGGAAGTGATTCAAGGTGAACTTGTTCAATAAGAGATCGTGAAGTCGGCATCTCTTGAGCACAGAGGATCGATTCAGGCATTTTTCTTCTTACTTTAAATCAACAAAACTTATTTTGGGTAATACCAACTTCACACAACTCAAACCAAGCTGTATTTCTGACTTACCATATACCAAACTGTTTTGCCTAGTACCCAATACAAATTGCCTAACATCATTAGCTGCCCTAAGAAATGAATCAATATTGACAAAAATGCAGCCACTTAAAAAGGTTGGCAAGTGGTTGCTATTTAACCAGCCTACTTACCTAATAAATATCAACCCACCGCTACTTGAGTAAAGCTGATAGTACTAGGCGGGTAAATCCACTATCTGAACTGTGTTAGATTAAGCCACTGAGAGATAGCCGGTCACTTTCTGTTGTGAAAGTCAAGAGGCCTTTTAAAAATTAAAAGGGGAAAGAGCGGCACAGGAGGTGCTCAAAGCACTTGTACCGGCCACGAGATCAATTTTCACTTTTCCAACGTAACCAGGGACGCTCCTCTCTATTGTTATTGTCCACAACAGACAGCTTGTACTTACTACGCTGTTTCTTTTTGGACGCTGTTTCATACTTCTGTTTCACACTGTGGCTGCATTGCGCCATTAAATATTCCTTTGTGCAAACTATCACCAATTCATATTAAATTTAAATCCAGATTTATTATTTTAGCATTTCTTTTATTCCCCATTATTTAAACTGAGCCTTGAAAAGGTTAAAACCCAGGCAGGAACAACAGTTGGTATTGTTTTGTAAAAAGCAAGACAATGGAAACTGTAACAATGGCCAGTGTCTGTATTCAAAGAATTGTTCAAACATATGATATTTTCAAACATAACACCAATCCTATTGAAAACATCTCATGTGTGAAATAACTTGACATTTTTTTATTTTATCCAACTGTTAAAATCTTAAATTAAAGATATTGTATTACTCATGTATAAAGCACAGAAAGAGCTAACCTTACAACCTTATTACATTAAGGTAACAATATGCTATTATTTGTTCTAAATCATTATTATTGCTTTTTAAAAGAGTAATAACAAGCTATACAAACAAACATCATATAATTTTTATAAACTGTCCACAAACTTAACTTTTTTAACAACAACATATAACTTTATTCCATTTATTTTACTGACACACCAAAAAGGCTTTGAAATACCAAACTAGCTGAAATTTGGTGCTATTACTGTTTAAGAACAGAAAATGACAAACATAAGCACAAACAGAATAACTTGATTTGTGAGTGTCAATATCTACCAGTGAATCCATGCAATCAAGTTGGCAAATTAAGGTCCATATTAAAATCATATGCCTCTGATTCTTTGGTGTCTGTTGTAAAATCCATAGCTGACATTAAGGTGTCTCCAAGTTGATCAGATATTTTATCTGAAATGTCATAAAAGTAGCTGTTAAACTCCAAGCTAAAATGCAGTTAATGTATCTACTATGCAGTGTTTGAACAAAAAATGGGGAATACCCAACATAGACTGCAGGAAGAGTCCGCTGTTCCTCAAATAGATAAGAATGACAAAGGTAAATATTGATGACATCAAAAGTATGCCTTTTTAACACTAAAACACTTGCTGCACACTGCATAAAATAACTAATTATATCAGGCTAGTAAATATATTTTTGTGTACTGTATTTGAGCATAACAGGAGCAGTGGAAGCACCTGCACGTTTTCTTTTCTTTTTGTTGTTTTTCAAAATTCCTTTAAGTTGTTTGTTGGCCTGAATATTGCTTCCCTCAGTAACAAGATCTTCTATGGTTTCTTTGACAACCGGTGCCTTTTTAACCGGTTTCGATGACTTTTTCTTTTTTGTTTCCAAATCAATGGTGATTTCCCCCAACTAGATATAAGCAACAGCAAATTAAAGCAGTTGGAAAAAAAATTCAATGATTTAAGTTAAAAGTCTGTCAAACTCACTTCAAAATTGGCAGAATCTTCTTCCATTTCTTCTGCATCTTCTGTTTCTATAGAAGCCATGGTGACACCTGCAATATATTTCACTTGTTAGAATGGGCAACAATTCATTTAAAATTTTATTCAATATTTAATAAATGTTATAATGTTGTACTACTAAAGGAAAAGTTTAAATGCTGTACTGCTAAAATAATGCAGGACCAATGCAAAACTATTTGATTTAAAGGATAATACTGCTTCTGGTGAAACTATGATTTTGAACCCATTCGGGTTTAAACAATGATGGTAAAGCAAAAGTACAAATAGTAATAGTTATAGCAAACTAGTCTTTTTGAATTCTTACCAGATGACTCGTACAGAACAGCATGGGAAGCAGATGGAGCAGCAACCTCGTTAAGTGCACGCATGTTGTCTTCTTCTAACGAGTTCTTTAACATGGAAATACCGGTATTTTGTTTAAAATTCAAAATTAACTGAGGACCCGAAAATACTACATGCAAATAGAAGAAAAATTTTCTAATGGCTATTAAGGAAAAATAACAACTAATTATAACAATAAACCAAATTTTATACCCTATACAACTAGTTTTTAACTACTACTTGGTTAAAGCATCAATCAGTTTACCCAGTCAAATTCCTGAGCCATTTTGCCTACAATCTTCGCACCGATGTGAGAAGCCTTATCATCTTGCAGTGGAGGATGGGTGTAGTACGATATCCTGCCACTGCGCATTTCAGAAATAAATCAAAAAAGTTATTGACAGCATGCTTAATGGACTTTTCAATGACACAAAA
The DNA here is from genome assembly GCA_000149265.1 of Ciona savignyi. Lineage (NCBI taxonomy): Eukaryota > Metazoa > Chordata > Ascidiacea > Phlebobranchia > Cionidae > Ciona > Ciona savignyi. The sequence continues at coordinate 104,418 of CH002325.1, forward strand.
CAGAGTTTACACACCTGTTCCAATCATGCAAAACACTCTTGGCTGCAAAGTCAACATTTGGCAATCCTCCTTTTAATAACTTGCCCTGTTTTCTTGCAAGTAATTCAAGGAACTCAGTCTCATCACTGTAGTTGGTTATATTATACCGCATCATCATCTGTAAGTAAAAATGTTGGAAAATACACAAGACACACAATACATGGCAGCACTAGATTTAACCCTGTGCAGTTTGCGCATTTTGACTGCTTTACAGTACTCTAGCGTTTACAGTTAGCGTAAATTTTCAACAGTAGTTGTTCAAAATAAAATTTCCAATATTTCTAAAATTTGTTTTGATAGAACACAATTGCGGAATATAACAGCAAAACCCCAAAAATACATAAAATTACATCCGGAACTTCCCATAAAGCAAAATTGCCTCTACTGCCATAGAGACTTTAAATAACATTATTGGTATAAAATTAGGAAAAACACATTTTTGTGAGAGTTTTACATGAAAGACCAAAAAAGTCATAAAATTCAATAAAACTTAACTCAAAGGTATGTTTATTTTTGCTATTTGTAAAAGATATATCATAAAGCTTTCCAAGCAGACCAAATTTTAGCAGTTTCGACAAGACACTTGGAGATTTTTTAGTTTAAGTGAGCACATGTCAAAATCAAATTTGGTTTTCTCGTTAATAAAGGGTTAAAACAACATAAAATCCCATGTAATCGAATAATCTTTATTTTACAGATGATCACATAAGTATCTGTTGTAATCTTCCGTGATATTTGAAAAATAATATACCAATTTCACTATAGACAGCAAAATATACATAACCGAAGCATATGCTTAGAGCAGATGTTTTCAATATTGGTTAAGACATTTTATTAGGATACCAATATATTACATGATATATACCAAACTGGACATTGGGCAGTTCCGTTGCCAAACAAATAGACAAAACACAACAAAATATGATACATAAATGACAGGGACTGCTTACAAACCTGTTCTTTGTTGCATCTTTTCAAGATAGCAGCGACTGGATTAACAGGATCATCCAACGATTCAACCTATTTATAAAATAGGAACGTTTATTTAAAAACGACGTTCTTTGCACAATTCAATATTAGTTGACTTTTAAGTACACACTTCACAAAGATAAAAACTTTTTTGAACTAAAAACCAAGGAGGCACCAATTAAATAGTTCACCCAAACTTCAACCGGGGTCAACAGTAATGCTGGTACCATATTTACACAAAAGTCATTACCTTCACACAGTTCCTAAGAATAACGGCAGCATCACTTGTCCCTGTTACCATGACGATACCAGGGCAATCAAGAATCTTGATGTTCTTATTCAACACAACTTCCTGCATTGCCCTGTGTTGAAAGTGGTCATAGATGAAGAGATTTTTTTCTAAGTAAATAATCAAAAATCATACTTGGTGACCCCAGGAACGGCGCCAACATGGCAAGCTCTCGCTCTTTTCAAACTGTTGATTACGCTGCTCTTTCCAACATTGGGAAAACCTGTGGTTTTAGTAATTAGGTTTATGATTTGTAAAAAAATATTGAAGTGGCAATGTAGGGCATACGGCATGTTAGTTTAATTATATTATATTTTTAATTTAAAATCCAGTAAAAGCAGACAATGTTGACATAAAGTTAATGACAGCTATAAAGTACATTACAGAATCTAACGTATTGTTATATTATTAATTTTGATCGTAATGAAGGGCGTTAATTGGAGAGACACACAAC
>CH002325.1:107467-135475 GCA_000149265.1 Ciona savignyi
AATTTATCAAGTTTTTTTTCCATTGCACAACCGACCGGGGTTAAATTTATTGTTTTTATCATAACACGGCACTTGTTCTGGATTTCGAAGAAAATAACCTCAAAAGGCAGATGACAAGAAAAAGCTAAAGTTTAAAAATATAAAACCCAGCAAATTTGCAGGACTAGCACTAATTCTTTTGTACTTGGCCATCCAGTATTAAATATTGCACACTAGTCAGGTAAAATATTGGTAGCCTACAAAAAAGGAATTACTAATGATAGGTTTTCAAAAAAGTCTAAATATTCAAAATAGTATTGTAGGTACAGGATTTTTCTTATTATAGTACCAAATTTATATATGCCACCTACACCTAGCTTTACAATGTTGGTAGCCTACTAATTATTTTATAATAAATTATATTGTAAATAGTAACCTTTTTGAATTCTTTATAATAAGCTTTTCTTGAAGTTTCATTTGTTTGTGTTGAATCGGATGCCTTCATTTTGGTTAAAGTTGATGCCTAAACATAAAATGATTTTCCTTTAAAAATTCCATTGCGCAAATAGCTTTTAATAGCATTAATTACTTTTTGCTCAAATTCTTTCTGTCGCTGTAAAGCATCATTTTGAAAACCCTCCAAACTTCTTCGTTTATTCACTTCATGAAGACGTTGTTCTTTTTGTCTTCTTTTTGCTTCAGCTTCCTAACAGGTAGTTTGTAAAGAAAAACTGGTAAGAAGGGTAGCATTTGCATCGCCTGATGTATTGGTAAAATATTTGTAAATTGATAATATTAAATAAAAGCTGGGATGGTTTACAGAATTTACCATTCAGCAGCATGTCGTAGTGTTTTAAAAGAAACAGCAAGAAAATAGAGTAACGCTAGTACAGAACAAGCAAACATTGTTAAATTCCTATTAATTATTTATTAATAAAGCATGTTATAAGATACAGCAACATCAGTAAGTTATGCAGGTTTTCTATATCAGAATCTGGACATGTTTAATGTTCTGATATTGATTTTCCTAAAAATTTACTCTAAGTGGACAGTACAAAATGAAGATGACCAGATTAAAATAAAAAAATTGTGTGGCATTATGTCAAATATTTAAACATCTTACCCTTTCCTTCCTCAGCTCAGCTTCCCGCAGAATCTTCTCCTTAAATGGAGCAGAATTGGGAATTCCAGGATCTTTTTTTGTTTTATTGTACTTTCCCGGATTTTTCTTCGCATCTCTTCTCGCTTTTCTGTTATGCGATTTAACCTGCAACAATAAAAAGTAAAACAAATCAGTAACAGCAGCCCTTTTTAATGAAACAATAAACTGTATTTTTCTGTTATAACAATAGTAAGGCTACTTGTTATTGTGGTTGTTTGAAATCAGAACAGGTTGGCCCGTTGTACAAAGCAATACATTCTGTCACTTTTAAACTTACATTCTTTTCAATTCTGTACTTCTTACTGCAGGATAATCGCTTGCTTGCTTTTTTTAGTTCTAAAAAACAAGTTTATGACTTAACGCACAAGTTCCAGCAGTACTAAATAACGGGCACAACTAATTTACAGAAAACAGAATTACAGAAATGACAGAAATTTGATACTAATTTACAGAAATTACAGAAATACAGAATTACAGAAAAAATCCATTTCTAATTTACAGAAATACAGAAGAGAAATACGGAAAACAGAAATACGGAAATACATGCAAACCTGTACTGACTACTGGGTTGAAATATTAACGACGGAAATGTCCCAAATTTACGGAAATTAACCGATTCTTTTTTCTGTCACCGTTTTAAACGACAGAAATGTGTTAATTTACAGAAATGGACCCGTTCCCTATTCTGTCACCGTTTTTAACGACAAAAATATTCTAATTTACAGAAATAAACCCGTTCTTTTTTCTGTCGCCGTTTTCAGCGACAGAAATGTTGTAATTTACAGAAATGGACCCGTTCCCTATTCTGTCACCGTTTTCAACGACAGAAATATTCTAATTTACAGAAATGGACCCGTTCCCTATTCTGTTACCGTTTTCAACGACAGAAATATTCTAATTTACAGAAATAAACCCGTTCTCTTTTCTGTCGTCGTTTTCAACGACAGAAATGTTGTAATTTACAGAAATGGACCCGTTCCGTATTCTGTCACCGTTTTCAACGACAAAAATATTCTAATTTACAGAAATGAACCCGTTCTTTTTTCTGTTGTCGTTTTCAACGACAGAAATGTTGTAATTTACAGAAATGGACCCGTTCCCTATTCTGTCACCGTTTTTAACGACAAAAATATTCTAATTTACAGAAATAAACCCGTTATTTTTTCTGTCGTCGTTTTCAACGACAGAAATGTTGTAATTTACAGAAATGGACCCGTTCCCTATTCTGTTACCGTTTTCATCGACATAAATATTCTAATTTACAGAAATGGACCCGTTCTTTTTTTGTCACCGCTTTTAACGACAGAAATGTTCTAATATACAGAAATGGACAAGTTGCCTCTTCTGTCGCCGTTTTTAAAGACAGAAATGTTGTAATTTACAGAAATGGACCCGTTCCCTATTCTGTCACCGTTTTCAACGACAAAAATATTCTAATTTACAGAAATGAGCCCGTTCTTTTTTCTGTCGTCGTTTTCAACGACAGAAATGTTGTAATTTACAGAAATGGACCCGTTCCCTATTCTGTTACCGTTTTCAACGACAGAAATATTCTAATTTACAGAAATGGACCCGTTCCCTATTCTGTTACCGTTTTCATCGACAGAAATATTCTAATTTACAGAAATGGACCCGTTCCCTATTCTGTCACCGTTTTCAATGACAGAAATGTCCTAATTTACAGAAATGAACTCGTTCTTTTTTCGTCACCGCTTTTAACGACAGAAATATTCTAATTTACAGAAATGGACCCGTTCTCTTTTCTGTCGTCGTTTTCAACGACAGAAATGTTCTAATTTACAGAAATGAACCCGTTCTATTACAGAAATGAACCCGTTCTATTACAGAAATTAACCCGTTCTTTTTTGTCACCGCTTTTAACGACAGAAAAGTTCTAATTTACAGAAATGGACAAGTTGCCTCTTCTGTCACCGTTTTCAACGACAGAAATGTCCTAATTTACAGAAATGGACCTGTTCCATTTTCTGTCACCGTTTTTAACGACAGAAGTGTCCTAATTTACAGAAATTAACCCGTTCCATTTTCTGTCACCGTTTTTAACGACAGAAATGTGCTAATTTACAGAAATGCACCCAATCCCTATTCTGTCACCGTTTTCAACGACAGAAATATTCTAATTTACGGAAATGGACCCGTTCACTATTCTGTCACCTTTTTCAATGACAGAAATGTCCTAATTTACAGAAATGGAACCGTTCCCTATTCTGTCGTCGTTTTCAACGACAGAAATCTTCTTATTTACAGAAATGAACCCGTTCTTTTTTCTGTTACCGTTTTCAACGACGGAAATGTTCTAATTTACAGAAATGAACCCGTTATTTTTTCTGTCACTGTTTTTAACGACAGAAATGTACTAATTTACAGAAATGAACCCGTTATTTTTTCTGTCATCGATTTTAACGGCAGAAATGTTGTAATTTACAGAATTGATCACATCCGAAGTCGTTTTTTGCTCTTTTTGTGGACCCTTGAAAAAATAGCCATAACCTGCAGGCGGGTATACCGATGGTACGTTGCTAATGTTTGTAGCTTTACTGAGTAATTCAGCAGCGCGTTCCAAAGAAAGCGGTTGGTTCCCGAGCTGTATCAGATCATTCATTCATTGCAATATTCGCTGTGTTAACCCGCATTGCTTAGCCGCTCTTGGAAAAAAATTAAACTTTTGTTCGCAAAAGCCAGAAGCAGTTTACGCATCATTGCTTGTCACCATGCTATCTAGAGGCCAGGGGGAGTTGAATCGAATTTGTTTATAATGACTAGATAATATTTAAACGCCACATTCATTTAAAGAAATAGGCTATAAAGTTTTATTTCAGGCCATTTATCTAATGGATTCAGTCGACATCCGCCAAGTGCTTTGCAGAGGGAGATATGTCGTCGTTGAAAACGACGACAAAAAAAAAGGAAACCGGTCCATTTATGTAAGATAGGACATTTCGGTCATTGAAAACGACGACAAAAAGGAAACCGGGTTCATTTCTGTTAATTAGAACATTTCTGTCGTTAAAAACGGTGACAGAAAATGGAACGGGTTCATTTCTGTAAATTAGGATATTTCTGTCTTTGAAAACGGTGACAGAAGAAGCAACGGGTTCATTTCTGTAAATTAGGACATTTCTGTCAATGGAAACGACGACAGAATAGGGAACGGGTTCATTTCTGTAAATTAGAACATTTCTTTCGTTAAAAACGGTGACAGAAAATGGAACGGGTTCATTTCTGTAAATTAGGACATTTCTGTCGTTTAAATCGATGACAGAAAAAAGAACGGGTCCATTTTTGTAAATTAGATCATTTCTGTCGTTAAAAACGGTGACAGAAAATGGAACGGGTTCATTTTTGTAAATTAGGACATTTCTGTCGTTGAAAACGGTGACAGAAAATGGAACGGGCCCATTTCTGTAAATTAGAACATTTCTGTCTTTGAAAGCGGTGACAGAAAAGGGAACGGGTTTATTTCTGTAAATTAGGACATTTCTGTCGTTAAAAACGATGACAGAATAGGGAACGGGTTCATTTCTGTAAATTACAACATTTCTGTCTTTAAAAACGGTGACAGAATAGGGAACGGTTTCATTTCTGTAAATTAGGACATTTCTGTCGTTTAAAACGGTGACAGAAAAAAGAATCGGTTAATTTCCGTAAATTTGGGACATTTCCGTCGGTAATAATTCAACCCAGTACAGGTTTGCATGTATTTCCGTATTTCTGTTTTCCGTATTTCTCTTCTGTATTTCTGTAAATTAGAAACGGATTTTTTCTGTAATTCTGTATTTCTGTAATTTCTGTAAATTAGTATCAAATTTCTGTCATTTCTGTAATTCTGTTTTCTGTAAATTAGTTGTGCCCCTAAATAACGGAAATATAGACTCTTACTTGGTCGTTTCATATTCTTGTATTTTGTTCAAGCTTAGTCTACTACCGCTAGATCTGCAATTAGCCTAAGCTATTATATAACCTATAAAGTAAAGTATTAGTTTGCTTCTACATTTACATGCTAAGTTATATAGGTCTCAAACCAATTTGACACGATACTTCAAAATACTTTAACAGAAACACAAGGCTTGAACATCTTGCACGTGGGAAATTTATTAATGACGTCATAAAAAAAATCCCCTTTGAGAGTGTTACCATTACGAGTAATTCCACCATAGAATATTTTAATACCACTAATCACATAAACAAATTTTAAATATCTATAATGTTTTTTTCATTTGATAGATGCCAGACAAAAAAATCATTACTTAGAAATGATAATAAAAAATCGACGAAACTGCACATTGCAGTTCAATGGCATCACGGACGCTCTGTACGTAGTGGTCTGTGATGGCATATTGATGTTAGGATAAGATATTAAGATATTTATATATATTATCCCCGAAAATCAAAAACCCAAGGAGCATTATTAGTCGTGCAATTATCAGATTACCCAGCGAATACATAAGAAAATGTTCTCACACGATTGAAAGTAGGATAACCTAACGCCCACCGTAGGGTTAGTTGAGCTATTGCGATATTGATGTAAATAGAATAGCTTGGCTGGCACTATGTACTAGTGCGTTGCATATGATTATTATGTCCTTTTAGTTTTATAGAAATCTATTTATACGTGGGGACAGACGATTTCCGCAAGTTTCTATTAACCGTTCGCTAAAATGCCCAGAAAGATAACGGAATCGTTTAATTGCCTGACCAGATCGCATGATAAACCTTCATCCCGTAACTGGTTAATTTGCAACACGTTGTAAACGTTTATTGTCACTTTTGTGTATGGTGATGATCAATGTACAGTGGCGGTAACTTAGGAAGCGATGACGACCTATCGCACAAGTGACATGAAAGCGTAAAACAGTGCACGGTCGGTTATAAGTGTAATATAACGAAGAATGAAAGTGACGAATGTAATTAAACTGCAGCAGTTGAAGCATTGACGGTTTGACTTGATTAACAAGCAAACAAGGTTTCGAGGTAATGATGACACCAAGTGGCAAGAAGGGGCAACTGCAACCCTAAAGAGGATAGCCGACGAATACGGGCTATACGGAAGCAATAGCTGTAACGGGGATTTGTATCATGATTAAATACACTTTTGAGTAAATTATACACTTGTACAAATGCACCATTACTAAATGAATATTTTGTAAAGAAGTAATACTGAATCTTTGATTTGAGCACACTCTGCCATATAACCTTACTCGGTATTATCGACTGCAGAAAATAGAAATCACAGTGACCAATTAATGCTGTTTCAGGACGGAGGACGTAAGCTTTTACAATTGGGCCAAATCTGGTGAAATATGGGATAGTTTGTGACGCAGGAAAAGAGGGTAAGCCACAGGTAGCAATAATGAAGGAGCTATTCTTCCAAAAAACAAACAATTAGCAGCGAAATGGGGTGATAGCGATGTGTGAAGGAAATATATCTAAAAAATGGGGCCATGCAACATCAAGGTGAATGCAGTGCAAATAAATAAAAAAAGAACTGTATGAAATGGGACGAGCACGAATAGACCCTGAAGCTTTTTTTCTGCGGAAACATAATGGCACCCTGGAACTCTGACGCGATCACTTCGTAGTAGTGGGGTATGAGTGGGAATAAAACACCTTTGTTAATCCAGATCGCTGTCGTACCGGTCCGGAAACGTAAAACCGCTTCTAACGGAAGGAGTTCGGCTTATTGAGCACGCTGTGTATTGTTGTGAACCGCTTTGATGCGAGTTTATTCGATACGGCGGTACTCCGGTGACTCCATACATAGCAGAGCCTCCCACGGAGCCCGCCATTATTCCTATGCCCACATTGCTGCCACTGCTATTCGATCGCCGGTGCCGTTTGCTCTTCCGGTTCTGTTGCTGCTTCAAGTGGCTGCTGGCGCGACAACACGCAGAGTAAATAAGATAGCAAAGCGCTATGACAAACACGAGAAGAACCACCAGTCCCGCAATGGCACCGTATGCCCAAACCTGTCATTCAAGTAAACGAATTATGAGTAAATTGGGCAAAACTAAACGATTCCACACTGAACCTACCTTAAGCGAACCATCAGATTTAACAGGGTTTAGAATGGACCAAACGTCATTTTCACTTGAATTATTGGCAGGTAGAATAATCACAGGGGGTTCAAACGTGGTTGCTTTCCCATGAGCCAACTCTGGGTCCTTTAAGTCTCGGAAATCAATCGTTTCCTGCTAGAAGAAAGATTAGGATCTAATGGGATGCTATTACTAGTCTGGATGAAGTTGCTAGATTTGTATTTATTTTTTTACTTTAAGGTAAATTGATTTATACTAACAGCTGTTTGTGAATTTTTTATTGGAATCTTTTGTTTCCCAAATAATTCGTTATTATTTAATTATCTATTTTTAAAATTGAAATCAATGTTGTTTTCCTATGGCGGTTTGTACAGAAATATTATTCAAAATACTTATTTCAAACTTACGACTTGTGTTCCCTGATCATGCTGTTTTGAATCACATTCCCGCAGATAGAGGTTGGATGACGACTGGTAGACAGCTATGTACGGGGGCCGGCAGTCACACACACCACTCACTGTGCAAAACCCATGATCAATCCTGTCACATGGCTGGGGGCAGTACGGCGTTGCTATAGACTGGGGATGGATAGGTTTTACTCCACGGAATAATTATACAATCCGACTAAATTTAATAATGATTTTTTAGTTCACGATAATTTTTGGTACTAGCACAAAAGAATACCACTTTCAACGATTTATTTAAATCTACTCTCTTGATTTAAGAGAAGAAGATTACATGGAAAAGGCCTGGAGAATCCAATCTTAAATACGTACAGTGGTTGGTTTTAAATCTTCTTGACAGCCAGTTGACACCGGCGATCCATCATCATCGGTTGCACACCACACCTCCCGCGTGTGACCGATGTACGGTCCAACCTTCCAGCTGTAGCTGATGCACTGAGCTTCACTGGATGGGCAAGTTGCCTCCTCAATATCGAACGGGGGGCACCTCACACCGGGGGCCTTGGTGCAACATAAAGTATTTGTTTTTATTTCCAATATCGATTTAGATGTTTTTATAGAGAATGATGTAAATATAGCACTAAAATTATTGTGGACCAGTAATATGTTTAAAACTAATTGCTGTTAGAGTGCCGCTGGCATATATATTTGTAAGTACGAAACAATTATGTAGTGCTGTTGCTTGTGGCATGACTTCTCAACAATTTTTCTATTAAGCTATTTACATCCATACATAAACCAACATACCGAGCCCACCACATATCCGATTCGTGACCTCGTTTTCGTGCCAGGAATGTTTGTCGGACTTGCCGTGGCATCGGAGCTGCAGTCGGCATGGCACCGACTCCACGCTGACCAATCTGTCATCTGACACTCGCCTGGACATGCGACATGACACGTCCGTCGAAGCTCCTCATCAGTGAACCAGTCGTGCAGTTGACCGTTGCCACCATCTTGTTTCATTTGCTGCTGCTTGCATAGCAGGGCACCAACTTCTGTTCCATCTACATAATAAGAATATTTAGTTGTAATCAAAATATAAAAAGTGTAATCAATTTTATGAAATATATAAGAGTAGGGAAAAATATAAAAGTATAGATCAAATGATACAAGCGTAAAAGTAAATTGTATGGTCATTTTATCAAGCCTGGTTTAAAAACAACAATAACCCAAAAAAGTAACAATTTTTAACCTTGTTGCAGACATTTGACTTCCCGTTCTTGACTTCCAACTCCACAGTTGCCATTAGTAAGTGAGCAGGAAGTCCAACCAAGCAAAGCCCATTTATAACATGGCTTAGCACAACAGGGTCTACTTTGTACAAGGTCAACTGGACATTTCCTTCCCATTCTTGATGCTTGTCGAGACACCTAGAATATTGCAACACGAATGTGATTGGTATGCACACCAGTGTTACACATGCTATTGAGCCAATATTAGTTTGGTGAGGCAGTGGGATTTAATTAATCTCTCTTTTGAGGATGCCAATATAATGAAAAATGCAATTTGAAATAATTGTTTAGCAAGAGATTAAACAAGTGTAACACTAACACAGAAAATTTGAATGATTAACCACTAGCTTGTCAATTTTGATTCAATCATATCACTAAGGGCTTTTTACAAATGTAGTCCAAGCAAATGAGCAGCCACATGTATTGTGTACTCTATTTCTAAAATAGCATACAAACCAGAATAAGATGAAAACAGTACAAAATGTGAACAAAGATTTTAATACTATACTAAACAATAAAGAATCAGGGTGCAATTTCAGAGTGGATAGTAAAAACTCGAAATACCTCTCGGACTCGCTGTCTGCGCCGACCGACCCCACATGTCTCGGAACATTGACCCCACGCTGACCACTCTGTGACAACACAATCGACTGGACACTCTACTCGACATTTTCTCGACTGCGGACTTTTAATAGTGACATTTGCATCCACGCATCTGTTACAATATATGGTAAGTTCAATAGATTAATTGGCATTTTTCTTAATACAACAACACTTATATTGTGTTGTTCTTCTGATGCAAGAATCATATCTGATGAATTTCAGTCAAAAGGAGATGATAGAATACATACTTCAATGTATGGACAGGAAGACCATTGCTCTGAATGCAATTCATTCTTCGCTTCATGCGTCCTTCACCGCAAAGTGCTGGTCTTGGGGCGAGGCAACTGCTCCATTCAGTCCAAATCGCACTGCACATTTATAACATTGTTATGGAATTTTATTGAAGGTAGCAAAACAGCCATTATACATAATTTTCCACTTGGGTTTATTGAAAGCATATAATAGAAAATGACATTACGTAGTAGAAAAAAAATGTAATAAAAAACGTCTCAGTTACCTGTACGTGAAGCAGTTGACATTGAGATGACATCGTTCAGTCTGTGTGAGATTCTGTCCATCAGGACAGCCAATATCGGAGCTTGAAACATCTGAGGATATGGTTCGGATGCAGGTTTAACACAAAATCATACAAATAGACACAAACGATTGATTAGTGTTGAAAGAATCATGAAATATTTACTTCCAGCTAAGTGTTTGTTCCTGAGAAATTAATTCGAAGCATTTACTGGTCACATATGACCATATTTCTCAACTTTATTGTTATGCCTTAACTTTATTGTTATGTTTGTATATTTTTTATTTCCATACCACTATCAGTTTGACGAAGCATGCGCCTCGATCTTGTTCGAACAGCTTCCTCACATGACCCAAGAATTCCACCTGTGCACGGTTGCCAGGTCGACCACTTGGACACCACACATTGGCCGGGGCAGGGCAGGGTGCATCGGTCAGCACCCAGAGGCATGTTGTCCACGTCACACTGCCGCTTGTCATCCAGTAAGAGAGCAACGTTTGAAAAACTGGAGGCGGGATCAGACTGGTAGCAATCAACCGCCCGCGTTTGTACACCTGGGTGTATCAACAAAAATTATTTTTCTTAACTAAATTATAATTAGCGATGTAACTACCTGTTCCACATGTAGGGAGGGTTGAATGACGTCGGAGTTGGCAAGTGGCCCAACCGTGTGTCACAAAAAAATTGTCGTTGCAGTCGGAATGGCAAGGCTTGCTCTCGTACACCTTAGTATAATAACAGAGGATGAACAATGTAACAACAAACTAACCAGGAGATAAACATTTGAACTTCAATCCTGTTGTACCTGGTTATCACTGTCCAGGACTGGACATGAACGTCCACCGTTGCTTGGCAACTCCATAAAATACTTGAATCTAATTCGTTGACTTTCACCACAAGGTAGCGTAGTAGGTTCGGTGGAGTTGCCACGCACAATCTGACCTCTCAATAAATCGCCGCACGAGCCCCACTCTGCCCACCCACTCATCTGACAATCCGCTGGACATGGAACCTAAATGTGGGTCTTTATTATTTGTTGAATATGCTATAAAAATGCAAGTAATTGTACGAGATGTTGGCAACTTTCATAATGGATCTTTTTATGGTTTTATATGGGGTCATAAAGTGCGATGAAGTGTACAACAAAACAGACAAATGACTTTTTGAAGTAATAAAGTTGAAGTCGAATAGCTAGATATTTACACAAAAAACGCAACTTCATCTACCTCACAATCTTCCTCATCAAACGCCCTGTATGAGCAGAATGAAATATCCACCATCACTCCTGTCTGCTCTTCGAAGCAACCTAGTGGTCGTTTACGCCGTCCTCGGCCACACATACCAGGGCTCATTGTGACATCATAGAGTTGGGTTGCTTCGTTCGTCACGCTCGGCTGTTCGTCCACAGGACATTCATCGGCCGCATCCTGGAACTAAACTTCAACTATTTAATATGACACAACGTGAAATGGAATACAAAACAATATAAGACTGGGTTAATCCTCAATATTTCTAACTATGTGCTAATACCTGCAGACTTACCGGATTACGGAATGTAACGCAGAATGATATAAATAACAACGTCGTTAATAGTTAAGTCGACATGGAACAGGACTTACATCGCGGGGATCGATGAAACACGATGACCACGGGCCGACCGAGCGGACTATCATCTGAGGAGGGACGTAGCTGCTGTCATCGTCACCAGTCGTGGTGTCTGACGATGACGATGTCACGTCAGCGGTCACAGTGATGGTTGTGGCATCGATGATGGTTGGTTGGCATCCAAGTCGCTCCAACCACTCGCTAAATGCCAAGTCCCGTCGGCAGGAGGCAGCACAGGGGCGGGAGGCGTGGGGAATCGGACCAGCTTTCTGGGGGTGAAACGTATATGTCTGGCTTATGACTTAAATAAAGATGTTATGCATACAATCATCTTATCATATGCTGTAACAATTCATCATTCACCTTTGGAGTATTTTTATTTTAATCAATTACAGACTATTTAAAATGATTTATTGAGATAAGTTGCATCACAAAGTGATAATGTAAATGTTCATACAATGTGCAAGTATCATGTGGTACAATGATAGCAGAAAGATTGCGCATACACCCTGATAAGAAATATTATTCCATAATAATAGATCTTAGCTTACCTGTAAACAGTTAATTTCATCTGTAGGGATGTTACCACTTATAGTATGAAGATAGCATCTCATGGTCCTGGTTTTTATGCCACGACATTTTAAGCCATCTTCCAGCACTGTTGACATGCCCACCGCCAAAATACATGGTCCCCACTTGCTTATATGCCATCTGCGGTGAAACAATTGTAAAGATACAATTATCTGTTGCAGCATTGGTTCAAAACATGGGTATGTCAGTTTATCGCTTATTAGGTCTGGAAATTATAACTGTCAGTTAACCAGTTAAGGCAGTGGTTAACAGCTTAGAGAGAAAATGACATTTAAATGGTATAATACTTGCCACTAAAATGAACAATCAATTATAGTTCACCCGTGCAGATAGGGTCCAAAAAGACATAATCTTCAATTAAATTTTTTCAGAACATTTTAATGGAGGTCATTCATAAACTGTGTCGGTGAATGTGGTATTTGTTATGTCTAAACTTAAATGAGTTGTAATTGTATCGTCGACACATTGGCTTAAAAACACTTTTTAAAACGCTTAGTGAGAATGAAAGTCCAAAATTTAAAAATATTGCACTCACTTGTAAACGACACACTGGCTAGCATCATCGCAAAGTCTAGCTTGTTGCATCTCGATTTCACAGGGCACACCTCCCCCAACGCGATGGCGAACTATATATCTGCTACGACGCTGGTACACACTCAGCAAGCCTGAATAGTTTAAAGTGGATGGGTCAACTTATAATTCCATGTAGTAGATATATCAGACCCCATAGATGATGATCACCAACGAATACTACATTTGCCATAGCCTCTTATATAAATTTTAGGCTTTTAATATGTGTATTATTAAGACTGGGTGATTTTGCAATAAAAGCTACAATGTTATATTTGTATTGTAGACTAAAGTGACATTGAAAATTAAATAAAAACTCACATTTTTGAATTTCTTTTGTGGTTTATTATACACACAGCATCAGGCGCTAATGTCTACAAGTGCTACCATGTAGTGAATTAAATTGTGTTGAGCAGTGTTTGTCTCAATCAGTTTAACCCCCAAAATTGCTTTTGGATAAAAGATAGTGCTGTAGCTATTTAAAAACATTCTAAAATTCTTACCAGCTGGCGAGAAAGCGTCAGAGGTGACTAGTTTCTCACGGATCTTTCTAGAACATTCACTCTCACAAGTGCTCCACGATGTCCACTCTGACAACAGACAATCCTGGCTACATGACACCAAACAGGATCTGGTTGAAACCGGTTGGTCCCAGTTGATGCACATCTAAGATAATGGAATTCATTTTAGGCTTTACTTTATAAACAAAAAACCTACTTAAGTTACAGCTCTAATGATGTTTGAGAAAACTACATTTTTATAAATTAATGGATGCTTTTAGATAATTGTATAGTTTGTATACCATCTACAACCAGTAAGAATTCACTTAAAAAGCAATTCTTTTCGCATTAAATAATAATGATGCTTTGTTTAAGGTGAAATAAAATAATCTAAAGTAAAAAAAAATTCATAACCATGTTTTGTCAACTGTCATTATTTTGGGTCGTGTTATTGCTACAACATACCTACCATTTAAAGAATACCGGCTTAAATTTATATTTTTACAGTAAAAATGACCATAAAATTTTATTTTAGTTTATTTTAAAGAACGCAAAAATGAATGTAACAATAATTAAACGTCACACGATATCCACCTTTTGTCGCACTCGACGACTGTCCTTCTTCCTGCAATGAACCCTTCTAGTTTGGTAGCCTATACCGCAGATATTACTTGACTCGTTGTGAGGGAAAATTAGAGGTTGATCTCCACCTTGTATTCCATTTGACACAAAAAGGTTTCGATCAGCCAGACCAACTGGCTAAAAAACATTGTTTTTAATAGAGGATCTGAGATAAACATTATAGAACAATAAAGGTTAAAGATTGAAGGATTTGTAAGCATGCAATAGATATTAATGGTATTATCTATATTGGACAAAACTAAAAAGAAGAAACAGGAAAACTGTACAATAAGATGTGGATTATGGTTATTCTACTTTCCCCATTCCCCGTCATTTAATAAACTGTATTATACATTATCCTGCCACTGCAATTATACTGCTACTGCCACTGACATACTTAAAGGGTAAATATTTATCAGTTACATGTATTGGAAGTTGAATTCCTTCAATTAAAAAAGTAAAACTTTCGATATGCAAAGGTCAACTTAAGTCTCTTTACAACTTACCGGCGGTACCAAGTTATCCTTCATCTCACATTCACCCCAGCGTGATTTGGTCCAGTAATACACTGAGCATCTGTGCTGGTTGCAAAGCCGCGTTTCCTGCATTTCTTCAGCATGTGGGCATGGCACGCCTGTGCGACCTGGGAACGCCAGGACTTCACGCTTTCTGAGACAAATATTACTTGTAATTTTTTTAATTTTGTTTTTTGTATTAAGATAAGATGTTGCAATAGATTGTTTCAGACGGTATACATTAATATCTTCGATAAACTATTTTTTCCAACTGAAGCGATAAAAAGAATTAAAAGAAACACAACATTTTAAATTCACTTAAGCAATTTGGTCAGATGACAAGAAATAATGACCAGTGGTTGCTAATGGCTTAAATTCAAACTAATGTGTAGCAAGCTAGTAGGACTACCTCGTCTGTCTCTGTGATTGTCCTTTCCCTCGTTTGCAGCTGTGGCCACATGGTGTCCACTGACTCCAATCTCCCAGAACGCAATCCTCAGCGCATGGAATGTTGCACGGCACGAAGCTGGCGAGGGGTCTTGAATACGGGTCGGAGGTGCAAGCGCTCGCGTCCACCACGTCCCTCCACAGGTTCCGACATTCCAATGTCTGCAGCGCCGTGCCGTGGCCACATCGGCCATTTTCAGGAATACACCGGGAGATATGAGAGACTTGCCACGAAAAACAACTGAAGCGAAAATAGCTTGATCAGATAATGGTTTTGAATAATGAGCTTCATGTCAGCTGAAGCATGAAAAGTATCATTTTACAAATACCTTAAATTCATTTAAGTGTGCTAGAGGTTTGTGGTAACACTGGTTGCACATAAGATAAACAACAAGGCAATTAAAATGACTTCACATTAAAAAAATGTTCTAAAAATCTAAGAAAAATAAATTATGCAAACCTTGCTCTGTCACAAGGAATGACTTCCAACGTATGGCTACAATCTTCCGGTCTTCCATGGTCCTCATGGATTAATCGTGTTCGCCGTCTAAACCCTTTCCTCTTCCTCATACTTCTCTTGCTCACCCTGGTTTGATTGGCAGTTCTGTAGTCGAGTTGGCAGCTGTCGAAAGCGCATTCCGACCACTCAGACCAAAGGCCAAGGTCACACTTGAAATTACACTTGACATCACATTCCTGCCACTGACTTGGCTGATCCTGCATCTGTTGCACAATAAACATGGCTTAGTTCGCCTGTCAATAGTTTAAGTGCACTTAGGGAAAAAGTTTTAAAACTTAAGTTGTTTATTGGACCCAAACAAGTGGAGTTTTAGGCTCTTAAATATGACACCTTTGTAAGCAAAACATTCGTGGTAATTTTAAGATTACTTCACTTGTAAATTATTTTGAAGTAAGAGAAAAATCAATTCAGTTTGCAGTAATAACAAACGGGTATTGACTCTACTTTATCAATAAACGAGAAGACGTCAAGTAGCTAGATCGAAGTTAACGATCACTAAAAATCATGTATTATTCATTAGTTCTAACCAAGCGCCAATGAAAAACTGCTGATGCATTAACCACCAAGTTGAATTCAAATATGAACTGACAAGATTTGGTTTATTTCATATCCATTCACAGCAAACTACAGGTAACGATTCCATCTGTTATAATTATATGTATGTTTCTAATTTATTCTATGCTGATTACAAATTTTATCACTCTCCCAAATGCATGCAGTGCTTTGTAAATTAGCAACGTTAATTTAAACTAATGAAATTGATTGGAACGATTATAATGTATGGGAAATAGTAAATCTTTCCAATACATCCAAAGACTCGGGATTACCTCAATCTTATACCACCAGATCAATATGCCCGGTGCGCTAGACAGGAATAAATATATACAACTCTCTTGGGAGTGAAAATAATGAACACCAAGTGACAAAGCTTTACTGTGGCTGGAGTGAAGGAAGTGGCCAATTGACAGGCAATTGCCATTAGTGGAATAAAGAAAGTTCAAGGAGAGGTGTATTCTCAGGGCAACCTGTGAATCTCACATTCAATGACGTAACTAAATCTCCCCACGTGTGTACATTTATGCTTGAATTAATGTGCTCACTTTTACAATAATACAGCCCGTGGTTAATAATGTAATTTTAACAGACTTGTTAACGAAATAGTGATTTAAAATATATTCTCACAAAAATAAAGCAAAAACAGTGGTCATTAGATGACATATATATTGGATTTCGTGGTTCAATGTGACAAGTTAAAAAGCCCGCTGGTGTCACTTATATAAATGAGGAACAAAATAAATTCTTTTAAGTCACAACTGTCCACTTAACCGTATAATACCCAGTGAGAAAAACATTGAAAATCAATACACTACACGCTTCATAAGATATCGAAATTCGATTATCAAGCACTAACAGCAAAATTAAATATTTCTATTACGTCATTGCTGTCCAAATTAAGTTAAATATACTAATGTTACTAAATTGGAGCTAGACAATGATGCTCACCTCACAAAATAAATTGTCCACCGGCTGAATACGTGACCAAGCGATGGCCCCTTCATCACCCCGCAGTGTATAAGCGTCGGACACCTGTCAAAAATATACCTGTGATTTAGCCTTATACAGGGACTGGTTCACCACAAACCTGTTGAAAGGTGAAATCGTTACTGAGAGCGCAGTAAACATGCCTCCACTGCAACCCTCCACCACAACTTGCATTATGTATGAGCTGGCACTGACTCCATCCACCGGCCAACCAGCGATACCTGTTGAAAACCCACTTTAAGTTTTGCATTATGCTATAAAGCAATTTGTACTGTGCATATCAAAAAAGGTGCCTATTTTAATACTTATTTAAACAAAAACATACTGTGTAATGATATGTGTTGCATAACTAATGAACTAAACTTCAAAAACATTTACGTTTTGCATGGAGCGTATGTGCCATCCCGAAGAATACATCTTTTGACTTCTTTGAAGTCCGGACAAGAGTCAGCGGACGCATTATTTCCAAGAGGAAGGCTTCTCAGATCACGAGTCCGAGTTTGGGTCCCATTTGCACCACACGTTGAGGAACAACGACTCCACTCCGACCAACTCGTCACTTTGCATGATTGTGGAACACTGCACGTCTCGGACATCGAAACACTGGGCCGGTAAAAAACGTTAAGTACATTATAGAAAAAGAAGATTTTTACAAATTTAAAGAAATAAATATTGAAAATAATGTGGACAAATACCTTAGAGTTTGTTCTCAGTAATTACCAAGCTAAAAAGGGATGGTTTTTTGATTCGGAATAGAACTTGTAATTTTAGTAAAAAGACGAAAATAGGTTATACATTTAACTGATTTACTTCATTAGAATACTTTTACTCACAAAATTACATACAAAAGATGAAACACACTTGTATTGCATGCTTGTACCAATACATGATTTAATTTTCAAAATTGTTTTGTTTTACAAACACATTTAGATAAGCAGGAGATAATGACATACCTGCCACCAACCACAGCTCCATGCTTTGTTAAACAATCAACTTGTCTTGTTCTTGTGCCCACCAGCCTTACATTTACTCGTGACTTTCTTCGTCGGTTGTTTCTTTGACTGCCAGAACTTCTTTCAATAGATTTCAACTAAAAGAAAAAATTTTTAATAATCCACTGCGTTTTAAAACAATTCTTAATTCGACTGTTTAAATAAAAACTTATCTTTTTTATTTAATATTCCAGATGGAATAGTCTTACTAGACTCAACTGCTGGTATGGTGCAAACCTAATCGGCATTCAAAATATTTGTGCTTGCCATGTAATAAAGTCAATAGACTTGAATGGAATACAACATTATACTATCCTTTTAAATTATGTTTTTTAACATGGTTTTTGGTGTTTGATGCGCTTAATGTAATGTTGGTTTCAACCCTAACTATGTATGCAAAATTTGGTAAACATATCATTGAGAAAGAAAAATTTACACACATCTGCTTTGGCACGGCGACATGTGCTCCATTCACCAAATTTCAGATTATGTTGATTGGTTGCTATGTTGAAATCCTTGCACGGAACTTCCTCGCAAGAGATGCTCTCAGACAACAGTGGACAAGAGAGTCCACCATATTTTGCGACCCTGACAATGGACCTTGTCTAAAAGACATAAAATTCAAATTAATTTCCAAATTTAAGTTTTTTAAACTGAACTATTGGTTAATGTGCACATTTGAATGCTATGGAAAAAATATAAATGAAAGCCAACTAAAAGTAAAATGTAGTGCCTTGTAGATTACAAACAAGACTTACTCGTGTCCGTGTCCCATTTCCACATGTTGCACTACAAGCACTCCAACTACTAAACAGTGATGCCACACAGTTTTGTGGGCATGGAACCCGGCAGCTTTGTTGATGGTTGGGAGCACTAAAAAATCTATTAAAAAGTAGCAGCGGTAACAAAATTTAGCTTTCACGAAACATGTAATGACATGACTGAAGCATTAGTGCAACAGATCTTCATTAAAAATTCAGACTGAAAGCTTGATTAGGCAAGTAATCAATAAGACAAGCAAGAAAAAGTCGCATCGCTTTTTATCAAACCATGAATCAGTGTTTTTACTTCAACAGTCCAAAGCAGACAAATTGAGGTGCCAATTACAAACAAAAATATAAAACTTTAAATCAAAGATCCTATGTTTTTGGCTAAAACAAGTGACAAACCACAACATAGATACCAGTAGGGTTATCGAGTAAGGTATGTTTATAATAAACTATACTAAAACATTAAAATACCAGCATGGTGTTTATTCAAGAAAATCCCTGTTTCAACTACAAAACAAAACTGACTGACCTTTCACAAACGGCATCATCCACAGTTATCGAAGTGTTAGAATTTTTGACGCATCTTAATTGACGTATCTGCATACCCCTGGGACTACTGTGAATTCCACAATTAGAAACCACCTCCAACTTTTGCATTTGAGATGGATTGGGATTAAGGCACACCTCCCACGGCCCCACATCCCAACTGTAAGCATACCGGTGTTCATCACAGATCTATAACAAAATACATAAATAGAACAAAGCTTTGTGTATTTTACATAAAGCTGATTTAAACAGTCGAAATATTTTTTTGAATAACAACACAGAAAAAAGTGAACAAAAAAATCATTTACTAACAAACAATTTATAGATTTCATGTTTTAAGTGCAATAATTACTGGACCAATGGTACAAAACAGGAAATTGTCAAATTATAATTTTCTTTATATATACCTCAATACCTGTATTATGCTCACAATTTTACAATTAGATGAACGTCAGCTTGTTCACATAAATCAAGCATATTTAAGTGTGATTATCGAAATGAACATATGGTACTGCCAAGATATTAGGTTTTGGACACCATTAATGACATCTAAATTAATTGAAACATGGGAGTGCCATACTTTAAAGCAAGGTCTTCTGTCAGTAGGTCTTTCGAATTGCTGACAATTTTCCTTCCGTGTTTTATAATGTTGAATTGCATCCTCACACGCAACACTGCGCAGCTGCAATCCACCTGGGCCACACGTTTCGCTACCACACGGACCCCAGGGACCTATATGTGTGTGTGTGTTAATCTTAGCTAGTACAGTAATATATAATTAAATTAATAAAAGTTTAATTGGTAAGTATGAAATGAAATATTTGTACACAAAGGTTTAATATATATGAAAATTGGATCTCCAGTTTTATAAATATTGTAAGTACTGGTTTACATTTAATATAGTTAATTATAGTAATCGGTGATTACTTCTTAGCATGGGCTTATCCTTGGTTTAGTAAAATGCAAGAAATATGAATTAAACTAAAGATATTTAAAAATAATGACCAGGTGTTAAATTTTTATAGCCCCCAAAACGGTCACCTATAAATACGCTAATAACTCAAAAGGGGCTTTAGAATTGGATGATAAGTTGGATAAAAATGAAAAATAATAAAAGTTAAAAGTCTGCAGTTTACAAGCTACGCGTACGCTCTTGAAGTCACCCAAATAACCGCAGAGCAGTTTACAATGCTATTATCGCGTTTACACAGCATTCGCTTAGCGGAAATAAAAACAGTCGAGTATTTATTTACGCAACACGATTACCTGTTTTCCAGACTCCGGTGCTGGTCGCATCTACATGTATCCACAAGACTGTACTGTACTGGGACAATGTAAACAAGAAAAGTAGCGCGAGTTGTTTTATCGCCGCCGAAGTTTCGTTTCGTCGGCTTATTGTTTGATGTTGTGTTTTCTTTGATGTATCCGATTTAACCTTAGTGTCCATTTCCGTTCCACAACCACAGCAGTGGCCCCGCGATATCCTGTATCCTTGGGATGAAGGCATCCGCACACCTAACACTTGGCTACATTAAACTAACTACTTTTAAATTGTTTTGTATCACCTGCGAACACCGAGAGCACAGGTCGGGTATCACCTGCAACGACAAGCCAACCGACTCTGATTATTAATAGATTAATCAAACAAGAAAAATAAACCAGTATATAAACAATCGGCTTAGAACTGTGTAACCCGCGACAAAAACTTCATTCCTCAAATCCTTCGAAGAAGCCGACACATTACGTCAGTTGTGCCAAAGCGTAAGAGGGAAAAAGGCATATTGCTTGTCACTAATATAAGTCTGGCGCATCACGCTGTGGGAATGAGCTATTGTGTCTAGTCATATTATGTTATCCCATAATCCATACCGCAGGAGTAGCGTTGCCAGCCAAGGCAAGATATATACATGTACGATTTTCTCTATGAAAATCTAAATTGTCGCCTATCGTGTTTTTTACCAAACGGTGCCGTCACATCTAATCGAACATTTACAATGCCACCTCGTATGCTGTAGCACCACCACAAAGAATCGATGTTCAAAATACTGAGGATTACCATCTTCTTTGATTTGTTCGAAGGCTTTGTTGGCGCCAATAACATTAATAGTCTGCAATTCTGCTCACTAAAGAAAATTCTGCCCACAAAGGCTGTATTAAAATGTGTTTATATCTCTTTGTTTCTACTGTGCAGATTTATAAGGGTAAGTCTGGCCCATTCGTTTGGGTAAACCCATTAGACTAATTTAAACCTTTAAACTCTTTAAAATCTAAGTAGGCCTAATCAGCTAAGCTTTTGCACGGTCTGCTGTCGTAATTCAGAATATATTCTTGATGTAGGCTATATATACATATAGTCGATATATACATTGAGTCGATACTATAATTCCATACCGAGCGTCGTTTTAGGCGACCAATCACGTAAGATTTGATGACAAAGGGCGTCAAAGCGCATGTTATTCTTATCATGTTCCAATTATAGATCAGCACCAGGTGCAGTTATTTTCATTGCCGGAGTCCCCTTTCCGCCCGCTAGGGTTATTAGATATTTAATCCGAACTGCAGTATGCTACAGGGTTAAGAAGATAGTAAAGAACGCCCGGTAAGCTTATCGTGACCTGTATAGTAATCGGGAAGCACCTTGTATAAATTGTCTAAAATCGCAGGTCTAGTGGCATTTAAAAATATGCTTAATATTCAAAACAGCCGAAGTAAATTGAACTTTCTTGCACCTGTTCTTTAAAACTGACATTTCTTAAATTTTAAACTTCGGTTGCCATATGTGAGATTCTGTCGCGGCTTGCCAAAACTAATAAACACTGGAATACGAACATGGTAATGCAATTTCAAATTGCCGCCGCGGTAATTGCCTGTTCGACTATAGATTTTCTTTATTAGGACGCAATTCACATCTCTGTTTATTTACATATACATCCTATTATCTTATGTTATAACATTTTAAATTTTGGGCCTGAAAATATACAGGTGAGCAGAAAACGCTTCATTTGGTACACATGACTGAAAGCTACTCGGGTAAAGCTTTTCTATAGCACCAGTTTAAATTATTTATCATTACACCAACTATTATTGTTGGAATAGAAGCTCTGGTTCTCCCACTCTGCACCTGGTGGATAGCATACACAATCCATTGAAACTGACACGATTACAAAATAGAACTACCACAAAGGCGAGATTACAAATAGAACTTCCTATCGGTGGCAACCCGAACACGCTTTCTTCGTAACTCGAGCGACTTTTAATTGACCGAGCGATTAAGCGGCGTTAAATTACCGTGACCGAAGGCGGATTTCTGCTGGACAATGGTCAGCAGGGAATAGTGCCGCTCCGGGTTATTAATCGAGAGAGTATCCAACGAAACCACTCATTACCGGACGACTGGGAAATTCGGTCGCTAAGCCCTCCCGCCATATGCTACTGTTCATAAATCTTATTTGAAGAACACGACAACTTACGATACCAAACAACCTGCCGGCCGCATCGTATACTAAGCGAACGCCTTTTTAAAACCACTGAACTCGAAAGCGCGAACGTTCGACTTTTTTAGATATTGTCTAAATCTACCGGAAAACGCTGATGGTCCACGGGCGTATCGATTTCCGGCCTTTTACGCTCGAAGTGGAAATCAAATCAAATTGACAATCCGTCTCTCGAGGTAGAGTATCAGAGCCTACAACGGCTTAGTGGAAATTATACTAAACTAATTATTTGTCTTTTAGCCTAATTTAAATCACATTACCTTTTAATATTAGAACACCAGCTTAGACCTGTCAATAATTATGAAAGTTACAAAAAGTTTTAATTAACGAGATTAATCAAAAACAGCGCTCAATTATACCTTGTAGCGCTTATAGCGAGTCTGATACAGGACATATTAACACATTAGTTTTTCAACACGCACCAATACAAAAAGAGCTAGTGAATAAAAAACTGCAGTTATATTCAGATGTAATAATATCCCGAAGACGATGATTTTTCCCTTGGGCGAATGTACGAGACGACTGGCAATTTACTTTAAACGAGTTTTCAAATTGCCGATCATATCTTATTGAATTACCGAAAAATGCTCCTTCCCAGTGACTCAATCGCTTTTGTTGATGAAAGTCCAAATAAAATCTATTTAAGGATGATTATAACGATAGGCTCCATGTGCTTTACAATTAAATCCGCATTATATTTCATGTTGTTTTAAAATTACCGACCATTTTTCGTTCTTTTTCACAAAAAAAGAAACATAACTACAGCTCTCGCTTTTTACAACCCAATTAGTATTACTTGACGCTCATCATTTACTGCAGTACTTTTTTATCGGACCAAGCTTCGAGCGCATAATTGTCTCGTCACTCAGACACTCAGACCGTTTTGATATAGAATTTGGAATATGAATCGACCGCTCTAACCATTCGTATTACAGTAATTTGCTAATTATCAATACATGACGCGCTTGCGGCTTGACTATTAAAATACGCTTGTTTAATTAAAATATACTAAATTTAAGAAACATGTGACTAATAAGCATCAATCAAATAAAACAGAGACAGTATTTAAGTAATTCGAATTGTAATTTTGCCATATTTATACAAAAAAGCTTCCAGGCTACGTATATTGCACAAGCTAAAAAGCACAAGCGAAAAAAATATTATTGCACATCTGATAGTATAACATTTACAATAAGCTTCTACGTATTGGCGGTATTGCGGCAGTATGTACAAGACACAAAAGGATTTTCCACAAAACACAGTTGACGTATTAACAACACTGATGAAGTACAAAAGAACATACCAAAAAAAATTTGGCCTATATTATACGTTCACGACGAATTACAATAAAAACGAAATAAAATAGTCGTAAACACCTTGTCCCCAGAATAAATACTATTCACTGCCAGTCTTTAAAAAAACAGTTTTCAAAACATCAACACTCGTTTTAAGCTGTATATGAGTATTTTACAGTGGTAATTATTTATAACTGCAATTGAGAACATTCCATTGGATCCCACTGTGTTGGAACAATGTCTGTAAAGCATCTAGTCTTAGACACAACCGCACAGTTTAGTGCCGGTAAGAAAAGTTGTTTATATCCGGTTCGGTTTTTCGACCGGAGTACTGAATCCTTTTACCAATCTTTAGTGCACAAAGGTATAATTTATAACGATTTTCTATAGGAATCAGCCCGTCTTAGTAACGAGCCCATCGCGGAAAGAAAACTTTGCCGAATTACATTCAAGAAACGGCATCAAATGGTTCGCGACCGTTTCATAATTTAAAAACAAACGGTGATAAATCCATTCTAGTATAAATTCTAGCCCAAAAATACCATGTTTTTGTGACATGAGCAACACCTAAAATTGCACAATATAATGTGCGTATAAAGGGTGGAATTACTTAAAAAAAAACAATTAAAACAGGTTGTATCAAGACAGTTATCTTTTACAGTTAACATATTTGTAAACATAGTTTTAAATTTTGATATGGCGATATAAATGCTTGCTTACCACAAAGTTTATAACAATTAACTGTGATAAAGCACTCTGTATTAGTAAAAGAATATCAATACGTAAGAGTATATGGGAAGATTCCGGTCTTTAATACCATTTTACAAAAAGTAATCTTAAAAAAGCTGGCGCTATTTAAACATAAGTCAGCTCATGTATTTATAAAAAAAATAATCAGAAACTTTTGTTGTTCATGGCGTGTCTTATGTTGGAGGTATGGCTCATTAGGACAAATGCTTAATATTATACGAAACATGAAGAAAATTTAGTGATCGTTTCCGCTATATAGAAAGTCTCCTATCGGCTGGATATATTCTACACTATAACAAGTAAAACACCAGCAGCACAAGTAGTAGTTTTCCTTATAGCGAAATACAGAGGCAACCTTGGAACCAGCGACGGTAATGACCTCGTTGCTTCAGAAACTCCCGAGCTTCCCAGTCATGTTTCGCCCGACTCTCCAGTATACATCGCATGTGGTGGGTGTCGGTGCCGTCCGAATCCAGCTCGTTCAAATGATGAAACTGTGACCGAGACAATGTAAGGTCGGACGTGTTTGCGATAACGTTAAGAAGGGTTTCCGATTAACCGATAAGTGATTACTGGGATTTTGTAATGTTACGTTCAATCAAACTGGTTTATTTTGTGTGTGTACAGTAGCTGGCGCGTTTTTGTTAAAAACAGATAACTAACTCAATTGTTTAAAAACAAATTCGTAAAATGCGAATGGAGTATGATCAAGCCATGGAATCATTTTTGCGTTACAGACAACTGCATGCTCATCAAAAGTAAAAGGCTCAACAACGTGAATCTCGGGCGGTATCAATCACTACTCGGTATACGTCTAAGTTACGGTTTGCGTGTTAATATATTTCTACATCACTACATTAATACTCACCGGGACATCACTAAGTGTGAGGACAGCGGCGTAGAAATGTTCGTCATCTGGGTAGAATTGGGTTGGGTCAGTGACGTTTTGACCTCCATCGGAATCCGACTCGAGGGGAGACGTGAATTCGCCGGAAGACGAGGCAGGACTACTTGCGCCCTCTCGTGCTGATGACGTAGATGAACCTACCATGTTGACAGTGATGTTATGATTTGGATTTTGCATTTGGTGTAAAATATTTATGGATAGGATATTCAAAATTATCCCCGTAAATGGAAAAACGCTAGAGGCGTTAACACACGGCCAATCGTGAGATTATTGCACGTCCACCGTCAAGGAACGCAAGCGACCATTTTATAATATGCAACCCATCGGCTGTAAGGATAACACACCAAGCTAATTGTTCGGAAGATATATCTGTAGAAATTCGGAAAAGCACCGCAATCGAGCTACAATGCGTTTATATAATTTGACGCACCGTATCTGGAAGAAAGAGTGTCGTCCACGAGGTCAGGCAGCCGACAGTTGTTCACCTCCCGTACGAACAGCAGGGAGATGATGTTTTGCTTGATCAGCTGTTCGCATTTTTGTTGGGCCCTCGCTTTAGCTGTACGTGTAATAACACCGTTTATATCGCAGTATGAAAAAAATATTCTTTATGCCATATTACGCATGTCATGTAGCATTAATGTGATAGAGAACCGTGAAGGTTGCCATTTTGTAAATGCCATCTGCAGTCACCTTTATACTCGGGCAAGCTGACGTAGAGCTGGCTGACATGAAGCAAGAGTTGCCGACCGCTGAAAGACTTCTGCTGCTGACATAGCTTGCGTAAATGCGGGTTCATCGTGTAACGTGTTCTCTGCGGAGAAAAGTATCATCAAAGGCTGTGTTATGTAGCGAAAGATAATGTCTGTTATCTAGCGAAAGATAATGTCTGTTATCTAGCGAACAAAATGTGTGCTCAGTTTACGTTTCGTTATTGTTAAAATTAGTAAGGCGTGTGCACCAAAACAAGGATTGACAAGCCTCGTGAATTTCTACGCAAACGAGCTGTAAATTGAGGACAGTTATGTAAATAATTCTGTGGAATGGAACCATAATGAAAACATACGGGCTGATCATTTTCTTTCAGCGACTCGTACATGGTAACCACTTTTGGCGTGGAGAGTGTATAAAGCTCTAGGAGTTGGAGCGTGGACTGATCCTCAGCTAGCTCACTTTCTTGCAGGATACCAAATGACGCAAAAATATTAAGAAGGAAGCGGAAGAGATTGAGAAGAAGAAATGATCGTTTCCGAGGATCAAATGTTCCCTTGCTGAGGTTTGTTACGCTTTTCCTGAAAATCTGTCATGATGTCAGCGTTAGTGATCACATACCACCCCTGCCCCCCAGCCCTGGGATCCCCCCGCCCCCCCCCCCCCCCACCCCCTCCCCCCCCCCCCCCCCCCCCCCCCCCCCGCCCGCGCCCCCCCCCTCCCCCCCCCCCCCCCCCCCCCCTCGCCCCCCCCCCCCCCCCCCCCCCCCCCCCCCCGCCCCCCCCCCCCCACCCCCCCCCCACCCCCCCCCCCCCCCCCCCCCCCCGCCCCCCACCCCCCCCCCCCCCCGCCCCCCCCCCCCCCCCCCTCCACCCCCCCCCCCCCCCCCCCCCCCCCCCCCCCCCCCCACCCCCCCCCCCCCCCCCCCCCCCCTCCCCCCCCACCCCCCCCCCCCCCCCCCCCCCACACCCCCCCCCCCCCCCCACTACCCATCGTGTATCGACCCCCTACCGTATCCTCCCACTCCGAAGCGCTTCTCGAGAATTCGTCATACCAATATGACGTCACGCACGCTTAATTGTCCAACGCAGTCTAAGAATGCGAATCGATGACACTTGACCGGGACCCGTAATCAAAGCGTTCGCGGCGAAGATAATTGACCTATACGGCGCGCGTCTTGCACCAAGTAGTGTTGACTACGCACGAAATGCTGTTGATTATCAGCGCCTCTTAAAGCACGGCTGTCAAATCTACCTGCTTCGAGCTATTTGGGTTGAAATAGAAGATGAACAGCCACAAACTGGGCGCAAAATAACTCGCTGTTCTGACGAGGAAAATTCTGTTTAAGGGGCAACACTAAAAGGAGGAAAGGAGGGAAACTGCTGACTAAAACTATGGAAACAAATTCTAACCCTGTCCCAAACACTGATCTTAACCCCAGAACTAACCCTAACTCCAACCCCATGTTTAAAACTAACTCTAATGCCATAATCTTCATTTTAATGTGCAGTTTCCCTCCTTCCCACTTTCCCTCTTTACCTCCTTTTAGTTTCCCCCTGTTTTAAAGTTCTATAAATTGCACATAGACTTTGCAATTCACTGCC
>CH002325.1:140017-164117 GCA_000149265.1 Ciona savignyi
TCAGCAGAAGGATTGTGACCGGTGTCCAATACACAATTCTCCAATTCAGCTAACCTTAAAAATTCGACTAAATTTATCTATGAAAGTAACAATGGCCAATTTAAAGTGTTAAGAATCAGTACAGAAGCATTAAGACAAACTGGAATTTGTCTAAAATACATCTGACAAATTTTAATGGTAACTTACTTGGTAGGCAGGGTGGTTAAGGATATGAAATCCAATACATTATTCATGCCGTTATTTTGTGTGCATTCCATTTTCCACTTTTGTATATCGGCAATCACACAAGTGTAGAGGGTTGCAGCGTATGATTTTCGAACATCATCTGTGTAGGGTTCAAACAAAGCTTGAAAGCCCTCACTGCATCCATTTTGAATTGCATCAAGCGAGTGGATAACTCCTCGTAGAAGCTTAGCCGACTTGACGTACTCGCACGGGTCATCACAATCACATTTCAAATCCTTCTGGCTCTCATATCCGTCAATAACTGCCACACTAAAATGTAGTCTATGTTGAAGCATAGGTTACAGTGTAGTTATCTCCCTGACCACGTTGTCTCAATTTAGTGAAATTAAACAGGCTGTTGCAAAGTACAGCAAAAAATATGAATAATAAACAAGCATATCAATTGGGACAGCCGCACTGTAAGCATGTGGTGTTCCTAAAATTGATGCCCGTTTTTCACATCCAATGGTAAACATATACAATATACATGATACCAAACTGTACCACTTTTTTAAAATTAGTTTTATGTGTAATCTTCAAATAGATGTACGTACTGAAACCACTCCTTCACACATCCAGGGTAATCATGAGAATCACCATGATAGAACTGCTGCCATTCATAGCAGTCATGCAGCAAAGCAAGTGCAGAACTCAACTGATCTTTGCTAGGTTTCCAAGTTGTTAAAAATGAACACATCAAAGATTTTAAATCTTTGATAATGTGGTCTGAAATAAAAATGCACATCTGTAAATTTAAAAAAATGTAGATCACAATTTTTAAATAAACACATAAACAATTATAAAAGTGTACATCACAATTTTAAAAAATGTACATAAACAATTGTTAAATATGCACTCAACAATTTTTTTACTCTTAACCTAGATAATAGCGGCATTAAAACTTGCCACTTGCTGGTAACAAATGTAGAATAAGTTCTTTATGACAATTTTTTGAGATTAAAGTTGATTGACGTTCACTTATATTGGAATAGTTTGTTTTATAAAAGACACCAAACCATAACAGCCCATAAATCTACAGGCTATATAGTATTCTGATAGAGTCACTTTTTTACAGTGAAAACAACATCCAATCCTACAAATAATGATACAATTTTTATCACAGTTCCAGGCTGTGTGTGCGTAAAACAAGTCTTTTTTAGTGTATTGCATTATAAAAGTCAACATTATCATTACAAGGTTACAACATATGTTTGTTAGTATACACAATAAAATATTCAATGCCATGTAGTGAGTAAATAAATACCTGTGAGCTCATTCAATACATTCACTTCAGATTTCAAGATTAAGTTTGGGGTTGAATCGTCACATAGAAACTCCAAAATTGAACTTACCTATTAATTAAAAATTAAAATTATTTGAAAGCATCTTCACACTATATACCGGTTAAGCATGGTCAATTTGTGGTTTAACCAATAAACTCCAATAACTCTTAAGTAAGTCATTACATCTTTTAATAGTGTTAAAATCGGTGTACAAAATGATAAAACACCGTAGAAGTAACATTTATTAATAGTTTAGTTTCTTTTAATGCCATGACAAGACTGTTTAATCACTAAATAACGTGTACCAAGTCCAACCTGTTCTTGAAATTCAACTAATGTGCTTAATTCGCCAAAAACAAGGGTATTACTCTCCATGCATTCTACCAAACACTCAAGAAGCAAGATACTCTGAGTGAGTGGTGATATTCTGTATCTCATCGCGAACTCCCTCAACAACCGGTTTGATTTTGGAGAAAGGATTTTATCATCTGTGCCAAAGCTTGATGAGGATGATTGCATAGAAACTGATTCTGGAATGCCAGCAGTAGAAGCTTCTTTGGTTGTGGATTTTAATTCAAAATTTACCACCTGGATAACAATTAAACAGGCATTACGCATTAGTTTATTTTATGATTGGTTGGACCATCAACTATTAGTCGAAAAGTTCAAAAGTTATAGTATTAAACCCGCCGCTGGTCTGGTCGAGTATGTCATTGGACAAGACATTTAGCAGACTTGATGATTGTCTGTAGGAACTACAATCAAACTCAGGCATACTTACTTTAGTAAGAAGAACATTATAATATTTGCTCCTATTCCTAGGAGAAGAAAGGTTAGGAATCATTTCAGGGTTTTCTACCCCATTGAGTTTATCTTTTAATAGTATTATTTCTTCTCTTTCAAGTTTTTGCCATCTTTTGTAATCTTCCACCGACTGCAATAAATTGTATTTTTTTCATCTTTAATAAAATGTTTATTTATCATACTAGTCCCATTTAAAAAGAATCATTTAACAAAAATGTTATTAAAAAAAATCAGTTACTAAATTTACATCGGCCTAGGATACACCAACCTCCTTTACAGATACATAAATGCTGGCTTTATAATGCACTTAACCCTGATTTTTAAATCTTGTGTACAATTTTTTAACTTAGCCATGTTAAATTCAGACTACCCCAGAACAGGTTATCTATTAAAAGACAAAATATAGTGGTAAAGTCATACATGAAATTCACTTGGCTTGTAATATGGATGTTCATTTTTCTCTGAAAGCTGTAGTTCAAACAAAAGCTGAGTTTGCAATTCATCGTCAAGTTGATCTTTGACCAGATTTTGTATTGAGTGCTGATAGTCGGCATGGTTTTTTACAGTGAGCTTCCAAAGTTTACGTAAATATGAGCTGAGGATCCTACTGACCTCACTGCACAAAGTATACAATTGTGTAATGATGTCGGGTGGAGAATGGTATATAATTGTTAAGAATAAACTAACCTTGAATCTTTGTGTAATAAAAACGCTTTTTGTGGGACACCTGTAAAAAAATCAATGCAATTACAACTCAGAAAAGTATTTCAATTATTTACACACCTTTCTGTTGCGTGCAAGGAACTAATACAGGATGTTGAACACATGCTGATACTGCTTTGTATATTTGAACATCAGTTTCATTGGAACCACTTGAGTATGTCCTCTTTTCAACGGCTGGGTTTGAGCTGGCTGTTATAGCACCTATAAGATATTACTGTACAAAGGATTGTTCATCTTTAATATGCATTATTGGATCATAAACTTTACTCCTTCATATTCTAAATGACTCTGGATTGATAGGTCGTTTGTAACTTTAAAAGAAAACATCAATGGACATATGGATAGTTATAGCAAAATGCACATATATATTTAGAAAGTAACTGTTATTATCAAATTAATTTTTCCAATCATAGTTTGATCAACCTATAAAAGCATATGTAACATGCTTTATTCTTTTACTTTTGTACAACATTTACCAAAATATTTTAACTTGATACAAAGTTTGTTCAATAATTTACCGAAATACAGCTGACTAGCAGGTTAAAGGTTCCATAGCACACACAACCTTATTCCTGGCAGTTTTATGACTTACAATGTACAGCCTTTATTTTAAAACATATCATTTAATTTATTTAATTGATCCATCCATCAACCTGCTTACTTCAACCAAAATGTGTGATGTTAATATGCCTTATAAAAATATATAAATATATCTAATTACCGCTAGTTTTAAATGATGAATCATCAGAAAACACACTCGGACAATCACTAAGCCATTCTGAGTTTGAACTCCAACCGCCTTCAGCTTCAGGTAAAGATTGTACTGACTTTTTAAATTTTGAATGTCGTTTCAGGCCCGGGATAGTATGAAAAGACTTTCGTCGGTTTAGCGGCTTTGAGACAGAAAGCCTTGGTAACTTTGAGTCAAAACACTTGAGATCCGACTCAAAATTGTTAGAACATGTGTGTGGCTTTATGCTTTCTTTAATTTGTTGAAATCTAAACATGTTCAGAGTTTAGGTACCAATTTATCAAACACATTTATGTAAATAAATAATATCTGGTGGCTTGCACATTTATTTTGTTTTACCATTTTGCAGCAAAATATATTTTTGTAGGCCTACATTACATGACGCTTTTGACATTTGGCATGCATGGTTTATCATTGAAGTTAGCTAGCTTTTAATATAGATATACTAGGTCTAACAAGAGACTAAAACAAACTTACCCAAGCTGAAGGAACGGATTGTTATTACTTTTCCCTTTGTACTGAAAAAGAACAATCTCCATTACAGATCTGATATTATCATCCAAAGCATAATTATTAAGTAAAGAGTCCATGCTTTTGTTATGTTGGCCAAAGTCTTGATCTATTGCTTCACTGAAGTCCAAAGAAGTAATACATATGCGTCGGCGAATTTGTCAATATGTATATTAAACACCTTTTTTGTATAAGATAATCTCTTGTCGTTTGACAGTCTATATCTCATTCGTGCCGTGCGCAGATTGTTTTGTTTGCATATTTGGGGAATCACCTCCAAAAAAACTTGTAACCAATATCTCTGAGAGTGTCTTATAATCACCGAGTATGTATAGTTTGGTTCTGTGAGAAAGAATGGAAAATAAATCAATCTAGTTGTTCATTTTCATTTCATTACACATTTTATAATCTTGCCAGATACGTCCGACGGGTTAGTGTGGTGGTTTAGTCCGTCGCCTTTTAGCCGAAGTGTTGTTGGTCGCTAGCTAGTCGGTTGTGTCCTTGTGGGCAAGGCACTTAACGTACATTGGCTAAACTCAGCGATTTAATAGGTTCTACCTAATTGAAGAAACGTGTGAATCATACACAACACAATGCAATAGCTCCGGTAACTCGACATTGGGCGCGAGGTGATCTTACGATTGCTCGTGTGTTAACCCCCTTGGTTTTCCCATTCACGGCGATAAACATGAATATCCTATCCTATTCTTCTCCTTTTTAAGGGGGTTAACACAGGGGCAGGTAATCCGACGGTGGACATGAAGTAATCTGATTATTGTCAATGTAATATATGTCCCGCGTTTTCCATTCACGGAGATAAAACATAATTGTTCCATCCATTTTAACCTCATACTTGCAGATGAACAAGTTGATTCTCGTGGCTGTTTTGATTGGTTTGTTGATGATTACGAACGAAAGTTTGGGTAATGAAGATACTTATGGATGAGGACGAGTCTACTCTCCAAGGTAAACAAACGCACCAATCAAGTTACTGTAGTATAAATTTTATTAGTAGTATTGCACGTCGGGTTTTCCAGACATTTTAGTATTGGGACCAGTGATTGTGGGTCAAAAACAAAACTAGCACCCAGCATTTTACGTTTTTCGTTTTTAGATTATAATGAGAAGATGGATCGCTGGGCATAGTGATCAAATTACATCTGCGAAGGTTCGTAAATTATTTTTCAAGCAAGTATCTAAAAAACACTTTCGTCGCAATAAAAGTGTGTTTCTTAGTACGTCGCCATTCTAAATGACACAGTTTAAACTGCTGGTTATTAACCTATAATTTAATCACAAACAAAGACTTGGGAGCAATGTTGCAAACCTTTCTTTTTAATTTAACTATGTATATGGAGTTGGAATTGCTATTCGGGTTTAAGCTTCGCCACATTGCTTCAACTCCACCCATGGCAGCAGATGAGCCATGTACTAAGGCCCAACTGCCTTCTCATATCCCCTCGTGATAATCATCGCCCCTAAATGTGCTTTGTAATAGAATACTTGGATTTAAAACAATATTTTGTTTACAGGCAAGGAACAGATAATAAAAATTGAAATTCTTCCTTGAAATCGTATTCGCAATAAAATCAAAAATAACCATTTTGTGTTCAAATGTTAATTGGACTTTAAAATAAGGATCAAACAACAATATATAACGCCGCCGTAGATAGAACCCACGTGTTCCTGTGTATACGAGACATGTAATAAAAAGAAAAATAGCGTCCCGAATAGCGTTTAATTGTTAGTGCGCTGGCTTTTAGCCGAAACGTTGTGAATTCGAAACTAAAAAATACTTCCAAATATAGCTCTGCTAATCCGACGATTC
The DNA here is from genome assembly GCA_000149265.1 of Ciona savignyi. Lineage (NCBI taxonomy): Eukaryota > Metazoa > Chordata > Ascidiacea > Phlebobranchia > Cionidae > Ciona > Ciona savignyi. The sequence goes on from CH002325.1 coordinate 146,142, forward strand.
GCCATGTGTTAAGTTTTATTTGCAAGGGGATCTATCGTTTGTCATTTCGATATAAATTTTCCACGTTTCCTCGTTTTACACGGGGATGAAATATTAATATATTATATTACGCAAAATATTAAATAACTAGATAGTGTTAACCACGTGTTGAACCAACACTATTTGTAAAACACATGTTGTATGCCATATATTCTGTACACCGAGTATGTAGTTGTTTCTGCAAGGATAAACGCATGGGTCTTATAGTTTGTAGGAATTCCGTGTTTTTGTCATTATTCAATATGTACCGCGTGTTAACTTTAGTTCCATGTGACTTCCCCTTCACACGGTTGTTAAACCGCTTTAACGCGGCCGCAAGGTCAAACACTTCCTGGACTTCCTATCTCTCACATAATGCCATGCCTCTTTGTTTTTGAAAACATGAATTAATATAAAAACAGTTTAGAACCATGGCTCCTGCAGTAAACATGCAGAGAAGCCAAGTTTAGTGTTTATCAAGTCGTGCCCGCATTTAATGACTTAACCATGAATGCGTGTTTCATTGTATCTGCATTTGGTCAACAATAAAAGAACCTTCCGTGATGGAGTCTGGATTGCGAGAGTGACAAATTAGTACAGGTAGCAACAAAAGAACCAAACAAACCATCAAAACGCTACAAGTTAACCAATCTTTTTTCCACGTGTAGTTAAATAAAGAATAAACGTTTTTTATGGTTTCAGGGAATTCCCCTGGGTTTAGTAGATAAATTTATGTTTTTACATAAGTAGGTCATGTTATGTAACAATTGTTAATGTTTTATTCTGATTTGTCGACTCCTCGTTGGAGATGTCAGTGCGATATGGCATGCCTGTCACTATCATAATTCAGAAACATATCTTCGATTTTAAGGAAATTACCCTAAGTAAATGTTTTCTTTTTTTAAATTGGCAGGGAGTGTCTAATGGTCTAAACTCTAACATTTCACCGAATCTGATTAAAATTAGATCAGTCGTTCAAGCGCTATGCTCAAAAAAGTCTATTTTTTAGAAAAAAATAGCGTTTTGGTTTTTAACGTCCCAGGGAAATTCCCCTTGATTTATCACCCAACATTTTGGTATCTGCATATCTAGACCATGCTGTCTTACAAATGTATAATTTTCATTGCGATTCCATTACTCTTTCTGGTAGATGTCGGGGCGACATGGCATGCCTGTCACAATCATGACTTGAGAAAAAATCCTACTTTAGGGTATTTCCCTACGTAATTGTGTTAAAAGTGTTAAATCAGTGACTAATGCACTTATATTTCACCAAATCTGATTCAAATTGGAGCAGCCGTTCAAGGGCTATGCTACAAAAAGCTAAATTTTTCATACGAAGAATCGTTTTGGTTTTTAACTTCCCAGGAGAATTCCCCTTGATTGCAAGAACCAAAATTTTGGGTGATAAATCTAGGGGTATTCCCCTGAGACGTTAAAAACCAAAACGTTTTTTTAGTAAATTAGCTTTTTGGGGCATAGCGCGTGTACGGCTGATCTAATTTTAATCAGATTTGGTGAAATGTTAGACCATTAGATATTCTGTGCCAATTAAAAAAGAAAACATTTACTTAGGGTAATTCCCTTAAAAACGAACTGAATAATGATTGTGACAGGCATGCCACATCGCACTGACATCTCCAATAACAAGGAGTCGACAAATCGGATTAAAACTTTAAGAATTGTTACATAACATGACCCGCATATGTAAAAACAGAAACTTATCTAATAAACCTACGGGAATTCCCTGATACAATGAAGGAATTTAGCTTCATTTCACTAAAGCGCTGGAAAAGAAGCTTTAATTTAAAATATTTGTATTGAAATGTTTGTAAATTTAAGACGTTTATTGTTTATTTAACTGCACATGGAAAAGAAGTTTGGTTGAATAACTATGGGACCCATGCGCTTATGCTTGCAGAAACAAACTACATACTCAGTGTACAAAATACAAATTGTGGTTAGGGACCCTGTAGCATAAAAATATGGCATACGACATGTGTTTTACATATAGTGGTGGTTAAACACATGGTTGACACTCTCTAGTTTTATAGAAGGCGCTGCTGTGTGTTATTTGTAAAAACAAAAAATACCTAGTCCTAAACTATAAAAGTTTGAATTTAAGTGGATATTTTTTCTGGTATTTGTACGTTTTTCATTTGGTTAAACGGTTGACAAGCATGTTACGCGCTCCACTATCTCCAAAAGCAGTAATCGAAACTCACTGAAACATTAAAATTTGTAACATGGTCTAGATATGCCAAAAAATAATTTTATAAGTAAAATGAGCATAACTATTAAGTAAGAAGTCCATGCTTTTGTTGTGTTAACTTAAGTCTTCATCTATTGCTTCACTGAAGTCCAAAGAAGTAATACATATGCGTCGGCGAATTTGTCAATATGTATTCTATTTTTCAATATAATATAGTGGATTGCTCTCTTAAAAGAGCGTTGAAAGTTTATACTGAACCGAAACACTAACACGTGCAATTCTTGAGAGTTCCCTAGCGATTGAATTATTAAAGCTCCCCATTGAAAAACAATCACCAAATGCAATAAAATTGCGGTGCTTCGCATGACTGATAAGCGAACTTTATTGTCATTCAAAGCCATAGAGAACGGTAGTATCGTAAAACCCTAACATAGCGTTTTAATAGTATTGTTTTATATAAAACACATTAGAGGTATGAAAAGATTGATCATCAGATAACCAAGAGTAAGGTAGCATTCCCATGGAATACCTCGCGCCCTATCGTAAAGGCATTTGGGGAAAAACTAAAAGGATGGAAACTGCACTCACTAAAATAAAGATTGGGGCATTAGAGTTAATTTTAAACATGTGGTTGGAGTTATGGTTAGTTCTGGGGTTTAAGATTAGTGTTTATGGCAGCGTTAAAATTAGTTTGAATAGTTTTAGTAAACAGTTTTCCTCCTTTTCCTTTAAGTGTTGCCCAAACTTTGGTATCGCGGTGTTACCCAAGATGTCTCAGTGTGTTAAGACTTTCTTTTAGTTTCAGTAGTGCACTGGCTTCAGACAATCCACTAAATGACTTGCCAAAGATTACAACCGATTTAAGCAATTTTGTCCTTGCAAATATTTCAACTGAAAATATGGTAATAATATTAATTAGTTGACTAGTTCTAATGCCGAATCAAGAAAAATGTAAATCCTTGTTTTACAGGCATGTCGTACAGTAAAAATAAATACCAATAAACAATTTTGAAATATTTATTTAACAAGAGTATACAATATGGAACAAACAATGAATGCGTACAAATTTATTTATAAGTACCGGAAAATAGCAACAGGTATGATCGCTGCCACTGTTGCTCTTAAGAATGGTTTACCTCACATTTTTCCATCGTCCTTATTCATGCCTTTTAATGCTTCATTTGAATGTTCAAAGTTCCCCTTAGACCACCAAAGATGGCTCCTTGTTTCAACTAAGATGGATATGAAGTATGAAGGTACAGTTTTGCCATATGTCACAGTATCCCCAACTGTATGCTGTGCTGGCTTTAACTTTCTTTCAAAATATAAACCGGAAAATAGAATTGGAATTCCTAAAAGTTTTTATTGTCGAAATATTTATGAAGCTGAAGCAGAACTTGAGATAGCACTTGGAAAAAAACGACGAAAAATGCAGACGGAAACTCTAAGTGAAAGAAAATTTCTTGAATCGCTTGTGTTGTCAGATCAAGCACAACAATTTGCAGTAGCAAGAAGTCTTTTTTATATAAAAGACAACTGGGCAATTTGGCAAACTTTGCTTCCAACTATGTTTGTGATTGGTGGATATTTTGCATGCTTTCATGCGCCGAAACTTTTATTTACAGGAAAAAGATCTGCTACTGTTATTTCAGTGTATCGCGCTACACTTGCAGGTGCTTTTGGAACCTGGCTGGCATGTAAGTTTGCAAAATCTGGTCTCAATCATTTTATGCTGTATTCGGTTGATAAGAAAGCTGCAAGTATGTCACAAGAGTATGCAGTTGGCGGTGTGGAATACTATGATAAACTGATGGAATGTAACAAGGCTCATAGGACTTTGCTTGGAAAAAAAGGAGAGAACATGTTTACAGCATATGGCAATGAAATTGATGGTTGGTTTGTAAATTGGAGAGGACCAACTAACACAGAAAGACAAGGAAGGATTAAAAATATCCTTAATAACTTTAAAAAATCTGACTATAAATGAATTTGGTCCTAATTTTATTTTTTCAGCTATTTATTGCTGAATACTGTCATTATTTCTCATAAAAGCAGCTATTCATGAATACTGTATCTCGAACTCTGCGATGCAAACAAATTTTATTCTGAATAAATCACAATCTCTTTATTTGAAATTATATGACACAATAGAATACTAATGAAATATTAAAATAATATTGTATTAAGAAGAGGAGTATTTAAGAAAAAAACATCAATTTAAAACAGCCTTTAAAATGTTCATAAAAACAACAAGTTTAAATTTATAATACAGGACCCCTTTACAATAATGGCAATGGTGTATTTATAATATATATATATAATACTGCTAGTTTAATCTTGTAGAATATTAGCCAATATATCATGCATTGAATCTACAGTAGTCCATTTCACCTCTTGTTTTGTAAAGTCAAACTCAGATTTTTCCTGATCTGATTTTTCATCCATTACAATTAAGCCTTTTTTCTCATAGCCTATATGGCTTTTACTATTCAAAGGGAAATCATCTGTTTTATTGGGTGCTTGGTCATTAAGAATGCCATCAATAACAGCTGACACCTCCTCAACCGACCATGGCTTGCTAACAGCTTGTGTCATTGGAGCATGTGGTTCAGACATAATTATTGCAAATTGGTTTTCCAACATTTTTATCTGGTTTTGGAACTGCTCCTCTGCTGAGTTGTGCACTGCTTTAGCTACATATGAATCCACACAATCAACTGTAACTGCTGGTATTTTTGGTGCCATAGCCTCGGGTGCTGCTAGGATAGCTTCAACAGCACTCTCAATATCCAATACAGCTGTAGGGATGGGACTACTGGTGAAATAACAAGGCTCATCACATATACATTTACTGTGTGATGAACAGATTTCATTTGCCCGGCACACTTCCTCTACCAGCTTTACACCTGTTAAATAAAAACTTGTGTTGATGGTGTTATACTGTCCTGACCTACTTTGAATTGCTAGGTATTTACCAAACATTTGATCAATATCCTCAATCTCTTGAGATTTCCCAGAGTTTGCTCCACAACATCCTGTGCACCCTCCCATCAGGATATTTGTCCTAAATTCACAGAAATCTTATATATAGGGAAAATAGTTTATTACAGTCACATATCTATAACTAAAATATAACATTATATCTTAGGTGTAACAAGCCACTTTGCTCGATTACCACATGTCCAGAGATGGTAAACAGAACTAAGTTTGTAGCCCTTTGATTTAGTTAGGCAAGTCTATTTCAAGAATTGACCAAAAGTATTTAGCTTCTTTGATCTCACACAAGATAATAAATATATACCTATAATAATAAAACATTGTCACCTGAAAATCAAACTCTGATAGGGAGTTCTCACTTTCTGGATATTCCCATGAATCATCAGAACAAGAGTCCTCTTCTTTGCAATGTACCACGCCAAAATTTTGTATTTTACTGCTTAAATCATTATACTCGAACATGATGAGTGATTTTGAATTGCTATGACGTAAATCTTGTGCTAATCTGAAACAATATTTATACCAGGTATAAATAAGTTGTCTCATATGGTTTGTACAATAACCTTTAAAAGTATGAATTGGTTCTATTTTGTACAAGATAACAAGAAGTTATATATGCATATGGTATACATTGTGCGTAAAGAACAGCTGTTAGGCCATTAATCATATACCATATAGTATAAAGTTTCAACACCTCAGCAGCTATGGTATAAAAATTACAATCTACTATACTCATTTCAAAGAGATCCTCATAACATATATTATGTCCCACCAATAAGAAACTAGTTTATAAGCTATAGGCTACTCGACAAAAATTGTTCAAACAATTAGCTTATCTAAAGGAATTACACTGACAGCCTGATCTGACCTAAACAATGGCAGTTAAAGACTAATAAAATTCCCACTCTATTTAATAAGGCCTCCTACCTAAAAGCCCAATACTAAAATGTGGTTCAGCCTACAGGTTGTAAATTCAAAATAGCTAGCTAGTTGGTTGTGTGCTAAGGAATTTATTTGGCTTTGAGCAGATGTTGCTCGAAACCCAGAAGATTAATTTTACCATAATTAAAAGAATGTCTTAACTCTTATTCACACACAAACACACTGCAATTAGGTCTGGTAACCTAAGAGTAGGTGTTACGTAATTTTATGATTGCCTGTGTAATATCACACCTTGTGAAATACCCTAATAGTTTACTGGTCAAAAAATAGGTAGCAAGCTTTTTATTCAAAATAATGAAGATATTCGAATTTAATATCCTTATATCACTGTTACAGTACTACCAATTAGTTTTTCACAACACTAATTGTACTTAGGGTATAACAAAATCTTACAGCCGTTTGTAAATCTTCAACAAAGAAGCAGCATGCTTCTGCAAGACTTCGTTGCTTCCCAATTCTTCCATTAATTCCAAACAAAATAATAGTTTTCCCCTTGTCTGTAACATAATTAATAATTATACTTCTGAACCATATAACATTCATAACCATTTAAGCCAGTAAACATTTAAAATAAATAACCTGTGCTAACTGATCCATAGTTTTCTTCGACATTTTTTCCAAACACTGGTGAACGGTGTCAACCTGATTAAGCAACCATTTTTCACGAATTTGTAAATGTTTCATTTGACTTGTGAAAACTGATTGAATAGATTCTTTTATCTGAAAAATAATTATAACCTAATTGATTGGCTGTCTTATCAGAAAAAGAAAGTTGGCATAAAAATAATCCAAATCCAGATAGGTAAAATTTAACTAAATTGTTTAGGCTATTGCAGTTAGGGATGTATGATTAAGACTTTTAACACATTTCACAAATTACCTTAAATTAAAATTATCAAATGTGTTTATACTTACATGCTGTACATCCGACACAGCAAAATCCTTTGTATCCAAAGATGTGGTTGTCTTTAAGCAGTTTTCTATTTCACATTGAAGAGAATTCATACCGTTGTTGTTGCAAAGCTATCTTACAATATTTGTTATTATCCTATAAAAAACGGTTACAATTACTATAAGAAGTTACATTAACTATTGATTTTTAAAATATACATGTACATCACTATAGATACAATGTACATGTATAGAAATAATTATTAACGTGTCAAAATTATTGCTTTCTTTTGTTATTTACAAAACTGTGTAATCTACCGTTAGCCTCGATGCCGATGTTTGCAACGAGATGTGCAGCATTAGACAATAGAAACATAAATCAGCTGTACTTCATTTCTGTCCCAACATATATCACGTACGCTTTGTTAGGAATTGGCCATCAAAAGCGCTAAACGCGATATTTTTTAGGGGGGGGGGTGTTACTTTCTATGCGAGATTTTAATCGATTGTTAATGCTATTTTTAATTAGTTTAAAAAATATTACGAAAGATTTCACAAGTTTAGTATAACGTACATCATATTTATTAAAAGTTGTTTAGGTTGTAAGTTAAACTATTAGAATTGTTTTTTTTTATATGAAAATACACAAACGTTCCAGATAGGATTATGTATAGGAAGCACCAAACTAGATAACTTTTGGGATTTTTTGGTGCCTTTCTGTTTTGCTGTAGTATTTTACCAGTTGCCACAGTATTTTTTTTTGTTAATTGTTGGATTTTCAGTTAACGCCATATTTGTTTTGGTATATATATATATATTTGACATGTATTTTCAAATTGTTGGTGGTAAACGCTGCAGCGAAAGAAACAAAAATAAAAATTGTATTGTATACGTTTTGTAAAAAAAAGTGGACAACAGTCAGCTAACCAACAATACCATCTTTGTAACCTCTCGTTAAAAATTATTCCGCAAACCGCCTGGTCATAATATTTGTCATATAAACGGGTCCAAGCCTGTACTGTAGTGTTTTTTACCGTTTTGAATCCATGATGGGACCATTGCTAAGACCGATTTTTGTATGTAAACTATTCAGACACACGACCGTACGTTAAACTTGTATCTCCATGTTTTCGGTGATTCCCCTGCGCGCCAAAATCAATTTATTTAATTCGTTTGCAGAAGAATTATACAACAAAGCTAGTTTTTTTGTTTAGCAAGTACCGCGCTTAATAATGTCTACTTTGCCAATGAACCCTAAGCCGTTTCTAAATGGACTCACAGGAAAACCTGTCCTGGTTAAACTGAAGTGGGGAATGGAGTATAAGGGATACTTGGTGTCTGTGGATGGATATATGAACATGCAGCTTGCCAACACTGAAGAATTTGTGGAAGGGGCACTGTCGGGTCACCTTGGGGAAGTTTTAATTCGTTGTAACAATATTCTCTACATCAAAGGTGTAGAAGAAGACGGAGAAGACGGAGAAATGAAGGAATGATAAATACCTACTGAAACAATCATTTTTCAAAACTTAGTTTTTATTCGACATTTAAATCAAATTACTTAAACGATTACTGTAAACTTAAATTGCTGTTATCTAAAATTTAGCTTTATTATTATCAATGATTATGTCCTAATTTTTGAAAATGTAGCCCAGCTACCAAGAATACCTAATCTGTGCATTATGGGGCAATATTTTTTCCACAATACATAACCTTCCTGATGAGTTATGGTTGATCGATACTGTTTGTTACTATTTAAAACTTACAGGAACTTGAAAAGTTATGGAACATATTTTAAAAGTGTTTATATTTTGTGTAGAAACAATTTAAGTGGTACTAACTATCCATCCAATAATTTTTTTTAACCTTTTAGAGTTTATTTTCAAATTATTAAGTTCAAATTAAAACTGCTGGTTTAAAATATGGAAAAATCAGTGCAACATAGAACAGCATTTTCTTCGCTGCAGAACTTAGCTTCTACAATTGACACAAAAGTTTCAGTTTTTGAGCAACAATCCAAGCAAATTTTACCATACTCTTTTACACGTAGTGCTGAGAGCCTTAGAAAGTTAAACAAAATGGCAAGTGAAATCCATTCCTTGAAGGTAAACTCCACTTTGCTCTTTCCTTTGATTACGCCACTTTGCTCAATACTTTTGTATTGACTTGAAATTATTTTTCATTCTATAGGATGATTGTCACCTTGAATCCACCAAACAGAAGATAACTGAATCCTTGATGACACAAATGTTGGTTTGCAGTAGTGATTCACTCAAGTTTACACAGTCAGTCTGTAACCATCTTACTGAGAATTTGGCAAGCAAAGGATATGTAGTACTTAGTGAAAGAAAGCCACTTAAGTCTAAATCAGCAACAGGTATGTTTTCCTATAAATACCTGATGTCTTAGTATTATGTACTTATGCAATTATATGTGTTTTTAATGCCATCATAGCCTCAATACAACATATTGTGTATAGGACCCAGACCGCGCAAAATAATGGCCGGTCATTGGCCATTTGACCGGCACTAATAATTAACCCGTATAAAACGCGCATTTATAAATCGGAGACGCGCCGTAATAGATAAAGCTCGCCTTTAAAAGCGCCGATTAATTGATCTCACCACGAAAACGTGATAAGGTATAAACAGCCAAAGCAAATGTTAATTTGACTGACGGACAACGGTGTGACGTAATGCAAACTGCGGTGCAAACGCGTGTTGTCAGGCCAGGTTGGGGTAAGGAAGTATTTAATTATTCGAAAGGAAGCTTTATTTTCTGACGAAACCTATAGATAAAATGGCGAGAAATACTTTATCAGTATTTCCGAGGAACAAACACCCGTTTGACCAGCGTTGTTTTAATTTGACTGGCACTGTTTGTTTACTGCCGGTCATATAAAAGTCACCTTCAAATAATTATTTTGCGGTCTGATGCGCTACCGGTACATATATGTGATCAAACTTACATCTTGTTATTTTGAAATGTGTGCAAATGTTATGTGTTTTATGTTTTATCGTGTTTAAAAATATATGTTTTGGCTCATTTATAATGTTTTAGTATTAATCAGTGAAGCTGTGTAGCGGTCATAAACAAGGTCAAAGCAATATTATGTTTAATTAATACAAATTTCAGAGAATACCTTGAAGCATTCTGCGGAAACTGTTGAAAATGCATTGATCTCCTGTGAAAATAAAGATGCGAATAATGGCACCAAAGAATTTTGCAATTCTCAAGAAGAAAGTGAAACTAATCGAAGTATACAAATGCATGTAGGATTTATATATAACATTGTCATAATGCCGAATCTCGAGTTTATAAAAAGAGGTTATTTTTGATTTGTATGTGAGTTACATTTGTTATGGAAATATATATTAAAATTTTTTGATCTTGTCGCTTAAAGACTTTTTAAAAATATGCATTTCAATGGTCATATGTGTAATAAATTTTACACTGTATGTTTTTACTGCGATTATTTAGCTAATGTAAATTTTACATTTTTACCCGATTCTCCTTTAATATTTTTACTGTTGTGAATGGTCAAAACCTAAACCAAGTTGTGCCATTATGTGATACAAAACATTCAATGTTCATTAACACTCTAAAACACAATTGTTTACAGCCTCAGTTAAATCACCCATGTGTCCTTTCAATCAAGAAAATGACAAAATGTTGTCAAATGCAATCAAAACACCATCGCCTCCAAGATTTTGCAATGCCACTAAACAACCACAAGGTTAGATTTAAATACCTTGTAGACTGATTCGATTTGTAAAGTTGTTGAATGCTCCTTATTTACTATTGATAAATTATCAAATTTTCTACATTCTTGTATTTTTTTAATACATTGGTAAATGTGTGTGGGTATTCTCATAGTATACAGGCTTGACAAGTTTATTAGTTATAATGAGATTAACAATTCCTCTTATCACAGATAACCAAGAGAAGTGTGGTGGATATCAAAAGCCGGATATGTATTTCAATTCTTTGCTCACTCCTGAGTTGCCAAGGTTAAATGCGATTGCACGGCCAAATGGTAAAACAGAATGTAAAAAGAATTTCCTAACATCTTATGAGTACTATGTATTATTACGTAACATTTAACACCATTTTGTAATAATAAAGCTGTATGATGTTATAAAAATTTCAGTGTTATGTAAATTTATTTTTAGACTTTTTTTACTGTGATTATATACAGATTTAAATTAATTATTTTATTGTTTTATTCTATTTGCAATACTTAACAATATTGATTAAAACTGTATGCTCCTTATTATTGGTTAATTAATGCCAGCAGCTTAATTGTTATTTTTGTACTGTGCTGTCTGTACATTTGTATTTATGCCAAAATATTTGTTTTTACATTATCTGTTTGAATCACAGTACCAACAACACCTGATGATGAAAAATTTGTCTTATATTCAAGGAAAAGTTTGAATAGTTACACAAATCAGGTATTTAACACCAGATAAATAATTATAAATTATGAAATATTATTACTTATTACTTTCGTAAAACTGTTACCAGCAGATTTAAAATATTCAGAGATACTTTTACACCTAGTAAAATGATCACTTGGTTCCAGTGTGCAGGTTCCCCGGATATAACCATCCACCAAATGAGTACGAAACTGCAACTGAAGAATGACATTCATGTGGTAAGTTAGTTCATAGTTTACATTCATTCTGCAAACTGTGGTTGATATGTAACTCTAATAAAAATGTTGCATACTATAATTCAAAATGTCGCATACTATAATTAATTTGCCTTGTTGATAAGATTTTTGGGTCAAAGTCCCATTCGAATTGTTGCACCATTATTCAAAAACTCAAGAGATATTCATATGTTAACTCTTTCCGTCCCAAATGGCGAGTTGGTGGGAAAACATGGTATCCCGCCTGTACATAAATGGATGCAAATCTAAAAAACGATTTCTCCGCAATGCGTAATGGTAGAGACCTCAGCTATGGCTCATTCGATCAAGGAAACCCTATATTTTATTCTCTGTAATTTTTTGTGGAGAAATATTAAAAATGCGAGGAGTGATAGCCTTTCTTTTTCAAGGCTTCGCCTCTTATTTCTATCGATTTTACACGAATTTACAAGTGACTAACTCAGCCAATAGGAGTCGCGTTAACTTGCGGAGAAGCTCTTTTTGTCAAGCAAGTCTTTCTTTACATTCTCTGTGAATTTCGTGCCGTTGAGAAAAAAAGGAGAGCGTTGGTGACGTTTTCGCAGCAGGTAAAGAAAAAGGCGGCAAGACTAGCTAGTTCGGTGTGCCCTGCTTTGAAGAATATTGGATATAGTATTTGTGTTTGTTTGCTTTTGTATGCCCTTTTTACACTTCCTTCACTGTTCTTATTTATACTTTTTACTATTTTAGTTCTACAAAACTAAAAACTTCAATGCGTTTTGGTTCAATTTTTCATAATATAGTTAGAATAAAGGAAAATTTCAATTAGGAATAGTAAAAAAACTACTGAAGATACAAATACAGTTCAAATTTTCCTGAGTACAAAAACTATTAGACAATCTACATTCCAATTTTCATATCATTTGGGCATACCAATAATTAGTGAGTATTTCGTTTGTTAGTGCACCTCAAAATTTTCAAAGTCGAGCAGAATTTTCTTTACATAAAAAGTGGTGTTCACTAAAGTTTACATAATATATTCTTTATTGGAGGTAGATTCTAGGTGTGCGGTTTGTTTAAAAGAGGGATAAATTATCTTTCCAACCATACTAAATATTAAATCATAGCATAAATTTAAGAAAAACTGTGCTAATTTGAAAATGACCAAAAATTGTAAAAAACACTGCGGGACAGCATGTTTAAATTAATGCATTTGGCCAGGAGTGAAAGAGTTAAAATAGAAAAACAAGTTTCATTAGTATGGGTGGATCCATGGCAGCCCAGGGACCAGGAATTGTGCCATAAAAGGCCTGTTACTCCATTAATAAATATAACTCGCCAAAGGGGACATTTTTCTTACCTCATTCAAACAGAATCTGAAAAAAAAAACAAGTTAGTATGTAAATAGGGGACAACCAAGATCTTGCTTAAGTTGAAAATGACAAAGTGTATGTGATATGAAATTGTGTTAACACACTTATTATATGTTATGATTGTTTTATAATTCACATTGCTGACTGTTGTCAATTTTACTGTACGTATAGTTAATTAGCCGATGTAGTTGTACTAATTGTTCACTTTTCCAAGAACACTCCAGATTCACCAGATTTACAAGGTCTTCTTAAACTAAATCCCCAAAAATCGGAAACACACTCCTATTTTCAAAACCTGCGTAAGTACATTATTATTTTGAAAAGCATATATATGATAAGTCTTTTGTTAATCAATTATTAGACGATGACCACCATACTGTAACTTTATGGTTAGGAATGTCCATTCCAGAATGAAAATTCAAATTTGATTCAAGTAGAATTAATCAGAATGATTTATATCGATTCTAAAAATTAAAAGGTGATAAAATTGTCGTTTCAGTTATTTGTAATAACAGTAACCTTATAAAACATGCATACAATGGTTGTTTTCTAATTATAGTGAAAAATATTGTACTTTCTTTTGCTCTTAAGTTACATTTCACAGAAATTAGAATTTCCGAATCCCAAAGAATCTAGAATCGAAAATGATTTGTATAAGAATATCTCTTTTTGTGGTAAAGTTTATTACAATTGGTTAACTGCCATGCAATATCCTATGAAACATATCTGCCAGTGAAAAAGAACCTTTGTTTTTATTTAATAAATATAACGGAACTAATCTTTGTGTTGACTCTGTCAGTCACTAAAATGTGTGTATGCCGTCGGCATTTCAAGCTTTTGCAGTATGGTGTTCGTTTGTTTATTGGAAGATAAGTTTTAAATTGTACTATTTGAGGATACACTGGATTGAGATCATGTTAGTGATTAAGTTGATTTGTCCAATAAGAAAATTGTGTGGCAATGCCCAATCGTCTTGGTGAAGATAAAAATAGGCACCTGTCTCGTCAGGACATTCGTTCTTAATTCTTATCCTTCACATAAAGACTTTGTTGGAAAAGAAACTAGTCCTGTATGTTTATGTTGTATAATATTGTTTTCATTTCCCAAGGATATGGTGGCAATAGTGAAGTCTTATCACCGGAAATGCCTGATTTTAGTATCTCCGACCTTAGATGCAGAGATTCTGACGCCAGGTGATTTGTAACAATAACCGTATATTTCAGTCTTACTGTGGAGTTATTAGGAGCATTCTGAGAATTATATTAGGCTTAGTCTTAATTCTGCTTGTTAATTTATTTTATTTTAAAATCAGAAAAGCTTTTATGCATAAATTAAAATGTCAATTAAACTTTTGTATCAAGCATATTATGGTAAGCATCAATATTTACCTACTGTTTGTAATTTCCACTTCCAGGCGATCAAAAGATTGGATAGATCCAGCTGCATACGAACAACTTCCAACCAGTACTAAACGTCTGTTTTCACTTGAATGTGTTAACTCCGCTTTGGATAGTATTAGGATACATATGAAAGGAATGTAAGTGTTGATTGTTACACTATGTTAAATGCACCAGTTGCTTGTGATTACCATCAATTTACCCGTATGAAAAATATATCAGTTCGTCCAAAATTCCCCCAAGTAGACACAAGGTTAAAGTGTATATAAAGTTTTAAGTGTGTATTTGCTGTTCTTACTCTATGACACTTACTGACTGCCTTCAGATAATGGATGTTAGATAGATTAAACTTTTTTCCACAATGATATTATTGTATTACCTATTATAGCAGCAACTGTGTTAAACCGTATCATTACTGAGATATCATTGATATTCACAGGATATAGTGAAATTATGTCAATTTCACATAGGTAATCATCAGATTACATACGTGCCTATGTGCTTAAAGGACAAGCCAAGCCTGCGGCCAGTTTCAATCTATCAAACTTTTGGTGCTCTGAAGTTTAAATTAATAAAATATAAACTTGTTTGTGTTTTCAGTGGGGCACAAAGATTCGGTGTCAAAGAGATAGAAGATGCAACTGGACTGGGAAGCAAAGCAAAAAGTTGTATCTACGTATTGTGCTCGCTTAAACTGCTCCATAAAATTCCCGGCTCACAAGTTTATGAACTCCTCACATGAGAAAAAGAGAAAACCTGACATTATGTGCTGATCATTTTTATTTTATACCGTAGTTTTAAGAACGTTTTTTTTGGTGAATTTATTTTAAACTTCAGCCCGCTGCTTATTTCACTGTCATATATTCACTTGTCCATCTAAAATGAATCTCATTCATTCTAGTTACTGAGAAGGTTAGTAATGTTTCTCCAACTACAGAATTGTATCTTTGTTGGTTGAAAGTAATCTCATAGTTGTCCATTGTCATACTACATATGCACTGCACAAATTCAGAGCCATGTGTAAAGTTATATACGACATGATTATTTTAAAAGGCCTTTTATATGAGAACGAAAATAACCATAAACGTTTAACTTCCGTCAACTATTGGATTGTAGAATATTTTAACATGTGTCAACGTTCCATTTGACGTAGCTAATGCAATTTGTTGTATTTTTATGTACAACCAATTCGTTCTTTTAACTTAAAAATAAAAGCTTTTAGGGTTAATACACGGAAGTTGTTTAACAACATAGTTTAAGACAAAACTTGATGTGAGTAGAAAACTTTTAATTAAGAAGCATTAAATCCCTTTTAAAATTGACGATTTTTGCCACGTTTCTCCAACCTTCAATATTATCGAACGCAAATCCAACAATCAATTGAGAATTTCCACGTGGTTGTTAGTTTTGGGATTAGTTAAAATTAATCGACTTTTCAAATATTTTATAAAAAGAACTTACTACAGGTAAGTGAAATGTAGTTTTTCACGGGGCAGAATTACATGGCGTGTGACAATATCGCGAGCGGTTTCTCCTACTGGCATTTTAACAGGATGGGTAGAATCATGTTAAAGACTGACACTCCTATAATGCCACATTTGGAGAAATAGAACCCAAGTTGACACAAAGATCGCAGTAATTTATAGTTTGTTCTCATTCTCGAAGGCCGGATTCTTTTTTCCACCGTCTTCGTCTATGTTTTCCGCGTCAGTCGGATTTTCCCTCAATTCTTGTCCTTCGTCATCTTCGGGTTTCAAACACCCGTTTCTTCGACCGAGCCATAGCACCAATGCGTACACGACTCCGTAACTGACCTACATAAACGTATTACCTAGTGATGGCGACAGACACATAATCTACGGTAGGTTGCACATTTATGTCATTCAATCCCTTTCGATATTGAACTAGCAAATAGTTTTATAGCCTGTGATGCGGAATTGCATTTTATGTAGTTAGAGGGCAATTGCCCCTACACATGTCAAATACATTCTGTATATTGTTTAAATGGTAGAAAGAACACTTTTACTTTGTTGAGGTTTTAGCTATGTTATTAAAAGAATATTGTTTTGACTCACTTGAAAAATATAGTAGAGAAGTGGAAACAGAATGAGTTGTCCGTAAACTCGTGGTTGGGTAGCCAGGAAGGTTGTGGTTAAGACCGCGGCACAAACCTGTTGCAATAACTCTTAAGTATAAAAATGTTCACCATAGATACCAATGCTGCTATACGCACTTGTACATTTTGAAAAGCGACCTCTATCCCCACCGTGCGGCGTACTTTCTGACTTAGTTTAAGCGCAGGGATGGCGCTAATTCCATGACCAACAACATATATCAGCGGTTGCATTATGGCGACAACCTTGGGTATTTTGTGTAAAAAGGAATATTTAACAACACTCTAATTTAAGTACATTTTATAAGAATCTACTTACCACACCTTGTTTCCAAGTAAGTATCCACCGTATCGGCCGTATTATACTGGTTACAACAAGAAGAACCAAAATAGCGATCGATGCCAAAGCGATAATTACCTGAATATTTTCAACAGCTAAAAAATTGGTAGGAAGAAATCCTCAAAGAACTTTCCAGCAAACAAAAATTATAAAAAGTACGTTTGGAGGATTTTTTCTTAGCCGATATCTTGGAACTGGATATGATTATTTACCCCAAATGTTAATTAAAAATTGTAAATATATTAAATAAATTTAGATTTAAAAAGAAAGTGTCCGATTTGTTCAAAACTGAAAGAAGAGGTTTTATTTGATACACAGTGGTAAATGAAGATTAAATTATTACAGGGGAATTACCGACAGGTCATATTCCAAATAGTAAAAAGAAAGTTGTTAACCTATAAAATAAATTATGAATGCACCAAAAGAAAAATCCCTGATCAAAATGATGTTAACCAGACCAATAAATTGCTTTCACAGAACACGAATGCCGAGTTTTCATGGATAACTTCTGCTTTACACAGGGGACCCATCTGTGTAGAACAAACTACCTTTCGGTTGACGAACCCACTGTGCAAGTGGGCCAATCGACAAGACTTGCCAGATTTTCTTACCTTTGCTATTTTTTTCAAGGTCTCCTTTTTATTGCGGAAAATCCACGAAAACATCATCCCAACCAACAGGGGTCCAAGAAAAGAAGCAAGCGTGATGCCTTTGTAAAAGAAAACAAGTCTATTTACCAGGTCAAGTTTTAAATCATGATAGGTTCGTCACAAACCCGTTTTTTTAAATATAAGTGTGTGTATAGTTTGGTCACGCTTACCATTAGTTCGCACAATACCATGAACTGTTTTACCGAGTTTTTTTAAGTTTGAAAACCGTAGTATGCTCATTACTGGGTCTAGTGTGCTCCTTATATGGTTCGTTTTAAGATTTTAAATGAAATGGTAGGGCTAATCATTCGGCCATACGACAGTAATTATAAAAGCCATGTAGGTCGTGGTGTTTTATACCAAAAGTTCATTGGTTATCAAATTTATGTGGTGGTTTACGAAATTTATAA
>CH002325.1:164217-195530 GCA_000149265.1 Ciona savignyi
ATATATGTCCATCATGTGCTCTAACGCGTCACATCACTTTTAAATTTCCTTGGTTGTTTGGTTGGACAGGTTTGCTGCGATATGGTGCAGTGAACGATTAGCATGTAATTCCGTATCTATCTACGATTATACCTTTATATTTACATGAAAAATGTAATTATCGACTTAAATAAGAAGTTTAAAAACGTCCTGCAAACTTTACCCAAATCTCTAAAAGGGATCTTCAAGTCGCTACTCAGGTTGTTTCCCTTTTCAAATATCAGCAGCCATAACGGCATTGTGCCCAGAGCAAGTACGGTAGTAGTTGAAGTCATTGCGACACTGAAATAAAAAATGCACATTTAAGATTTATGATGAAATTACGTGCATGTTCCCACTTAGGCATTATGTGACATTATGTATGGCGGATGGGCCACAGGTTACATTATAGTAAGACGTGATGTATAAATTTACTTTCGACATTACGACGGTAAAGTGATCCCACCAACTCGAGTTTGAACCCTTCAATGAGTAATACATCATTATGAACGCTGTGACTATTTAAGGTTGAATTGCTGACAGGAATATTTCTTTTCCAGTATTTATATGTCATCAGTCCTTTGAACTTTTAACGGCTAGCGATTATTTTTCCGATTGCATTAAATACCTCAGGTCGACGACACCGTCTACCCAATACACCACGACGTTGCTAATAGTTCCACCGGGGGAACAGCCCTGAATCATCACACCGAGCGCCTGGATGTTATTCATTACAAAGATCTTCGTCAAAGTCCATGCAAAAACTGCAAAATAGGTCAATAGCATAACCTTGGCGAAACAAAAATTACGTAACCATAATATTCATACATTATATGCGTTAGTATCACTTCACGCACCCGCCGCTTAGTAAAACGGTTATTTTAAGCTTTATTCTTAGAATTAAATACTTACGCGGTACAAAGATAAGTTGCAGCAAGATTCCAATCAAATAAGCCTTGGGCCTTTTCAGGTAGTACCATATGTTGCGCAAATCTGAAGTCAACCCTATCCCGAACATACCGACAGCTATGATGACGCTGTAAAAACAAACAGCGCGATCGTGTGACTGACTGATTAACGTAGTCGAAACATACTAAATTCTATACAAAATCAATCTTACTTACGAGCCTATTGTGATTTTTAACTTAGACAGGTAGCCTATATATATAACAAAATATTTTAACAACGAGCTGCCGGTTATCATTTAAATTTGAGTGCAATTTTCTTGATTAAAATCATTTCTTGTGTAGTTTACTTTGTTGCCACCGAAATGTGAAAGCTTTGAGGGCTCTGAGTGGGAACGAAAACGAAGGCTTTTGTTGTCACATTAACCGCAGCACCTGAAAATTGAAACAAGTTTAACGCCATTCTCTCATGCAAGACTTTTAACCGAATTTTTACAATACAATTCGATACGGCGTGTCGACTAAAAATAGAATGTTCATGCTACACAACACACAGAAGTGTGTTTGTCTGTTAGCGGATGGGGAATAATTCTAAACCCAAACGATATTAAAATCAATAAAAACTATAAATGTCTCAAAATTAATGTTTTTAAACAAAACGTATTATTGCAGCACTAACGCGGGCCTTCTAAAGGATCAACTTATTATGTGGAACGAATGAATCACGTTTAATTGCCTAATCAATCATTCGGCACAATACGTGACAAACAGACTTTAGGTAAATAATTCTCTGTACTAAAAATACTAAAAACACAAATGCTATATATACTCACTTGTCGACATGTCCGTTGTCATGGCGTTTTGTTATGTTACTCGGAATGTTCCCTACACACCAAATTACAGATCTGCATTTACATAAACACGGTTTAACGAAGCAATGAAACTTGACATCAACTAAATTTACCGCTTAATTGCGATATTACTGATTAAAATTCGCTGAAAGAAGCTGCCAATTCGTTACTCATTAAAATTCCTACAAACCGTGGGAGTCAACTCTGCACACAGCAGAAAACACTGCAACGAGTCCCTAAATTTTCACGCGTTTACGCCTGACCAACCATGCGAAATTCTATAAGAAAAAACTGTTGATGATTTTATGGCCACTGCATTCGTGACTAACTGGTTTGTCTTACTTGGATTATATTTATAAACAGTATAACTTTTCCGTCAACGTTTTTTTGGACACCATAACGCAAAATTGTCAGTAACTGAGTAATTCGATCCTTGTTGCATGAAATGACGATTTAATGTGAAGTCTAAATAATCATTTGCTCGCCGCTGGGATATTCGCCGAATTTTCTCTTTACTTGGTCATACATCATACAACCAATTATGATATTTTACATTTGAAGTAAAATAATATTTAGTCAGTTATATTGTCATTTGCCACGTGCTATATTAATAGGGAAGCAATTATATATATCACTAGTTTATTTCTCTTATCGATATATTGTTCTTTCTTTCATAAGTCTAAACAATGTATAAAAAAACGATAAGATCAAGTTCATTTATCACAAAACGTTATGCGATAGCAGCACGTTATCACGCAAATCTATAGATGCCTTATTTATCGAAACCGCCTTAGCCAGACACGAAGCGAAGAAACATTGCTTGAGGGCTCACAAAAAATCGCGTTAGTAACAGTGAACACCGTCACAATGGTAATTTGCCAATCACGTGACCAGATCAAACTTGCGCGAATTGCTTTGAAAAAACTTGAATTGAGTCACTTACTTAAACACAACACTTAGTAACAAGGATATGTTTGTTATGGCTTCACTTCGAATCCGAAGGAAACTTTTTATTTTTACTTTGCTTATTTATTGGTTCAATTTAAATTCAAAGAGAATACATTTTATTTTAACTCTCTTTGTTCTTTTTCTGCGTCTAAAGCAGGCATGCCTAGTATGTTTTAAAAATAGTTATGGTTGTTCCATTGTTGAATGTCTCGAGTTTTGGGGGAAGTTCATCATTTTATGTATTTACAACTTTCTATAAATTGTATCTTAGTATCCAAATAGCGGCAATGAAAAAAATATTATCGACATTAAAATGCCAAAAGCATGTTATTACATTTTACATATGCTTCGTTCGATTTCAAAAAATACCCTTAACATAAACAAACAAGATGTGCGAATGTTGCCTGCCAATGTTACCACTACGGGTATGATGATATGGTCGGAATATATTTTAAACCAACGAGTCTATTCGCCCAATTTTAAAGTTTTAATTTAATTGCTAAGCGATATATGGTGTTGTAACATTTTAACATAATGTGCAAAAATAAAAGTACGTAAGAAATGTAACATTACTGAATTTCAATTACACAAAAATTTCAACGGCTGAAAAATATAAAGCACGATTTTCTTCATGTACACGACGAACAACTTATTTTTTGTTGTACTTAATATAGAAGTAGACGCCATTAGTAATATCGATACAAGCTCACAATTAAGCAATGTTTAATAATTCTTAAAATACAATAAACGCAATATAGCTGGCCGAGGGGTGCTAGTATCTCTTGGTCAGTATATGACTTTTGCTTTACAAATACTGTGGAGTATAACTCATTTTGTTTGTACATTTATAGGTGTACTCTGACGTTAGTGACCAGATTTGTTTATAGCTTTTCTTCTTTCAGATATACAGGGTTAACCTTTCCGATTTCTGCTTGGTGATCCGCAGGTGTTTTTTCATCAGTAAGCGCAACCACTGGTTCCACTTCCTCTTCTTCTTCGAAGTAACCATATTTACGGCCAACTCGGACTATGACCAAGTACAAGACTGCATACGCTATCTAAAACAAGACAACATTATGAACACACACACAATAGTGTATATTTATTTATAGATTAAAACCAAATGGCGCTTACTTGGAAAATGTAGTATAGAAGTGGAAAAAGAATCAGTTGTCCAAAAATCCGCGGTTGAGTTGCCAAAAACGTTGTAGTCAACACAGCAGAACAAACCTGTGGTTGACAGCACAAAAATATAAAAGAAAATATGTTAATTATAGGCCCCTTACAGAAAACACATTCTATTAGTTTTTTTCCCTTTTCTACGTTGAACGTGTGGCAAGCATGTCCCATTTGTTATTGACTAAACAAAAATAATCGGATTGTCCATACGGTTCGTCACCGTATGACGGACCCTTAAAATCACAAATTAAAATATTGATAAATACTAGAAAGTGTCAACCACGTGTTTAACCACCACTATTTGTAAAACACATGTTGTATGCCATATATTCATGCTACAGGGTCCCTAACCACAATTTGTATTTTATACACCGAGTATATAGTTTGTTTCTGCAAGCATAAACGCATGGGTCCCATAGTTAACCAACCAAACTTATTTTCCATGTGCAGTTAAATAAAAGAAAACGTCTAAAATTTACGAACATTTCACCACAAATATTTTAAATTAAATCTTCTTTTTGAGCGCTGTAGTGAAATAAGGCTAAATTCCCAAAACAGCCCGATTTATTTTTTAATGGTTTCAGGAAATTCCCCTGGGTTTAGTAGATAAGTTTCTGTTTTTATAAGTGACTTATGTTATGGAACAATTCTTTAAGTTTTAATCTGATTTGTAGACTGCTTATTAGAGATGTCAGTGCGATATGGCATGTCTGTTACAATCGTAACTCAAGAACATATCTTCGTTTTCAAGGAAATTACCCTAAGTAAATGTTTTCTATTTTTTAATTGGCACAGACTGTCTAATGGTCTAACATTTCACTGAATCTGATCAAAATTAGAGCAGCCGTTCAAGCGCTATGCCCCCAAAGGCTAATTTATAAGAAAAAAAAAACGTTTTGGTTTTCAACGTCTTATGGGAATTCCCCTGGATTCATTACCCAAAATTTTGGTTTCTGCATATCTAAACTCCTGTTGTCTATAACAAATACCAAAGTTTGATTGCGATTCCATTAATCCTTTTGGTAGATGTCGGGGCGACATGGCATGCTTGTCACAATCATGTTTTGAGAACATATCCTATTTGTCGGGTATTTCCTTAAGTAATTTTATTATTTCTTCTAAGTGTTAAATCAGTGACTAATGCACTTACATTCCATGAAGTTTTGGTTTTTAATATCCCAGGGGAATTCCCCTTGATTTACTACCCAAAATTTTGGTTTCTGCATATCTAAACCATGTTGTCTAAAAATGTCCAATTTTCATTGCGATTCCATTACTCCTTCTGGTAGATGTTGAGGCGACATGGCATGCCTGTCACAATCATGATTTAGGAACAAAATCTTATTTTTAGGGTATTTCCCTAAGTAATTTTTTTAATTTTTCCAAGTGTTAAATAAGTGTCTATTGCACTTGGATTCTACCAAATCTTATTCAAATTGGAGCAGCTGTTTAAGCGCTATGCCACAAAAAGCAAATTTTTTTAATAAAAAATACCGTTTTGGTTTTTAACCTCCCAGGGGAATTCCCCTTGATTTATCACCCAAAATTTTGGGTTCTGCATATCTAGACCATGTTGTCTAACAAATAGCTAAGTTGCATTAAGATTCCATTAATCCTTCTGGTAGATGTCGGGGCGCCATGCCATGCCTGTCACAATCATAATTTGAGAACAAAATCTTATTTTTAGGGTATTTCCTTAGGTAAATTTTTAATTTTTTTAAAGTGTTAAATCAGTGTCTAATGCACTTACATTCTACCAAATCTTATTCAAATTGGAGCAGCTGTTTAAGCGCTATGCCACAAAAAGCTAATTTTTTTTATAAAAATACCGTTTTGGTTTTTAACCTCCCAGGGGAATTCCCCTTGATTTATCACCCAAAATTTTGGTTTCTGCATATCTAGACCATGTTGTTTAACAAATAGCTAAGTTTTATTACGATTCCATTATTCCTTCTGGTAGATGTCGGGGCGCCATGCCATGCCTGTCAAAATCCTGATTTGAGAACAAAATCTTATTTTTAGGGTATTTCCCTAGGTAAATTTTGTATTTTTTTAAGTGTTAAATCAGTGTCCAATGCACTAACATTCTACTAAATCTTATTCAAATTGGAGCAGCTGTTTAAGCGCTATGCCACAAAAAGCTATTTTTTTTTATTTTAACGTTTTTGATTTTAACGTTTCCGGGGAATTACCCTAGATTTATCTCCCACAATTTTGCTCCTGCGTATCTAGACCATGTTGTCTAACAAATAACAAAGCTTTATTACTATTTTATTATTCCTTCTGGTAGATGTAGGGGCGTCATGCCATGCCTGTCACAATCATGATTTGAGAACAAAATCTTATTTTTTAGGGTATTTCCCTAGATATTTTTTATTTTTTCCAAGTGTTAAATAAGTGTGTAATGCACTTACATTCTACCAAATCTTATTCAAATTGGAGCAGCTGTTTAAGCGCTATGCCACAAAAAGCAAATTTTTTTAATAAAAAATACCGTTTTGGTTTTTAACCTCCCAGGGGAATTCCCCTTGATTTATCACCCAAAATTTTGGGTTCTGCATATCTAGACCATGTTGTCTAACAAATAGCTAAGTTTCATTAAGATTCCATTAATCCTTCTGGTAGATGTCGGGGCGCCATGCCATGCCTGTCACAATCATGATTTGAGAACAAAATCTTATTTTTAGGGTATTTCCTTAGGTAAATTTTTATTTTTTTTAAAGTGTTAAATCAGTGTCTAATGCACTTACATTCTACCAAATCTTATTCAAATTGGAGCAGCTGTTTAAGCGCTATGCCACAAAAAGCTAATTTTTTTAATAAAAAATACCGTTTTGGTTTTTAACCTCCCAGGGGAATTCCCCTTGATTTATCACCCAAAATTTTGGTTTCTGCATATCTAGACCATGTTGTCTAACAAATAGCTAAGTTTCATTACGATTCCATTATTCCTTCTGGTAGATGTCGGGGCGCCATGCCATGCCTGTCAAACCTTTGACTAAGAAAAAAAAGAAAAAAAAAAAAAAGAAAGAAAAAAAAAAAACGGACAAAAACAATATGTGACCCAATTTTTCAATTGGGACCCATAATAATCAGCCTTGTCAACTTTGTGCACATCTACATCTAATTAGTCATTATATCTGTATAAGTTTTAATACATAGGATATTCATGTTTATCCCCGTGAATATGAAAACCAAGGAGGTTATCACACGGGCAATCATCAGATCACCTCGCGCCCACCGTCGGGTTACCAGAGCTATTGTAGTGTGTTGTTTATGATTCACAGGTTTCTTTAATTTGGTAGAACATTAATCCGCTGGGTTTAGGTAATGTCCGTTTAGTTTAAGACCAACTTTATAAAAAAATTAACTGCAAAAAGGCTTTGGAACATAATGTCTTAGCAAGAATAGATTTTTAAACATTAATAACTTACTTGAACGTTTTGAAAAGCGATCTCAATCCCCACTGTTCGGCGTATTCTAGGGCCAAGTTTTAATACAGGAATGGAGCAAACCAGATGCCCAACGGCGTATATGGTGGCAGGCATTAACGCTACAATCTAAAAATGTAAGATGTGAGTTATACTTCTTAAGTTGACATTTGGATATATATCTATAATCTAAATCTAAAAGAAAAAAATAAACCCAATAATTTTAGAAAATTCAGCACGTTACCCATGGAGTGGAAAACAACGCCTCTTCTTCGGATCATGGATTGTACTTAAAGTTCAATAAATTCGAAATAAATGCTTACCACTCCTTGCTGCCATGATAACGTCCATCTGATTGGTCGGATAACGGCTCCCACAATGGTAATCACCAGAATTCCTAGTGACGCCAACGCTATGATTACCTGGGGATACACGAGGTACAGGTTATAGTTTAATATTTTATTTTCTGCTTATGAAAACTTAAAACATTTTTACACTTTTATACTAGTCTGACAGGTTTGGTGTATTAGATTTTTATTAAAAGAGTGTTTACCTAATATGCTTTAAAAAATACAAAGTTACTCGGTGCGATATATAGTAGTTCAATGCAAAGCGTTATTTCTTATACAATGAATCATTCTAGAATTTTTAAGCCGTGGTTAAACGCTATGTATCACAATTAAGCATTTCCATAGTAAGCTCGTGAGTAAACAATTATATCAGCTGTAAGGTATATGGAAGATCCATATATTATCGCATATTACCTTTGCTATCTTCGCAATAATTTCTTCTCGTTTACGGAAATACCACGAGCAAAGCATTCCAAGAAGAAGTGGGCCCATAAAGGTTGCCAGAGTGATACCTTTAACAATATATTTTAGTTGTTTTCATATCTGGAAGATACATATTATAACAGAAAATGTATTGTTTACTCAAAATATACACCACTCACTTGACCATTTTAATTAGGAAAAGTTGTTTAGTTGTAACCTTGGTTATAAATTCTGTTTACAAAATTAGACATTATTGAAATTTGTAAACAATAATAAGTGTACCCAAATCTTCAAATGGGATCTTAAGAGCTCCGCTAAGGTTGTTTCCCTTTTCAAATATCAGCAGCCACAGCGGCATAGTTCCCAGGGCGAGTATTGTCGTAGTTGATGTCATTGCGATACTGGAATTATAAATCAATAAATAAAAAATAGCCAAGTCCATATAAATCATATATTTTATATACATAAATAATACAAAGTTCGTGTTTTATTTTATTTATAACAAAACAAAGAAATAAAAAACTGAACGGTCTTTACTATAGCGCGGTAGAACTATTAAATATATAGGACAATGGCGCCTCTGTCACGACATAAGATGGATTGCTCGTCCTCTAGTGTGCCCTATGCCTTGTAATGGAATGATGGCCCAATTTTGGCTCACTAGGTAAATACCCTATTTTTCGCCGTCGTAAAGTCAGTGCCCTTGTCACAAAGAACGTTGAACCACAATAAATCTCACAACTTCTTTACCTGAGATTAATGACGCCATTCACCCAAAATACCACGACGTTACTGACAGTTCCCCCGGGTGAACAGCCCTGAATCATGACACCCAGCGCCTCGGTGTTGTCCATTACGAATATCTTTGTAAGCGCCCATGCGATGACTGCAAAACAAGTAATCGTTTTCATAATCTTGTCAATGATACCGCACTTATTTTTTAAAATATTTTTTTGGTAAAAACAAAACATTTTGAAAGATCTTTGACAATGACGTGAAAAAAAAACTTAATTCAATTATAATACACATTGTCCGAAAATGCGGAAAAACATATTTTTTTTGTAAGAATAGATTGAATAAAAATCACTTACGCGGAACAAAAAGGAGCTGCAACCCAACGCCAATCAAGTAGGCCTTTGGTCTTTTTAAATAGTACCATATCTGCCGGACATCGGCGGTAAGCCCAATTCCTAGCATTCCGACACATATGGTGACGCTGCAGAAAGTGTTCAATTACATGTTATGACGCTGCAAATACGGTTACATATTTATTGATATTATACAAATTTATTCTTATTTACGTATTTTATTGAATTTCTTACACAATAATAAACTGCAATTAAAACTAGATATTTACAGTGTTAAAACACATCAGAAAGTTGCTTAAACTACAACTCTACCTTTTTTTTATAAAATGTATGATAATCTACCAATATAATGCATATACACATATGTATAAAAACTATGAGACATTTATTTACGATATTAATTTACTGATCTGTTGTATAGTAGGCGAATGTCAAATGTAAACCTTATTTTATAAAATTCGTATAAAAAATCTACGCGTTCTAAAGAAAGAAATATATACTTGGTCATATGCATGATAACGGTTAAAACAAAACAGTCGTCATGACTTTACTTGGTTGCAATGGACAGTTGGGCGCTTGGATTAAAAGGAGGTGCCGGCCTGGCCATTTGCGGAGTTGTCATCCAGCTGGTAAAGTTTTCTGCAAAATAGTAATTGTTTAAAACTATACATTAATACAGCAATAAAACAACAAATAACTATTGTCCATATCATAAAATCGCAAAAAATCCTATTCAAATTACGTTATTGTTTCATTAAAAAAAACATTACCGTCGTTGACGTTCTTTTTGCTTTGAATAATCTAATGTATAAATCATAAATCGCAAAGTCACAAATACCTGTGGTCATGTTTAGCTTTCAACTTATCGTACAGCACTTGATATAATACACAAAATCAACTTTAGTTAAGTTAAGCTATCTATATGTTCCCGCTACACTAATGCTGCTCTTAGTTGAGCCACAGAGAGCTATTGGATGAAAACAAGAAAGTGTGAATAGCTTAACCGACCCGCAAAAACGACCGATCCATCTAAGTGACTGGACTATTTAAACAATTTTTTACTAACAAGCAAATTCCATATTCTAGATCCAGTTCCTGAAAATCGTCGTAACGTTTCATACTTTCGCGTCATAGCCAGCTCTACAAATACGTTTGTCATAAAATATTTTTTGTATGAGGCAGATATTAAATTTTATTGTATTTTCATATACGAAGTGGTATTGTGCATGTTATAAAGTATATGTCGTAAAAATTTAAAATATTAAACTAAAATTTTATGGTTATGACATATACTACTTTGATGTAAGATTATAAAAAAGAGTTGAACGACCACGCAACCATTTTCATATTTACTGATATTGTATAGACTTAAATACACGGATCGTTTCTTTACCAGGCCCACGTTCGATGCAATTAATATGTCAAATGTTCGCGTAACCACTTTGCAAAACCTGACCTACTTCTGCACATATATATAGTTGGCGCGATTTTTGTTCGGGCAGAGTTTTAATGATGGATTCTCTCAATACTTTGACCGTTGTTGTATAGGTTGGTATATGTATCGGTCACGTTAACCGTTCGGCCACACGACGGTATAACTGGCACATATTTTAAAGTTGACAGTCTTTTAGGTCTCATATTTATTTTGTGTGAACCGTTGTGCGAACAAACGGGCAGCGCAAACTCAATATGCGTATAAAGCACAAAGTACAAAACGGGCGATGGTGATAGCAGTACATGTGGCATTACCACAAATGCTGTTCAATTTAGCCAGATGCCCGTAACAACAAACAAATATGACATTCATCATACGCCCTTATACGCTGAACATGTGTACTTGCTTTGGTAATGTATCGAGCTGTGGTTTCACGTTTCATTAACACACAGCTTGTATTACAAAGAAGAGTAACGTTCGCTTACAACAAAGTTCCAACATCAAATATTCTTTGTGTGAATTATAAAGGCGATATCTTTCGTCGCGAGCACTTGTGGCTGGTAAATTGGCCCAAGCCTTTGTGTTTCTTATTCGAGTGTACAAAAGATGGCGATTTGTTCTATTTGCCCAACAGAGGATTTGCTACTTAAAGCAGCTTATTTGAGGAGTATGAAACCTTGTGTACAATACAATATACATAATACTTAATCCATATCTCGACTACAGTATATATTTAGTGCGCTGTTTATTACACCTGACTACTGCAGACAAATGTTTTATTTAGTAAAATATTTTATTTAGTAAAATGCTATTTAGAGGGTTAAAAGAAGCAGTCTTATTAAAACTTCTTTTGGGTTGACGTATGTTTGAGATATTTAAGATATAGTACATTCAAGCGTGACCACTATTATTCAGGTGTGTTTAAGGTTGCTTTGGTTATTTAGTCAGTTACTATGGGGAAGAGAAGAACATAATGCGACACGACAGTCTAAAACAAACATGTGACTGAAAATGGTGTAAACGCCCCAATAAATAAACCAAAAATAATAAAAAAATGGCAGAATGCCATAGAGATGCAGTTGAGGTTCAACATTCAATACTGACGACCAGTTGTTCAATTTATTCATTTATTTTACCAAAAATTAACTTCCGATGAAAACTTTTACATATAAAATGGACAGTTTTGTGCATTCATTTTTCACGCTATATATATTCATAAATAGGTTAGTATCGCTACACTTCAGTGGGCGATACTTTGAATGCGTTTTAAACTCCCATAGCGCTGTGTTGTTCTAAGTCAAACAGGCGACAAAAGCCTATAGCAATCCATTTAACAATTCATCGAAATTCTATTGTACTTCTGTATCTAGGTAATATGACCGAACATAGAAAGTTTGCTTTATAGGAGCGTAAGATGCCGGAGAAAATATTAACAACAGGCAAGTTGGTATTTTTCCTGTTGAAAAATTTGCTTAAATACTTCGTTATTGTTTTACAGAGCCGCCAAAAATCGACGAAAACGATTTCGTAAGTATAGAGATCGATTCAAATATGTTAATAATCGCTTTAAAAATAAATTAAACCTTGTTTGCGCTGTAAAACTTAAAAAAATCATATCGGTACTGACGTCGAGTACATTTTATAAAATCAATATGCGCCACAGTTGGAAGGAAACCTCTGGTATATGTCATTATTTTAAAACTAAGGTTTATTCTGCTGTTCTGTCAATCCAGTCCGTGTTTTTAAAAAAACGCCAGTATAAAAGTACTGAATATCACTGAATTCGCATCATAGCCTATAGGTCTGTAATGACGAGTGTGTGATTTACCAGGACGAGTTTCTCGCCACCGATGATCTGTTCGTGGATTATTTCAACGCCTACCTGGAATTACCGGTAATCAATCAAATGTCTGATAATTCAAACTCGTCGTTTTAAGTTTATAAATTTAAACTAATAGCACACGACAACGACACCACCAGTGTCTCATATTATTCTCTTTAATCATTATTGACTATCACTAAAGTGTAACATGGTTGGCATAAACCTACATTTATATCGATACTTTGTCTAAAGATCAAAATTTTGTTTCCGTCAAATTGCATCATTTTAGCATCTCTTTATTAATATGCCTATACAATGATTCCCGCCGTGTTATCATACCACATTTATGTTAAAAATATCTGGCCAAGGATATGTCAGTATATATGTTTTGGTAAAATAACGGATTTTGTCCTTTAACAGAGTTTTCCGGAACCGCTCAGATTTAACACTAATACCGGTGCCTTTGAAGTACTAACGCCGGATAAATTTAAACTGGCTGATAAGATAAAGTCTTTGGCACGATCGAAGACACCTATCAGCAAAGTTTATAAGGTAACTTGTATGGGCCCTGTTAATTATACTTTGTCAATTCAGCGGCAAATTGATGCTATTCTTCCATAACATTATGAAGTGTGGTATATTCGACGAGGTAAAACGCATATTCAGCAAATGTTGCGTATTTGAAACCAACTATATAATAATACATGGCAAGATTAAACAAAGAATGTGACTGCAGATAATTTGATTTTGGTTCTACACTACATTGGTTGCTTACAATGAAAAGTATTATATTCGATTTATGTGTTGTTTAATTTGAACGTTGTGCAATTTATTTAAAACAGAATGCGATACCGCACCCACCTCTCCGCCTTCCACATTATGAAAGAGAAAAAGAGAAAGAAGAGGAAAACAAGGGGAGCGAGGAGATTAAAACTAGCTTCAGCGTCAAGGTGCGGACTTGTTTTGGCGGTGCGGTCTCATACCATAAATTTGTGATCGTTATAGTTTCAACATTTACACGTGGACACCTCGTTTAGGTTATAATTCTCCAAGACATTTGCCAAATCCGTTGTGGATCCATTCCTTTTAATGATTTCTTCTCTGTTTTTTTATTTAGTGCTTGGATAAAGAGCAGGGCATGCAGTGGATAAAACGATTTCGCTTACCCACCTTTCTACGCAGTGAGTTATATATGGAATACAGGTAAATACGTTTATTTACTCACCTTAATGCTGTTGCCTCAACATACAACTATTTATCCAGATTAGCTAAGTTGCTTTCTCAAATCGAAACAAGAAGATGCGGCATTAAATTTACAATAGATCCAAACTATAGACCTTGGCACAAAGAAAAAAAGGTACTAATTTATAGATTCCTGCGGATAATCTGTATGACTTCATAAATTTATATATATGTGTGTATATATAGATCACGCCACCTCCTTCACCGGTTGACGAAACCAGCCAGATGATTGAAAAACTAAAAGTGAGTATGGGGCACTCCACACCTGCGGAGACTCAGCAGTGGTACACCATGGCGAAAGAAGTAAGTGGGATTGTTTTGATAAACGTATACTTAAACTTTATTAACTACAAAGTTCGGTAAGGGGCACTTAATCGCGTTCTAGGTTAAGAAATAAACATATTATACCCCATCACGTACAAGCGTTTGTGTGGATTTGGCAGTTCACAGCATAAGCAGTTAAGGTAAAAACTAAGTTTTATTATTTTCAGGTGGAAACAGTATCTGTTTCTGACACTCCCCGGCGACCAGCAGTGAGTGCCTCACTTGCTGCTTATCGTCGCAAAAGCTCCACTCGACCAATCAGCTCCCTGGATTCGAGAAGTGATATTGCGGATGACGCAGACGACTATTTCTCACGTGTCGATTCCGAGGTAACGACTTTGCTAACTCTATAGAAATAAAAGTGATGTATCATCGTTCACTATTACATTTGGTTTTACCAAACATTTGTAAAGACTTGATAGGACATTTTACAGAATGCAAACTGTATATTAAAAATCTTCAGTAAAATACAGACTACAAATCACCTTCGTTGTTATGATGTCCACCTTACATGGAGGTTTGCTTAACAGAAATTGCACGTTTTGATTTGCAGAATTTTCCGAAGGGGCCGAGCGAAGAATTTACCGATATAAACATCACTAACTCCACACGGTATGGTTATATCTTCGGTTGATTAATGTTGTAATTTTTTTACTCAACATGTGTTAACTAGATCCAGAAAATAAAAGTAAAATTGAAGTGATTTTTTTTGTTTTATGCAACTTGTTTGAATAGGTCCGACTCGTTACAACTACATGCAGACTATATCTGCTTAACGAAATTAGTTTATGAACCACTTCCTTCGCGTCCCAAGTATGAGATATATTCAAGTAATTTAGTTCAAGTTGCAACTTTACAACTTAATTTTACACTAACTTTTTTATACAACAAACGCTTATCAGCAGTGATCTCAAAGTTACATCCGGGTCATCGGTCATATTCTCTCCATTGGTTTCCACCAGTTATCCGATCCACGCAGAAGAAGCTGCGTGTGTTCTTCCGCTACCACTCAAAAGCTTCCCACAAGGTTTACAATTAATTGTTGATGTTTCCTTCTCAGAAAGAAAAAAATGTTGTTTTTCGTTTTTCTTGTTGTTGGTTTTGCATAACGTTCGTAATGGGTTAACATTTACGTTGTGTGACTATCAAATATGTTTGAATTTGAACGTTTAGAAAAGTGACCAAATACGTTAAAAATCTTCATCACAAAGTTCCGTGATCTTCTGTGGAATACAGCCTAAAATATCGAACTGTGAGTTTCACGAATTATCTTGGAACTTAAGTAGGGAATTATTTAGGTAAGACAAAATTATATTTTACAGTTGGTCACGTGGTGAAAATTGAACCTGAGATTTCTGATGATGAAAGCGATCAGGGAGTTGGAAGCGAAAGCGATGAGAACAAACAAGAAACGAACCCGGAGGAAATTGAAAATGAAGCGAATAAAAAAAGTAAAGGTTTTCTAAAAACTTAACAGTTTTTTTGCAGTTTTAAAGTCAAATATATCCGCCATTACAACCTCTGGTAAATAAGCTCATTTTTAGTAAAATATTAGGAAAAACGGCATTTTGAAAAAAATACTAACGTTTTCGTTTTGGCTGCAATTATTAATAAGACTCTATCGGTTAACTGTTCAAGGGTATGGTCAAAGACATATATCACTAAGCGCCATTTGATAGCCCGTTATCACACAAATATAAAGAATTAAAGATGCCTTATTTACCGAAGTTACGTACCGGACACGTGATCAAGGCAAACTTTCGCGATCTTTAGGCGAAGTTTAATGGTCTTTTCTATAAATGTCAAATTCTTGTCCATCAATGAAGTTGTATTGGCCGTACAAAAAATAATAAACAATTGCAATGGGTGGAAATAACGAATACTTTGCAGAAACAACAATGATTACATACAAAATAATTTGAAAATAGGACTCTTTTTGTACAATTTTTTCTAATAGGGGGAATTCCCCTTGGGTTTTTTTGTAATACTGATTGATACGGACATGCATGTCAGAAAGTGACGCAAAGAAAAAAAAACAAAGTAAAATTAAAGTATGTTCCATTTAAATTTAAAGAGAATCCTAACTTACGACTTAACAGCTGCAAGGTAACTGTAGTAAATTCGTGAAATTCATTGTCTGCTGCACGGCATGTACAGTAGCCTACACAATGACTTTCCCTATAGCCTATATTAAAAATGGAGTTAAAATACACAAACATCTATTATATATATTTAATATTTAAATCAATTTATTTTTACCACCCACAGAAAAATACTTAAAAACTGTAGTTTTCATTAGAAAATGGAATCATTAAAATAAAACAAATTAGTAAAGGCAGCATTTTATTTTATTTATTTGGTGAACAAATTATGTACTGGCGGTACCTTACCTTATTTATACAGTAACAATAAAACGATTAAAACTGTTTAATTTCATATAAATTTGACGAAGGTTTTAATTTTTTTCCGCAGTTTGAAGCCAAAAGTTTAAATTATCCAATAGATTAAATCATAAGGGGTCATGAGTTTTCCAGGAAAAGTGCAAATGAACAATACTTACTTTTTTAACCTTATTTTGATCCGATACTAGTTGGGCATGAATGTTTAGTTTGATCAATTTGTCCATTTCTGGTCTGTCAGTCTTCATTTCAGCAACTGAAAGTTTTGATTTGTTGACACACCCCAACAATAATTGCATGTAAGACTATATATCAAATTAAAGTAAACAATTTGCAATACCGGTTGAGTTATAAAAAGTTATCTAATAACTTGAACATAACCCTTGGATTAAAACATGAACCTTTTTGGGTAAATGGTTTAACATGAGGATGGTAAACTGATGAAAAGTTTAGCAGCATTCTAGTTGCAAGGTAACAAAGCCATCTGCTAGATGCTTGTGTTTTTATGCAAGGCTCAACTATTAACTATTGCTTAAAATGCAGTGAAACCATTAACTGCTTTGGTGATTTTTAAATATTGGTTACTAATTGTGTTTTGATGCATGTTTGGAATTTTTAAAATCTGACATCACCTTCACATTTCTCAGGGAGTTATAACTTCAACGTACAAGATGTAGATTCATATTCGTCAGTGTTTGTGGCACTTGCAATAAAAGATGCTTACCTCTCTTTGGATCCTGACTCCACATCCACGAAACTTGACACTGTTGTCAACCTCGATGCATTGGTTCCACAGTCATCACAAGAGGGGGCGATCCCACTTAGTCAACTTACTCATAGTGTGAGTTTTAGAAATAGGTTTACCTGGATTTAAATTAGGTATTTTACGTTTTTAAATTTTTAACGTGTTTGCTGTTTAAGTACTACCAATTAGTTTTTTCACAATAATAAGTTTAAGTATTCATTTATTTGTCAGCTAACTTGGTGGCAGTCATGACATGACATGATATTGGTTCTCTGCTTGCCCTGACAACGTTTTAAAGGGCAGGACCCTGATAGGATGGGATATTCATGTTTTATTCTGTGAATGGGAAAACAAAAGGGTCATTTACTCACAAGCAATCGTCTGATTAACTTACCAGTATTTTACCAGTCACTTTCGATCTAGCATCATTTCAAATAGATTGCCATTCTTTTTATGCCCTTAATCTCATAGATGATAGCAGAAGGCGTCCTGGAAGCTGATGAAAAAGCAGAAACATCAATGATATCTGAAAGGTATGCAAACTTTAATATTTATTAATTTTTTTTTATTTAATTAATTTTTTATTTATAGATCACATAGTGCTAAGTCATTGAGCACTTTACAAGACCAATCTGGGAAAAAATCAATCTCATTTTTGGAAAAGGTAAAATTTGAAAAAAAAAATTGAAAAAGTGTCCTCATAGCAATGTCATTATCAGTAAACATTATATTTAATTTAATTCGGCAGTACTGCTTGTGTAAATCATAAACAGGCAATCATGATATATAAAAATTATACAGTATTTTTTATATCCGACTACATTTTAAAGTGAAATTATGCTGGTATGTTACATACAATTACATTTACAGTTTTGAATATCTATAATTTTGGTGATTTAACATAAAGTTGTGTTTAACATATATAACTTACCACATTATTAGTACAACTTGCTATCAACATTTGATGAAGAAACTGATTCTGTTTTCTCGGATGAAACTGATGAGTCGGACTTCACTAATTCCTCTCGTAGATTTGACTTTGCTGGTGACTTGGACTTTTTATAATTATAAATGACATTTGGACTTTATATTGCTTATGTTTTTAAAAAATCACACTTATATAATATGCTTGGCTATATTTTATATTTCGGTCACACACCTGGTTAAGCTTGAAAGCTTTGTTTAAACCATCCGGTAATCATTGTATTATATTGGTAAAAGAACAAAATGGATAAGCTACCCGGTAAAGTATAATTGACTTTCTAAATCATAATAGTTGCCTAATACCAATAAGTTCGATAGATTGTACTAGAAGCACTGATTTCACAAAAATGTTTTTAAATATTTTACAATAACCAGTGCCTTACAAGTTATTTGAGATAAAAATAAAAACACTTATTGAATGTGAAACAATATTTTGATTTTACTGTTGTTTTCTGATTGTTCTGTTTTCTTTTTCGTGTAGATGCCAACGGATTTAGCAAATTTAAGAGTTTTCTACATAATACAATTGGAGAGAACTTGTTAATGCTTTGGATGGACATTGATAAAAGTCGTTTTGGCATGAATCACATGAAAAAGCAATTGTAAGTGTAGAAATATCATATGTTTTTTTCCAGTTTTATTTATTTTTTATGTCAGGTTTGGCGTCCACGTCTAAATATGCCCAAAGTAAATGTTTGATTGTATTATAAATGTGTTTTAATGACCGTTGTTTTAGCGTCTTTTTCCTGTTTTCCAATTTTTCATCAAATGTCCTGCTTCGTGTTTTTATCATGAAAACAAAAAATAACCTTAAACTAAACTGACTCATTAAATACCCTTATTCAGATAATGTTCTTTAAGTATTTGCCTAAGTAAACAACCATCTAGTCTGCAATTGATTTCAATTCCATAACCTTTTAGCTGGCAACTGACCATCCTTGGAATACTAATTAAGCCAACTTAGCACATGATTATACAGATTTGTGTACTTTTATAAGAAATTTATTTTAAAAGTTTTAACTATAGTCTCATGGACGTTTGCCAATATTAATTTTAAAAATTGATGTTGCTTTTGTTAGTTATTGAAATGATGTACTGCCTGGGTAAATCTGTAGTTTTTTACTGGATTAGAGCAAATCCCATAAAAGGTTTTAAGTTACCATTTCACGTTATTGTCAATTTTAGGTATCTGCAGAAATTGAGAAAAAAATATTTAAAAATTGGAAGCACAAAGAGGTTGCCAAAGGAGAGTTTGGCAAGTTTCCAACTACAGCTTGCTACTCAGTGGAGGATTGATCATTTGCATCAAGTTCAACATAAAATTGCTGAATCACTTTTGTTGTACTGGTAAAAAACACAAGATTTTTTTAAATATTCAACTGGTATAGAATAGGATATCTAGTTTATAAATCCCTGTTTAATGGGAAAACGCACACAGGTTTACAAGGTCAATCATCAGAATACTTTCCGTCGGGTTACCGGAGCTATTGCAGTGTGTTGTATAATAGAGACATTTCTTCAATTTGGTAGAACCTATTAAGCCGCTCGGTTCAGGCAATGTCTGTTAGGTGCCTTGCCCTATGACACAACCGACTAGCTAGCGACCAGTTTCGAACCTGCAACCTTTCGGCTAAAAGGCACCTAACTAAACCACCAGACTAGCCGGTCAGATCAGGAAAATGAAGTGCCTTCCATCCGTGGTTATGACATATTTACAATATTCAGGGCTCCAAGATATTTAGTTCGTCAGACACCACCAGCACCGAGCATACTTGGCGTGCACAATGCTGTAGATGAGGACCACAAAGTACGAGACATACGTCCCCTGTCTTCTCAGTCGTACCCATCACCAAAAACCATGACTATAGCTCCTCTCCGTCCGAAGTCTTGCTTCCCAAGATTTAAGGTAGAATTGTTTATATTAAAAGGACGTAAAATTTAAGGTAAAAACATTTATATTTGTTGGAATAAATATATGCAATTTTTTTAATTTGTTCACTGGCGGTAAAAAATAATATTTGTTTATTTCTAGGCTTTAATTAGTAAGCAAATATTTTTAGGATGTGTGCCTCACTAGTGACAAAAGTGGGATAAGCAGTGAATACCATCAGTATTTGCATCGTGATGTGATAAGGAATCAGCATGATCCCTCACCCCCATTGACAACACCCAGCCCCATACCAAGCTATCTCACCCCCAAAGTTGCTGAACTAACGGAGAAGAGAAGTCCGTATTATCAACGACCTGTAAGGAGGCCTGCTTCGGCTGGTAAGATTAATTATTGAAATGAATTGTATCTCTTTTTTTTTCGAAGTGAGAAAACAAAGATAAAATAACACAATTTGAGAATGCAATTTTTCCCAGTCTGATTTACTGAACCTATTGCTATGCAGTTCAGGCATGCAACCGTTCAGACTAGAATGAAAGTTAGAACTGCATGATATGTCAGAAATACATGATGGCCGAACAAGATAATGACAATTGTTTGTGCCAACATTTATTTTGTTTTAAATATTAAATCTCCAAAATAATTAATTTTTTTAATAGGTCCCCTCACTCGTCAGACGCGGGCACGCTTTGAGAGGAAAAAATCTGCAGTTTTAAATTCAAAGTAAAGCTAATTGTTGAAGTGTTTTTGTCAACGGCATTTTTACCCGAATGTACATCCTTTTTCTTAAAGATGGATATCTGTCTTGGTTAACATTTATTTATTAGCTGGTATTGAGTTGAAGCAATTCCTGCAAATTGAGTTAATAAATTGATAAAACCTATAGTGAATACCATACACATTACCTCTGACACCACATTTCTCTTTATTTGTACTTATTATCATCACTAGAAAACTTACCCTTTACTTAAGAACTAAATATCTCTAACACATTAGAAGTGGTGAAAGAGTGAAACCAACCATAACAATCCGTTCTTCCGCTTCTTCTGCTACATCACAAGTAACAATAAAGGGAAGTCCGGCAATGGAAAGCATGTTGCAGGTGCGCTTCTGTGTTTTTAAAGCTTCAGTTGAGTCCAATGATTCTAATAACTCTTTAATTTGCTTTGGATGCTACTTGGTGAAGTGTACAAGAACTCTCATTATTCCACTCTTGAGTATAAAAATAAAAATTTCAGCAGAGTAATGGCTTGAATAAAAGTAAAAAATATAAACAATTTTTTTAACATTAAAAATTGCAGGCTTTGTAT
This sequence comes from Ciona savignyi, assembly GCA_000149265.1. NCBI lineage: Eukaryota > Metazoa > Chordata > Ascidiacea > Phlebobranchia > Cionidae > Ciona > Ciona savignyi. The sequence goes on from CH002325.1 coordinate 185,560, forward strand.
CATGACACTAAAGCTGGATGGTTTTTCACTCAGTTCTGTGAACAATCAGGCAACCAGGTAAATTCACAAACTACTAGGATAGTTAGTAGCAGCACTAATAAAGTATATTATCATATTATTCTTTTTAAGTTATAATACTATCATTCAGTTATTAATTTTGCTCTTTGCTCACTTAACCTGACTGAGGTATGAATGTAATCCCTTATGATGATTCTCTTCGTCTACCCCATGGAAATAAGAATGATTTATTATCCCATAATATTAACTAAAAGCTTCGATAAAAACAAAATCAACTTGTCAGTTCTATATTGTGATTGAGGGTGCAAACTTTCTGAAACTTGGTTTATACATACATGGGTATCGTCATTGGAGACGTATATGGTTTTATTTTTTGTCATTTAGGAAATTTCTTATGATGGCCCAAAATTAGTTTGTTAAACATTTCCAATTTTCTACAGGTGTGGAATAATGCTATACACTTTTGGTTTGATGTGCAAGAGTTTCACCACTTGTTCTATGCTGATATATTCGATAAGTTCACTGTAGAACAAAAAGCCCAGGTAAGAATTTTTCATTTTTAAATAAGTCATTTCAATTACTAGTACTGAAAAATTTCTGTTTTAATTTGAATAAAAATCTTAAACATGTGGACAACTCTTCCCTGGTAGAACCGTCTTGTTTATGATGTTAACTCTAATGTTTATTCCATGGATTGGACAAAGAAAGGCTTTATAACATTCAGATTCCCTTTGTTCACAGTTGGGTGAATAGAGCTATTACAGCATATGTAGAATTACTTAAGTTCGAGTTTGACCTATTGATGCAGTGGTTTCAATTCTATCAATACAATGGGCTCAATTATTTTGCAAAGACACAACTAAATTAGCTACTGGTTTTATTTACACATTATAGATGTAACAACATGATTAACCCATCTTCAGTTGGAACCTCATTCTGTTCATTATTGCAGGTTATCTACTCAACGTATATTGTTGGTGGGGCATGTGAGGATATTGGGGTTTCCATTGCAATGCGGAAGCAGATCCGACTCAAACTAACTCCAGCGTTCGATGAGCTGTTTGACAGAGTAGAGGAGCAAGTTCTGAAGATATTGATTATACCTTGGAATCAAATGCTTGGCTCTGACCAAGCCAGTTACAGCAAGGTTTGTTGCTTTAAATTTAGCAAGGAACTAGAAAGAATACTTTAAGCCAAACAATTTTAATGCCATAGTAGAATAGTAATATAACTATAGAAATTTATTTGCACAGCATGTGTAAACTTTAAAGGTTTAAAAACAATCTTTAATATTGTATTTGCTGGTGTAATATGACATTGTTACACAGATCGAACTAATCAGCCAAGAGCGAAATCTGAATGTTGCTCCAAGGTATCTTGGTTTCTTACAAAAAAAAGGAATTATAAACGAGGTTAACAATATTACACATTTTATTAAAGTTTAAAAACGTTTTTTATGCAATTTTTTATGCTTTTGGAATTGATTTCATTTTTTTGTTCTTGTAATTAAAGAGTCGCAAAGGAAAATAAGAAGATTGAATTTAGATATACTAAAACTTTTACAAAAAAATAATAACAGAAATACATCAACAGAAAACAGCACCGGTTAAAACTGAGCAGGAATCCATAGAAAAATACGAAGAGGATTTGTGGCTCAATGTTCCTGAAGAATTTCGAAATTTTTCATTTGATGAGCTTATCAGAAATCGGATTGAACTGGAATTTTTTAGAAAGTTTCTGGAAGAAAATTTTGCTAAGTAAGCAAGATTACATCTTTTACATGTGCTGATGATCACATTTTTGGGAAATAAAATATATACTGGTTATAAAAAATAATAACTTTTTACTTTTTACTTGATTTATATTACATTTTTTAAATAGCATTGGTTAGTAGAACTATAAGTTCAGATTTTTTTTGTAAAAAATCTACATTAATAGTAGAAAACCTAAACCAATTATTTTATACAAAATCAAGAAATGATCTGCTTTGCTGGCTTGATATTGAAGCATTCAAGCGAGTCTCTCATTCTGCCAATGAGAAGCGAGATGAAAAAGCAAAAGAAATTCGAGCAAAATATTTGCACAAAAAATATTTCTTCGGCCCAAACAGTCCAGCAACAAAAGATGAACAAAACCAGGTGCACTTTTCAACATATTTTAAAAAAAATGCTAATGAAATTTTCTATGTGTTGTATCTACTTGTGTGTGTTCTCCACTCATGTGCTGTATTGTAAAAATATTAAATACTATTTGACTTGTAACTTGTTTAAAATCAAGTGTCTTTTATAAAATCAACTGTAAAACTTTTATAGTTTTTAATATTATTATTTGAGTTCTGATTTTCAAATTGAATTCCAGGTTGTCATGGCAGCAGGAGGATGGGGAAAGACATTGAAGGAGCGTCCTCCTAACGAGCTGATCACAGGGGCACAGAAATATGTGAGGCAGAGGATCGAGAAGCGGTGGCTCCCATTGTTCCTTGCAACAGAGGATTTCCAGGATCGGCAGAGGCCGAAGTCACAGATGTCGGAAGTGGCTGATGATGTCATTCTCCAGCGGAAGAAGAAACGAGGGGAGCCATGGAGGGTTTGTGAAAAAATGTTTTTTTGTTCAACTTCTACACAGGTTTCAGTTAATCAGAGTGTTAAAACAATATGTATGCAAGACATTAAAGACTTAAATCTGCCAGCTAAACCCTAATGTGAAATGTTAAAAAAATATACTTTAATGTTGTTTAAACAACTTTGTTATTCCACACAGTTTTTAAATTATCTTTTTTATAAACAAACTACTGTAATCAGTTTGTTGTTTTCTTGTTAGGTTTAAAAAAATTGCAGATTCGATTTGGCTAACACAAGTGCAGTATAGTTAACTGTGGTGTCCCTATGCCGAAAGAGTTGCTAATTTCATTTTCACCCTGGCCAACAGTCTGGCTGTGTCCCAAACCACAATGGTATATTACATGAACATAACAGTGGAACAACCAACTGCAAGAAGTGACATTACTATGATAAACCAAATTAATACATTTGTCGTTTCCTGTAGATAACGTATATTAATTCCTGCAACATCATCAATCTAGCTGGCCTGTCCTACTCCTACCCAATCGAATAAGATTTTAAAACAGCGAAATATTAGCTTTGTATTCACTCATTTAATACACAAATTTTGTTTTTTAGCTGTTGGACAATCGGTGGCAATCATCATCAAGAGATTTAATGGAATTTCGAAGAGGTCTCACAAATAAAATTACAGCTTCTCAGTTTAGAAAACATGTTTCCTTAAAAGGAGAATTCTTGGAAAACAATGTTCTCTTCTGGCTTGAAGTACAGAAATATAAAGTAAGCCCTTTTCCAGTTTGTTGTATATAGGTGCATGTAGGAATCAACTTGTTTCTATGTATTACATAAACAATATTTTGCCATTTCTGTTATCACAGTTTTTATCCTGTATGGTGTAAAAGTCATTCAGTTGCATCATTGTTAAATGCTTGGTGCTTGCATTGATGTTTTAAAGCTGGTGCTTTAGTCTATTACAGAACTTCAATGTCCATTGCTTATGGATGTGCATAATTAAATTTTCATTACCTGTGCTTTCTTTTAAGGATTTCTGTCATATTCACAATGATTTATCTGCGATTGAAGCCAAAGTCATTTCAATCGTTAATTGTTTTATCAACTCTCATATTCCACCGAGTCTACAAATTGATATTTCAACTGAAATGGCTGAAAAAATTCTTGAAAAATGGAAGGAAATGGGGCCATATGTTTTTCGAGAGGCTCAGGTAAGCATGTCTTTACAGTTAACATATTGTGAAACAAAATTTCAACATCTTGAATCATACTACATAGAGAATTTAGATCGGATACTAATGTTTCTCTCCTAATGTTATAAAATGTAGGAAGTATTATAAGTTCTAATTACAACTTGTGTGATTGTTTAAATCACAAACTTACAGTCAGGTTACATTTCAATGTGCTGTATGTCGAACCAAATAGCTTGGTTGGTTAGTGCATTGACTTTCAGCCGAAGGGTTGCAGATTCGAAATTAGCCGCTAGGTAGTCGGATGTGTTGTTAGGAATGCCGCTTAGCGGACATTGCTTGAACCCTTGATTTAGTAGAACTTAATCATACACAACACACCATAACCCAGTAATATATGTGAGATATTCTGACAATTGTCCGTGTTATAATGCTCCTTGTGATTTTTCATTCCTGGATATATTTTATAGATATTTGAACTGAAATAAATTACAAAATAATATTGAGATGATGACTTTTAAGCCAGTTAGTAGGTTAGAAGAATTTTGAAAGACCTCAACTCACACTTCCTTTTTGGTCTGTTACTTTAAATTAATGCAAAGAAACTACTCAGCTTACTGTGTTTCGGGTGTTGTTCACGCACTGGAATGGTTTCTGTGAATTTCGGAAGAATCTCAGCGATGAGAAGATCTCATCAACTTTGGAAAGGCAAAGGAAGAAGAGGATGGAGAGAATAAAGAAACAAATAAAGGAGCAGGAGGAGGAAGCACTGCTCAGAGTAAGTGCTTCAGCTAAGCTAATTCTTTTTGCCACTAACAACTTTTTAAAATATTTTAATGTAAATCTCTGCGCACTTTAAGTCGTTTTGGTTATGGTTCTTAAACAGCGATGCTGTGATAGGAGGATAGGATAGAATAGGATAGGAATTCATCTTTATTCCCGTGAATGGGACAACCAAGGGGGTTAACACACGGGCAATCGTCAGATCACCTCGCGCCCACCGTTGGGTTACCGGAGCTATTGCAGTGTGTTGTGTATGGAGACGTGCCTTTAATTTGATGGAACCCATTAATCTGCTGGGTCCAGGCAATGACTGTAAAGTGCCTTGCCCAAGGACACAACCGACTAGCTAGCGACCAGTTTCGCACCTACAACATTTCGATTAAAAGGCGACGCACTTAACCACTAGACTAACGTGCCGGACAATAAAGTCTCTTTGGCTGGAAGGTTTAATTATCCTGTTTAAATAAATTGTAAATTATTATGTTTTACCAGGAAGAAGCAAAGGCAGCAAGAGAAGCTGACACTCTTGATTTGCCTGACATTTTATCCACTAAGGGGAGTGAGATAGCCGAGAGCTTGATGTCAGACAGTCGTCACAACCAACTAACCTGGTCATATGGAAAGCACATTGAAGGTTTGGAACGACAACGTCATCTGCTACTGATGGAAAATGAGGTGAAAGGTCGGATTCCACCTGAAGCTCTTCCACCACGGGATGTGGGTAAGAACAACATTAACCACTTCTTTGGCCTCATTTTTATATGTAAAGCCTGGTATTTGATATGCACTCTTGTATATTTTTGTTTTTATATTGGTTTGTTTGGACAAGAAATGGATATTCATGTTTGAAGGTCGGAATTATGCATTTGCTTGATTCAATTGATACTTTTGCATGGTTGTACTTTGGTAAATTACTTTAATTTGCTAATCTTGGCTGGTGGTTTGTGTTCCCTCTTAATGTTATTCATGTATTTCTTTGTATTTATTGTTATGAATTAAAGGTCCAATTTCACCCTTTGGTCTTTCAAAAACAATTATCTATCGTTTTAGACGTATCAAGTGAGCCAAGTGTGGTTGATTCGGACTCTGATGAGATGAATGAAGGGAGTGTGGATACTTCCACTGCCAAGGGGAAGAAGAAACAGAAGGACCGAGTGAGATTACAGATATAAATTTTAGCCTTTTGGTGACTTAGTGTCGACATTAATTATTATCGTTTGTTTAAAGAAAATTGAATTTTAGGTGGTTTAATAGTGGCTGTACCATTTGTTTACCATCATAGTTAAACAATACACTAAAACATTTCTGTTTGAGCATGTTAATAGTATAATACCCATATCAGGAGTATCCGATCTAATACCGTCACCACATGTGTTTTCCTTATACTGCATGTTCTCAAAAGTTAACCGTGCCTCTTTAGGTGATTACAAGCAAAGTAAAAGAATCATCTGTAAGCAGTGAAAATACAAAAAACGTAATCAAAAAAGTACATGGAGAAGCTACAAAGAAACAGAAATTGTCAACGCAAAAACCAGAAGTTCCAGCCCCTATAATTATGATAGACTGAATCACTTTTTTAACAAATGTGGTACTTTATTTAGCTTTACTTGGTTCCAAAGTAGAGTAATTCACCTGTACTTATAAAGTTTAACTTATGTTGCACTTATTTGATATATAGATTTTAGCTATTAGTTGTTTAATTTCACTGTTTGACATTGACCTGTTATATTAAATTCATTAAATCTTCTTTTGGCTTCTATGAAAAATTTTACAAACTTTATGCTTTAATCCGCGTTTGTTATGATAAGTGGTGAAATAATATTAATTTAGATCAGGCATGGGCAACATAAGGCCCGCGCCCCAAGTCTTTATCTACCATATCCTGTAATGTGACTTTTGCATTAGTGAATGTGATTAAGATATTAAAAACTATTCATGTTATAATCTGGCCCACCGTGGACTTCATTTTATTACATCTAGCCCGACAAATAGGAAGTTGCCCACCACTGATCTCGATAAACTATTTTTTGGTATTAATTTCATGACTCTCGTTAAATAATTCCGTCGCAAGTAAAGTAAATATGTGTAATTAAGTGCACCATGTATATAAATAACAAGCAGAGCATATGTAGGTAAATTAGTTAGGCCTATGTTGTGTTTGGTATACTCTCGGCAACTTCATTAGTAGCACCGTGTAAACTTTCATTTGAAACTTGATCGAGGGTACTTTCTGTCAGACAGTCAATGTTCTCCTCTGGTTTTACAATCTGATCAAGTTTTTCTTTCTCTTCTCTCATTCTTTGTTCTTCTTTTTCCCTTTTCTCCCTCTTTTTTCTCTCCTCCTCTCTATGTTCGAGTTCCTCTTCTTCCATGTTTAGCTGAATCATCAGCTCTTCCAACTTTTTCGCCTTTCTCTCCTCGTTGGCTTGTATTATATTAAACAGATGTTCAGTGAGTTCTTCTTTCCGTGTAGTTTTGTGATGAAGATCGACTTTGGCTGCAATGTATTCCATCTCTGCTTGTTGGAATCGCCTCTGAGCTTGGCTAAACTCCCAGCAAACTGCATCAATTTGGTCACGAAGTATTGACACATCAACAGTCAGCAACTGATCAAGTTTAGTTAGTTCCGCTTGGATCTTCACTAGTTTGCTAGACTCCGCAACTGCTTTTTTTCTTCTTTCTGCAATTTCTTTTGTCAGCATTTCCTTTTTCTTCCTATTCTTTTCTTCCATTTGCTTTTGCCGTTGCTGAGCATCTTCAAGTTTCATTTTGTCCCTTTTTTTTACTTCTGCATCATCAATTACAATATCCGCTTTTTGTTCAATTTCACATTTTTTAGCTTCAGGTGTTGTCTCTGACATGGGTGCTACAGGCACAGGTATTTTGTCTTCCCGTTTTGATGTTGCTTGAACCTCTTTTGGTTTTGAATCTTTATTTATTGATTTGGATAAAAATGCAGCCGAAGGCACTTGTTGGTTTGTGTTCGATGTCTTTCGTAGATTACTCGTTGCCTGTGTCGAACTTCCGTGACTTTGCTTTTGTTTTGATCTGTTGTTTACTTGAGTTTGGCGAGTTTTCTTTGCTACTGGCTTTGCTATATTCGGTCTTTCTTTGTTTAATCTTATGCCAGTGTCCCCGTTTTGAAATTTATGTAAATCTTCGTCTGTAAAACCCACCCATTCAGACATTTTTGTTACAATTAAAGATTGACGGCTCTTCTGCAGATCAACGTCAACAATATTTAGCTCCACCTACCGATAGTTGTGTCACTTATACCGCCCCATTTATGGTGCGTCGGTGGAGTGAAAATATGCTGGGGTGCGAGCATTCGGCAATGTTGAATAAAGTACTAAGTTAGTTAATTTATTTAAAAAATGTTTTTAAGTTCCCAATACACATGCCATAACAGATCATTACATAATTTAAACATTGCATCGGTCAACTTATCAATCACAAAAAATAGGATATAGGATAGGAGGATAGGATATTCATCTTTATCCCCGTGAATGGGAAACCCAAGGGGGTTATCACACGGGCAATCGACAGAAATAAACGAATAGATCTACACACAATGCTACAAGTGCGATTAATTCTGCTAAAGTTACTATTTCTGGCTTGAAAACGTATATGGCATTTCTTACAATACACACAGCAACATATATAGTTTTGTTTAGTGGCAGACCGACGAATCGTTAAATGTAAGGTTTTATTTGTGTGTACCTTTGAGTAGCCTACCCTAACCATAATTGTTTACTACGTTAAGACACCATATCTGAGGAACCCAGTAGATTTTAATATTAAAGTCAAAATTTTTCACAAAAAATTTTCACCAAAAAAATTTAAAACTAAAAATAAAAGACAACAAAACAATTATTTTTTGCCGGCATTTAACATTTAATTAATGCATAACTTCTTTTATAAAGTACTTTGCAACGACGTCAATCACTTTAAGATACAAATTCGGGATGTTAATGTTCACATATACAGTATGTCGAACTTCCAAACCCCGATTAAAGTTTTATTGGTTAGCTTCACGATCGTTTAAGCTCTGGATTTTATGTTAGGCCTTGAAAACAGCATAATTATTGTATATTTTATATTAGCTGTTATACACACATGTATATATACCTTATTACACTGTTGTTAAAGTATTTATATTTTCTTATTTTTGGCCTAAAGCCTATTTCAGAATGCAAATAGACATGACTCTCATCTTCTACAAGTATTAGGCTATGGTGTATATTAATACTGAAAACAACATCTAATTATGAGAGTTGGATTGCCCATCTAGAGAATTTGTATTGCCAAGCCCAAACAATGGTGTCCGTTCCAAAAAGAAAAGAAATCTATAAATATGAAGCTCCATGGACTGTATATGCTATGAACTGGAGTGTGAGGCCGGACAAAAGATTCAGATTGGCTATCGGAAGTTTTATTGAAGAGTACAATAATAAAGTTCAGGTATGCATTAATAGCCTTTTTTTAGTTTTGTTTCTATTTTATTGCTGCCACTTTGTCATATTAGGTTACCATTATTTCATGTTGGTTTAATTTTTAACTTTACTCTGTAAATCGAGCATTTTACCCCCAACCCAATAATTCACAAACTGGTTAACAGCATTAGAATGGATTAGGGATTAGTATAAATTTTCAAATTTCCATATAGGCTATTAAGAGTGTCATCTTATTAAGTCCCTGATCTAAAGGTTGAATGGTTCATTTGTAAATTCGATGTAGTAAACAGTCAATAGAGAAATGGTATTATGTCATCACTATTGGTGCCTGTGCGCTATATAGATGTTAGTGTTTTACCCCCATGTGTAAAAAAATCGCGTTTTACTAGATATAAAATCTGTGTTTTACCTGGTCCCATTATTATGTACGTTTATGTTAAAATGTTTGAACCTAATGGTACAAAACCAAGAACAAAATTTTTGTTTTATTCTTCATGTAATGATTGTTTAGATGTGGGTCACTTAATTACGTATTCATTGTCATGATTCTCCTACATCTAATAGATTGTAAGCCTTGATGAAGAGAGATCGGAATTTAAATCCCGGAGCATGTTTGATCATCCTTATCCATGTACAAAGATTATTTGGATTCCAGATAAGAAAGGAGTTTTTCCTGATTTGTTGGCCACCAGTGGGGATTACTTGCGTCTATGGAGAGTGGTTAGTTTTTTTACCTTTCTTTCCTTGTTGCTTTAATCCATAGTATTAACACCAATTAAAAAAAAAACTTTTAGTTGGCACATTGCTGCTCCTTAAATCAGCATTAATATTTATAACTAGGGATGCACAATATAGGATAGTTAGGTATTCTAGAATATTCTAGAATAATACATTTCGAATCTAGAATTTCGAATCCTATTCTAGAATGTTTTACCATGTATTTAAATTTGCTA
>CH002325.1:197885-208475 GCA_000149265.1 Ciona savignyi
TGACTAAATTTGTGTTGTTTTATTGTGTACAATAAAACTTCTTTCATCCATGCCAGAATGCTGAAAACTGTCATCCATTTTAGTGTTACAACATTAACTTAAATTTACTCTAGAAATGAAGAAAACAAAAGAAATTTGTTAAAACTTCTATGCATATGTATACCAAATCTCTCACACTCTCAGTTTGTAGCCTAGGGGTTAATAACAACATTGCTAGTCTACGTTGCAGATTATGGCTATATATTGAAAAGCAACAATCATGAAAGAAATAGGCTGTTCCCACCGCATAGTCTGATCTTTGATTGATGGCTGGTTTATTTATATTAATTGCTGGCAGTTACAGTTTACTGCCTCCTGTTCTAGTTTTCTTGTTCTGTCTTCACTTCTATGATTTATGATATAAATTGCTAAGACTTATTATTCTAAAGCCATTTAAATACGAGACCTGTATACCTCAGCATTCAGCTTAGGTCCAGGATCGTGCAGGCCTGAATGAGCGCGCTTAAGGTAAGCTGTCACGCGGGTACATTGGTTCAGTTAGGCTATGTGACAAGTGTTATGCTAAGTCTCCATAAAAAAACGAAAATACAACGCTCCTGCAGGCGCTTATGTTACTAATTCACCTCTAAACTGGCACATGATTGTATACAATGCATATAGGCACGAAATCTCAACAACGTCAGTGACGTAATACGGGAAATCCCCTAACATAAAATAAAATGCATATTTGCTCATAACTCTTTAACAAAAAAATATTGGAAGAAACTGATTTGATTTTTGAAATCAGCGTATTTTTTTCCATTTATTAAGATATTCTTAAAATTGACTTCAGTTCCCCTTTAAAGGTGCGATAAACCACGGGATTACAGCCGGGCGAACCTGACCTACTTTCTTTGTGCGTGCGTGCGTGAGTTATAAGCGCGTCTGTCCAAGATGCACGTGTATGGGACGACTGATAAGATAATGTTGTTGTGCTTTAATGCAAGTTGTATTTCCGAGCTACTGCTTTAGAAAATGTATGAACGCTTTCGCACGATAGATGCACTTTCGGTATGGAGAAACGCATTACGGGTATTACATACGAATGAAGAAGCCATTTTACAATTTTGAGATTACGAATTTACTTCAATGACGATTCACCAAAAGTTTCTTATCATTGTTATCCACTGTCGCACGCTTGCTGAAACGATGCGCTGACGTCTGCATAATCGGCATCACGCGTGTTCTTGCGCGTTGGATCGCAGCCAATATTTTACGTTTTTAATTTCGAATCCTAACTATTCTTATTAAATTGCTTGTAAAGATTCGAATCCCTAGAGATTCGAATCTCAAAGATTCGAAATTCTATATTGTGCATCCCTATTTATAACACTATACAATTCAATTACTCATCATGTTTTAGGTCTCGGACTCTGAGGCAAGGTTGGAATGCTTGTTGAACAACAATAAGAACTCTGATTTTTGTGCCCCACTGACAGCATTCGACTGGAATGAAGTTGAACCAAACTTACTCGGTACTTAGCCCTCTTTTTTGCGCACTACCATGTATATTAATTCTATGGAAACTGTATTTTAAAAATTATCCAAAATAACCTGAATATCTTTTACATTTGAAGTAGCTAACTTCATTGTACCCCACAGGGACAAGTAGTATTGACACAACCTGCACTATATGGGGCCTGGAAACTGGCCAAGTGCTGGGAAGAACCAATGTTGTTTCTGGTCACGTTAAAACTCAACTCATAGCGCATGATAAAGAGGTAATAATAGTACAAATTGGAATGCATTTAGGCTCTTTTTCTATAAATACCTACCCTACAAGTATTATGGTATGTTTGTTTTCTGTGTATACTAGCCTTCCACATAAGGATTAATATATACAACCACGTTAATTTTCATACTAAAGTGTTAATTTTACAGTATTTATTATATCTTATGTATTTAAATATCACATATTTATATACAATCCTTCATTTTAAACTAAGTGATGACATCACATGCAGGTATACGACATTGCATTCAGTAGAGCTGGTGGAGGTCGTGATATGTTTGCTTCTGTAGGAGCTGACGGCTCTGTCAGGATGTTTGACCTAAGGCATCTGGAACATTCCACCATTATTTATGAGGTAAGGGTGGTACAATTAAAAGCTGTTATTAAAATAAGCTTCTAACTTTTTATTGTTTTCTGGTTCAGTTTTTTCCTTAATTTAGACTTCAAAAGTGTTTATTTTAATAATACTAAAAAAAGTAATGGGTAACATAACATCTAACATCCATGTTGTACAATGTCTTTAGTAATTTAAAATAAATTTCTAAATACCTTTAAAACAAATGTAATTGGGATTTATCTAACCTATAGTAAATATTGTTACCATTTCATACCGTGATTATGCTGTTTGAATCATGTGTATGAATCAGTAATGTACTTGGTAGTAGATGTGCCAGTGATGTCATACACAAGCTATTAATAATAACTGATTTCACACTTTCAAATTTCATTGTTGGTCCAATACTCTGTTACTAAACCTGTTACTAAACTTGTATGGCTTTTACTTTGTTGTATTCTGAATATAATCTCACTATAAACGTAGGATCCAGCCCATCAACCACTGCTACGATTGTGTTGGAACAAACAAGACCCAAACTACCTCGCAACAATGGCCATGGATGGAGTAGAGGTATCCAGCCAATGTGTTTATTTCTTCACTTTTATGTTTTAATCCTTTCATCAATCAAAGAAGTATCATCATAATCATTAAAAACGCTTAAAAAGAATAAATTACAATAGTTTCCACTTGCAAGATAAAAAAAATAAAAACTTAATTAGCAATATTATTAGTAAAACTAATGCAATAATCTTAGCAGTCATATTATATAAATACCAAAACAATTTTGTTTAAATCAAAATTTTGTTCTTGTATGTGTCTTGAACACTTTAAACGTTTAAATTAAAAATGTGAATTACTTTAGTTTCTCCCAAGAATGTGTAAAAACTATATAGTTTAAATTACGCCCTGTATGTGTTTTAGATTGAATTATGCCATGTATTGTATATGTTTTAACTTCCTAATGTATATAAACCTAAATCAACCTATGTTTCAACACTATTCTTAGGTGATAATCCTTGATGTCCGCGTCCCATGTACACCAGTGGCAAAGTTAAACAACCATCGAGCTTGTGTGAATGGGATTGCATGGGCTCCTCACTCTTCATGCCACGTATGCACTGCTGGTAAGTTCATATTCTCATGGAGTGTCTTATCGATATTTAAGCACCATACATAGCAAAATCATCAAAATATATCAGGATTCCATTTTCAATCGAAAATGTTATATTACCTTTGTGTTTTGCTTTAACTACATATCTATGCAATATGCTTCCTATAGTAAACTCCTATTATTTTCTTATAGATCATTTATGTAAATAATTAACTTTATTATTCTTGCATAACCACCAAGGTGATGACCACCAAGCTTTGATATGGGACATACAACAAATGCCGCGCGCTATAGAAGATCCCATATTGGCATACACTGCGGATGGCGAAATAAACCAAATACAATGGGCTACTGGGCAGCCCGATTGGATATCCATTTGCTATAACAAAACTTTGGAAATTTTACGGGTTTGACTCAAGTGTTGCACATTTTATATTTTTTTAATCAGTTTGGTAAACACTGCTTGCCGTGTGCAGTGTGATGTCATCATATGTCACTTCCTTACCAAGTATTACATCTCAAAGAAGAAATTTGTTTATTTTGAAAAGCAAAATCAACCATCTTTTTGTTATTTACAACATAGCTTTTCTTACCTAACTGTATACATTGTGTGTTGTACAAAAGTCCTGTGTTGTGTCATCAGAAGGAAATAAACTGAAGTAGGACTTTACCAAGGTCGCCACATATTTAGGCAAGTGAATATTAGTTATTGGTTACACTTTATAAGGCACCAAAATCAGCTTCCATGTTTGTAGTTGTATAATAACATAAATAAAACCCGCTTTTCAATTTTTGTCTGATGAGTAGAATTCTGTTGGAATTCAGACGAGGAAAATGATAAACACAACAAATTACAGGCAATCAGCGAGCTGATAAAAGTCCAGCTTAAATTACACACACTTTACAACTAAATCCCTACAACTGAACCCCTACAACTGAACCCCTTACAACTGAACCCCTATACAACTGAACCCCTATACAACTGAACCCCTTACAACTGAACCCCTTACAACTAAACCCCTTACAACTGAACCTCTTTAAACTGAACCTCTTACAACTGAACCTCTCCCCACAAAAATATTGTGTGTGTATGTAGTTCAGCTCTTTAGATCATTCGGAAACGCCTGATCATCATCCAAAATTCGGAGTGATCAAAACTGCATTAACCAGCAGTAGCATATTTTAAAGCACATGGATTCCAAATTTTGTTGGATAACTCGGGACTTAGTTTCTGCGAATTGTCTTGCATTGCCTTACAACTAAACCGAATAGCTATCATTTCGGATCTGCAACCGTTCAAATGAAAGGTAACGCAGTTACCCACCAACTTATTCGGTCGGACAATGACTGTAAGATATCCCGACCCAATGTTTATTTCAGTTTGTTTACATGCTTTCTGGATGTCTATGTTTAACTGTTATAAAATACGTCATAAACGTTTTACGTAATAATGGAAAAATGCGCCTTTATTAGACCGCATGGCAAACGTTTTTTTTTTCTGATTTAGGTTCTGTACAAGCTTTATAGTGTATATGTTTATTCTGCATTTTCACCGTTAAATCCCAAAGTTTGGTAAGTGTGTGTTACATGTAATTTAAGCTGGACTTTTACAGTTGATCTATTTATTTAATTTATTACCGAAAACCGTATTGTCGTTTTGCCATCTGTACCAATCCTATCCTTGTAATAACTATTTTCAAGCGTATCTTATGTGAAAAACTAGGAGGGAAAATGAAATTTAAAATGAAGATTGGGGCATTAGAGGTAGTTTTAAATATGTGGTTGAAGTTAGGGATAGTTCTGTGGTTAAGATCAGTGTTCGGGTCTCGGGGCAGGGTTAAAAATAGTTTCCATAGTTTTAGTAAGCAGTTTCTCCCCATTTTCTACTTTTAGTGTTGCTCTTTTATCATAGTATCACTCCGTATCAAATCTTATACTAGGAACCCCTGGCTTCACTCGCGGAAGTAACAATGACTAAAGTACATGGTTTAAATCAGGGGTTCTTAAACTGGGGGCGCGCCCCCCTTGGGGGCGTGGAAGCTTCTTAAAGGGGGCGCGAGCATGACAGTGACATATAGCAGGGTTCGAATTAACGATTTTGAAACGATTCGCGAAATGCGTGGGATACGAGAAAATCGTTTTCGCGCTTTAGCTATGTTAAATTGCCTTAGAATGCGGTTTCAGAACCTCTCAAACTAATCTTTAAAGCCAGAAAGATAATTCATTAAGCAACAGTACCGTTATTAAGTAGTAATGATAAACTACAATAAACGTGTCGTGAGTTAATGCGTGTAGGATAGGACGAATATCGACGAAACGAAGCCTTTGAAACGAGTAATCTTACTTGTTAAAACACCGTATAACCTTATTATAAAGAGGTGTATCGCATCTCCGCCAATTATAAATAAAGGAATCGTGGTATATTAACGCATAATGGCTATTGTTGCCTCGTGATAGAAATGCTTATTATGCGTCAATAATGCAAAGAAACCGCAGGTAAATAAATGTAATGGTAATTCCATTGTTAAATGTTATGTTGAAGGCAAAATATGTTATATTATATTGTGTTGATGATTTATTATTAAAAGTGCGCGAAATCAGTAACGGTAAATTTTATTTTCGCGATTTTGTTAAATATTGTAATTCGCGAACTTTAAAAAACGGTTCGCGAATAGCGATTCTTCACACTAAGCAGGGTAATGGCAAATAAACTATTGCTCTATTTTTCGTAAATTTGATTTTTGAGTAGGCGGGGGGCGTGAGCATGAATAACAAATCTCAAGGGGGGCGCGACTGAAAAAGTTTAAGAACCACTGGTTTAAATAAACTGGTTAATACCTTGGGCTTATCACGCAAAATGTTAATTTCTGCACATTTCGATCTTATTATTTTACAAATCTTAAAGTTTCAATACCCTTTAATATTTCCTTCTGGTATGCCGCGGTACACAAAAAAAATAACAGGGAAAACAATGTGTTTTTAAAACTGACCAACTCGAGAATCCAAAGGGTATACCTGCAGCAACAAACTCTCTTAACTTTAAGGTAACTTGCCTAACAAAAAAATTAAATATAAGATATTTCGACCCAATATTTTATTTAATCTGTTTACATGTTTTATTAATGTCTATTCCAAAACATTAAAATTTGCATCGTAACGTTGTGCGTATAACAATGGGCCAGACTAGACCGCATGACACTGGTTTCTTTCTTTCTGAATCATTTACTTTATAAGTTGCCGTGTAGGATTTTATTCTGATGCCGCATTTTCCGTACTGCTAAAAACCCTTTTGAAAACCGTATCGTATCGTCGAATCCTCATCATTTCCGTATCAAGCTTATCGTATCGTCGTAAACGCATTTTTTCCGTGTCGTCGTAACAACTATTCTCGACCTTATCGTGTCACTCCGTATCAACCCTTACCACCAATTATAACCAGGGGACAAACTGCGTTTTTGGTTCAACGATACGCGTCATTTTCGAACTACAAACCCGTTGGACCACCCGTGGTAGTAACAGGCAGTGTACAAAATTCGGGTAGAAATTGAAACGCTACAGTTTGCAACATCAATAAGTTATACCGACAAAAAGACGAAAACAACATTTTTCTTTAGTAAATTTAAACATATCATATTGCATGTGATAAGCACTGTTGCAACAAAATTAAAATATAACACAATAAAGTAAAATTGCAGCCATTCTATATCAGTTGGGCTTCCTAGTCCCATCCGATCTTATTTCCAAGTCGCTTGTTTTCCTTAACCAGCCACTGGGTTAGTGGTTTAAAGAAACGAAGCGTAGAACCGGCGTCCACGTGACAAGATCCCGACAGTTTTTGAAGAATATCTTCCCAATGTTTGCTATTTCCCATTTCTAGCATTTTCCTAAAACAGAATTTAAACTTTAAATTAAACAAATTCCCCATATCATAGGATGGGTATCAAAATCGTACGGTTGCAGTAAATAAAGGAATTTAGTAACACAATCACCTGAAATGACGACCAGCAACTTTTGACCCCTGAAAATCGCACAAGTGCAATGGTCCTTTGTGACCAGACAATTTACATAATGTTTCGTAAAACTGGAACTCCAGAACTTGTGCGATAAAATATCTGTAAACAAAAATGTTACCCCTTGAGAAAACAACAGGATAACTAGCATTCTGAACTAGCCAACAGTTCAAAAGATTACTTTTTGCGTAATAAGACAATAACCATTTTTATAAGATGATATTTCCGCATTGGATTTCTCGATTTATCCAAACTTTCCGATACAGTATAATGCCAATGAAATACCTCACTTTGCGGGAATGTTTACAACCTAAACCAAAGCATAGTAACGTATGTGTAATATTCCTACGATTTCAGTTTCATAGAAATATATTTCCTATCTATAGCTTTTACTGGCATTCACTTAAAAGTACAGATTAAGTGATAGCGCACTGATTTTTAGCTTGACATTATGTCTTAATCGTCAACTCTATGTTACTCTTACCTCACTGTTAACATTTTGTCCTACTCGTCTGTAAATTTTCAGTTATTTGTATGACAAAAAAGTGGTACACGAAATCTATAAACCAACAATAATAAAACAATAAATACGAGCCAAGCTAATTACCTGATATACGGCGTCCCACTAGTTACGTGATATTTACTGGCTGGGTCGAAATCGTGTTCAGTTCGTTCTACCGGCGGGTAAATCCCCTGGTACTTTAATCTGTATAACAACTTTTTGTCTATGACGACGGATCGCAAAAATATAATATTTCACACTGTAAGACATATTCGTTAACAACGTGCGCACACACATACTGTAACTGCTCCATCATTTCGACCGTTAATGCTATTGCCGTGTGATTCGTACATTAACCAACATAAAAAAGGTCTAATCCCCAACTCAAGATCATATATTTTATTTCTTACTTGTTCTCCCACCAGCCAGCGTTCAAATGCTGGTTAGTAATTTTCCCGCTAAATACATCCCAGCGCCAGAATTCCAACGATATGGAAAACGGGAAGAACGCCACTTTCTCCAATGCCCGTCTTAGAAGGAAGTTGATGTTTTGCTCTGCAAACATGATCTTTATAGTTTGTTTTATTTGTGCATTTTAGATTAAATTGGTACATTTTAAACAGTGCGGTTTTCCTTAGTCCTTTAAACTGTTTTATAAAAACAATAAAACTTTAGTTATACATTATAGATAGTCTCATCTGTCACAACATGCGCGCGTTATCGCAATATCGTCAGCCACATAAAAAAATATAACGTCAGCCACATATAAAATATCCGCTTATTTAGATATTATATTATTAGTATTCTATTTAAATTTTCAGCGATTAAAAAATTATTAGTTATCAACCCACATCCGTTATAAAAACGATGCTCTTATTTACTTAACATTTAGCAATGTTTTTTGTAATGGGATGCCTTTCTACTCACGGTGTTTGGTCTCGGCATCTACCGGTTTTAAGATTCCTAACTTTTTAAGATGAGTCGGATTAATGACAGACAAAGCTGCGGTATCTCCAATGGCTTCGTGGAAACCGTTGTTCGCTCCGGCCTGTGCACAATAGCTGAGTAATGCTTAAGTTGAATATTATGCGGAATTAGGTATCGTATGATATGAAAACAAAGAAAACATATAACTTTGGATTTAAAATAACTTCATACCCGGAATTCTGGTGGCTGGGCCTCGTTATAAGCAAGGTAATACTGACAGTGTCCCATTTCGTGATGAACAGTATACAAATAATTAGCGTTTACCACCGCACACATCTTTAACCTGTATAGAATTTTCCGGTAAGAAAGTGATTTCTTGGTTAACATCATTCCCTTTACCTAACGTCTTCATTTCCTTGTTTATCATGTCCCATGTTCCAGGCAGAAGCATAACAAACGACAGAACGGTTCTTCGGTCGAGTAAACATTGAATACTTCCAGAAATTATCAGGCATAGCTGGTAAACCTGTGGTTTTAATATTAGGTCTATAAAGAATCTCTTTGGAAACATCTACTAGTCCTTTTACATTCCTTTCGTGCCACTAAGGTCAAATATTTTAACATCTCGATTTCTAAGTCTCTTTACTTACCCATGGACTGATAGAAGTTGTCTGCGAGAACAAACATATCGTGCGTCGTGTAATTCATTTCTTTCAACCCCTCGTCAACTTGGAAAGCGTTCACGTTTGGATATGGTTTTGTAAGGTTATAAATATTTAGCCACGACATCGCCCAAATTTCTCCTGAAAATCAAAACAATTCAAATAAACAGGTATATAAAGTTATATACTCCAACATATAAAGATACCGACTATTTAAATATACCTCGAGATAGATAACCGGTATAGTTTTAATAGGTATAATACTGGAAACAGTTGTACAATCTAATTGAAACTCTTAGGGCGTTCTCTAATGAAGGCAAATTTGAATTTTCAGCACAAAACCTTAATGAAGGGGGTCATAGCCAATACTAATTTTAAAATGATCTGTCCAATACTTCTGAATAGTTTTTTTTTACCCAGTATCTACAACGTAAATGTACAAACCTAATAAATGGGCTGGAATTGGTCCAGTAAGGTTAACATGGTCGCCATACTCTTGCTTAAGCTTGTATCTCACATACGAATGTAATTGAAGGTATAATGGCCGAAGTTGTGCCCACAATTTTTCTACTTTTTCCCTTAAATTACGAATCTGGTAATTTGTTCTCCAGTAAGCGCCTTCATCCGTATAACCTAGTTATGGAAATTCGTTTGTAAATTTGCTTTGACAATATTCGAGATGAATTAAAAATGAAACATAACCGTTTTCACGAGCCCCGATATTTTCAATTTCAATGATTCGCTCCCAATCTGTCCGGACCTTAGGACCAATAGCGTCTCTCCATCCCTTCCAAGCCCAAAGAAGCTCACTGAAATAATATGGTAATCCAAACCACTGTCAAAGATAAACAAAATGTGTTTTATACCGTATACTTAAAAAATGTAAATAGTTTATTTTAGTTGGTGTTGTCGTCTTGTCATATGTTAGTAAAGTCGATAATAGTAATAACTAAGTTGCAATTAAATTAGCACATGTAGGCAACGGCCGTCAAAGGCCGACAGAACAAGTCCAAACATGTTGGGATTTTTTTCTGTGGCTAATGTAAATCATACATAGGAAGTACTCACCTATAATTTCTCGATTTGGCAAACAAGTTGATGATACCCGGTTCGTACATGAGACATTTAGTTGGCTCATTTGGCCGGCAGACCTTCGCCTTGCTGTATATTGCCGTTATCCTGTTCCTTTTTCGCACTTTTTCCCTGCGTAAAATCGATTTTCCATTTCAAGAGATAATGTGAATTATGTATGAAAATTATCGTTAAAATG
>CH002325.1:208575-226989 GCA_000149265.1 Ciona savignyi
CAATAAGTTAAGCCACAAAAATAAGCCAATTTATTCATTCTCTTCATGCACACAAAGAATACATACATGTGTACTCAAATACGTTTAACATCGTTATTATGTCTACGAAATGAACCGTCCTTGCGAAATGTTCTGTCGGTGCACGGAAATAATGTGAAAGGCAAACAAACCGAGCTAAGAATGTACAGAACGAATGCAAGAAGCCGCTTTATATTAACATCCGGGAATCCCATTGAAGTTTTAAATGCATTATTTTCTTTATCTTAGCAAGTTGACACACCTGCTTGCTAAAGAACGCTTCAATCAAACCGAATTGAGCGGTTATTCAGGTTATTAAACCACTCTGTTATATGCCAAAACATGGTTATATGAATGCCTGTACCCTTCAGTAAAGATATTTTAACACGAGTTTAATCTAGTTTGGCCGGTTAGCTCAAACGATAAAACTGTCTTCAGTCTGCAGACATCAGGAAGTTTTGGTTTTGAAACCACCTTTAATTATGGGTCCCATTTAAAAAAATGGGACACATATTGTTTTTGTCCGTTTTTTTTTTTCGTTTTTTTTTTTTTTTTTTTTTTTTCGTCAAACGCTTGACAGGCATGGCATGTCGCCCCGACATCTACCAGAAGGAATAACGGAATCGCAATGAGACTTCGCCATATGTTAGACAACATGTTCTAGATGAACAGAAACCAAAATTTTGGGAGATAAAACCAGGGGAATTCCCCTGGGACGTTAAAAACCAAAACGATATTTTTTTCTAAAAAATTCGCTTTTTTGGGCATAGCGCTTAAACGACAGCACCAATTTAAATCAGATTTGGTGAAATGTAAGTGCATTAGTAACTGATTTAACACTAAGAATAAATAAAAAAATTACCTAGGGAAATACCCTAAACAATAGGATTTTGTTCTCAAATCATGATTGTGACAAGCACGCCATGTCGCCCCGACATCTACCAGAAGGAGAAATGGAATCGCAATGAAACTTTGGTATTTGTTAGACAACATGTTCTAGATGAACAGAAACCAAAATTTTGGAAGATAAGACCAGGGGAATTCCCCTGGGACGTTAAAAACCAAAACGGTATTTTTTTCTAAAAAATTCGCTTTTTAGGGCATAGCGCTTAAACGACAGCACCAATTTGAATCAGATTTGGTAAAATGTAAGTGCATTAGGTAACTGATTTAACACTTAAAAGAAATAAAAAAATTTCTTACGGAAATACCCTAAACAATAAGATTTTGTCTCAAATCATGATTGTGACAAGCACGCCATGTCGCCCCGACATCTACCAGAAGGAAAAATGGAATCGCAATAAAACTTTTGTATTTGTTAAACAACATGGTCTAGATATACAGAAACCCAAATTTTCGGCGATAAATCCAGGGGAATTCCCCTGGGTCGTTACAAAACAAAACGGTATTTTTTTCTAAAAAAATTGACTTTTTTGGGCATAGCGCTTGAACGGCCGTTACAATTATATTTAGATTTTTTAAAATGTTAGTGCATTAGTCACTGATCACTTAGAAAAAATAAAAAAAATATCTATAGGGAAATACCTTAAAAATAAGATTTTGTTCTTAAATCATGATTGTGACAAGCATGCCATGTCGCCACGACATCTACCAAAAGTAGTAACGGAATCGCAGAAAAAATTTGACATTTGTAAGAGAACATGGTCTAGATATGCAGAAATCAAAATTTTGGGTAATGAATCTATGGGAATTCCCCTGAGACGTTAAAATCCAAAAGTTTTTTTTCCAATAAATTAGCATTTTGGGGCATATAGCGCTTAAACGGCTGCTCTAACTATTTTTAGATTTGGTGAAATGTTAGACCCTTAGACAGTATGTGCCAATTAAAAGAAGAAAAAACATTTACATAGGGTAATTACGTAAAAAACAAAGTTATGTTCCTGAATTAAGATTGTGACAGGCATGCCATATCGCACTGACATCTCCAACAAGGAGTCTACAAATCAGATTAAAACTTTAAGAATTGTTACATAACATGACCCACATATGTAAAAACAGAACTTATCTACTAAACCTAGGGAAATTCCCTGATACCATGAAAAACTAAATCGGGCTGTTTTGGCAATTTAGCTTCATTTCACTTCGGCGCTTGAAACGACGGTTTAATTTAAAACATTTGTGGTGAAAATTTTCGTAAATTTAAGACGTTTATTCTTTTTTTAACTACACATGAAAAATAAATTTGGTTTGATAACTATGGGACCCATGCGTTTATGCTTGCAGAAACAAACTACATAATCAGTGTACAAAATACAAGTTGTGGTTACAAGGGACCCTGTAGCATAAATATATGGCATACAACAAGTGTTTTACAAATAGTGGTGGTTAAACAGGTGGTTGACACTCTCTAGTTTTAATTAGTTCTACTTAAACAGAAGTAACGTCCTATTTATACATAACACAGCTTGAATAGCTTTGATAACCCGATAGTGAGCGCGAGGTAATAATATGACTACAACCTATGTGTTAACCCATTGGGTTAAATATGAATATCCTGTCCTACTCAACAGCAGTCCAAAAATACATTAACAGCATCTACACGAATTTAACAACAAAAATCCATAAATTAATTAAAAAGGTACAAATTGCGGAATATAAAGAGGTAGTTCGAAAACAAACAATCTGAACCTTAAAAAATATATGTATATAAACGTTTTTACTTTCTGAGCACTGGTTCTTTGCAACTGGATGATTTTCGAATGGATTTAATCATTCTGGTTTGGTCACAACTGAGACCCCGTAAGCTAAACTTTGCAGCGATTTTCCGTTTCTTCAACAGCCATTTGGTGAATTCCAGTGATGTCTGTTATTTCAAGAATGTAGTTATTTGAGTATATTGTTTCGAGTGAATATTGTACCTTAATTAGCAAGTTATTTAATAAGCGCGTGAATACTTGATATTCTATTGTATTATTCCACCCTGCAATATCTCTCAGATGCTTTTGCGTACAAATCTTATTTACATTCAGAGGCTTAGAACGCTGGGTGGTTTGCAAAAAAATACGATCAAGGCTATTTTTGCGGTTACACAACATATTGTGTATCAATGCCGCGGTTTACTTATATTAAAACAACTGTAAAAATAGATAAAAATTCATATACTACTAACAAAAAAAACTTTTATATCCAGCAATGACGTGTTTTGCATAAAATAATATTACGTTTCCTGGCATAATTAACAAAATTCGACCATTTTAAACGACCTATATGTCTTTATTGGTATAGGTATATAGGACCTATTTCCCCCAAATTATATGGGCTATTATTGTCATATTCAACTGTTCTTCCCAACTCCACAGAATGAAAACAGTCATCGCGACTGGTTAAACTGCTAGATAAGGCAGCTTGGCTATTCATTAAGAATTGCCATATTAACTTTCGTAACCAAAGCAACTTGGAACATCAAAAAGTATCACCAACCTTAGTATGCACTGCTGTATTATGTTTAGTGATATTTGCTTCCCTTGCAAAAGTGGCCAAGCCGTCTATTCGGCGCCATTTATCAAGGTTGTATTGGTAAGACCGAAGAAATCTCGCAACTTTTTTGGAATCTGTTAGATGACAACATGTTGTATTTTAAAATAACTATGTTACGTTACCCACTTGTTTCCACGTTCCGCTTTTGTCTGCTGTTGTCTTTTCCTGCGTCATTTTCTTTTTCGGAACTTGAATCTTGTGAAAGAATTTATGTTGTTTATATGGATCACTGTCTACACATAACATTGAAGGTATTAGCACCGTACATACCTGGTAGGTGGCTGAGACCGATCATGCGATCAAAAAAATCATTTTTAGCCTTTTGTGAGGTTTGCTCATCTTCTTGAAATAAATCGAAATTTGCATCTTCATCTTCAAGACGAACACTTGATAACAATGGTTCATTGCTCTCTACGTCTCTTTTAGTTCTAGATAAGTTATGCTCAGTTTCGGAACTTTCCAACTTGTCCATGCGTCTGCAGTAGCTGCAATCGTAGGTCGACAGAAGTCTGTTTGCATCCCATTGCTCGAGAAATTGGCTTATGTCATAGAGATCATTGTATCCGTTGCATTGCGTTGCAATAATCACAACAATGAAACAGACAAAATTCATCTTCCTGCAAAACAAACATAACTGGATAGCCGCAACGGGATATTTATTATAAGTGTGTCTGACTGCTGATTGATCAAATGAATAAAGAAGTAATTCTTCACCAGTCTGCACCTCGATTCGACCTTCACTCTACCAACTTTCTATTGGTTACATGTAAGCAACGTTCTTCGAAGGTGGCCTGGATTAAATGAGTAGATATACCTGTGTTATAACAATTGCTCTTGTTTCACAGGAGATAAAATAAACTACAGAAATATAATCTAGATGGGTAACGAGAGAGTGTGAACCATCATTTTCTGTAAAACCATTTGTGACAGTATGATATCTGTTTCTGCACGAGGAAACAATCGGCTTCCCTGGTTACATTTATAGAACCCCCTGGTCTTATACAAAGTTTATATCGTTTGTTAATATGTGCCGTGGAACATTTAGAATAAATTACGTCAGATAAATTCCAGACATTCTCTGGACTGTAAACGCCTTTTAGAAGCAGTTTAAACCACAGCAATATACTGCTCAGAACATGATTATACTTTATAGTTGTCTGTTGAGCTTATGTTACTCTTACTGATAGAGCAAACTCCACTATAAACTGATTATACATGATTTACTGTGCCTACCGCTATTGCTTGTGACTGAAAACGCATATGGTCAATAAAGCGGAAACGCACTGCTTTGTCACTTAGTGCTTTCGCATTAAAATTCGTAACATAAGTGCCGCAATGCCGTACACATAACACACGAAGAGATTCCAATTTTTTTTTAAATAAAAAGAGTCCCATTAATATTTGGGAAAACAAAATTACCACATCTTTAACATATCTCAATTGCTGCCGATATCTAGGCAGAACACTATATATATCACCATTCTTCGATACCTGAATTTTATAATAATTGACAAAAGTGTTGCACTCAAAAGATTGTTAAATATTTTAACATGTCCAGGAAGTTATGGCAATTTTAACATGCCCAATATGTCGTTGGAGAAAATATTGCAGCCACCCATATATACCCATGAAATACCCTGAAGCTAAACAACATCCAAAGCAGGGAAACTAAACACGATTCTCAGGGTTCATATTTCCACCCAAACTATTGTGTGTGTCTGTATAGTTCAGCTTTTTAGATCATTCGGAAACGCCTGATCATCATCCAAAATCCAGAGTGATCAAAACTGCAATAACCAGCTGTATCATATTGTTTTTAAAACACATGTATGCCAAATTTTGTTGGATAACTCGGGACTTTATAGTTTCCTCAGATTGCCTTGCCCTACAACTAAACCAACCGACTACCTTTCATTTCGGATCCATTTTGCTAAAAGGTGATGCATTAACCCACCAAACCTGTGTATAATATTTAACATACTGCAATAGCTCCGGTAACCCGACGGTGGGCGCGAGGTGATCTGACGATTGTCCGTGTGTTAACCCCCTTGTTTTTTTTCATTCACGGGGATAAACATAAATATATCTTAAAACATATTATGCGTCATAACGATGTACGTAACAATGGGCGATTGTGTTACAATCGCCTAGACCAGGGATGTCCAACCTGCGGCCCGCGGGCCGCAGTGCGGCCCACCTGAGATTTTTGTGCGGCCCGCTAGTCATTTTTACTCCAAGTAGTATTTTGAACTTTAAATCTTGGCCCAATTCAAATGTATCAGTCAGCTTTTAGGGAAGCAGTAAACATCAAAACTGAAGAAAGAAACCGACGGACGACAACAAATTATCTCATTGACTTTGTATTGCAGAAACAAGATTTTGTTTCTTTTTATATGTGTGTTATTTTTTCTTTTTTCCCAAGATGAAATTAATGGCTTTTAATTGTTTCTTTATGTACCCATTCAGGGTTGGAATTAAGGGATCGCGAATCGCTATTAGCGAACCGTTTTCTTAAGTTCACGAAATACAAAATTTAACAAAATCGCGAAAATATAAATTACCGGTACTGATTTCGCGCACTTTTAATAATAAATCCTCAACACGTTAATATAACATCGTTTGCCTTTAACATAACATTTAACAATCACAATACTATTACATTTAGTTACCTTGCCTTTATTTTGCATTATTGGCGTATAATAAGCATTGCTATCATAAGCCAATAATCGCCATTATGCGTTAATATACCACGATTCCTTTATTTATGATTGGCGAGATGAGACAAACCCCTTTTGAATTTACGTTTATTGTAATTTATCATTACTGTACTACTAAATAACGGTACTGTCTGCTTTATGAAATAAATATCTTTCTGGACGTTAAGGCAATTTATCATAACCAATTTTTTTTCGCACGCTCCTTCCTTATCCGCGCATTTCGCAAATCATTTCAAAACCATTCATTCGAACCCTGCCCTTTTTATTGAAATTTAATAGGTTCTGCGGCCCATTGAATTACTTTAAGTGGCAATGCGGCCCAGTACAATAAAAGGTTGGACATCCCTGGCCTAGACTAAACCACATGGCATAGGCTTCTTTATTTTCGAATTATTTACTTTATAAGTTGTCGTGTATAGGATTTTATTCTGATACCGCATTTTCCGTACCGTTAAAAACCCAAAGTTTAAAAACCGTATCGTATCGTCGTAACAACTATTCTCGACCGTGTTTTTGATTCAACAATACGCGTCATTTTCGAACTAGTAACCCATTGCTCCACCCGCAGAACTAACATTGACAGTGTACAAAATTCAGGTAGAACTCAAAACTCTATTACAGTTTGCAACATCAATAAGTTATATCGACAAAAGACAAAAACAACATTTTTCTTTAGTAAATTTAAATATATCATATTGCACGTGATAAGCACTGTTGCAACAAAATTAAAATATATCACAATAAATAAAATTGCAGCCAGTCTATATCAGTTGGGCTTCCTAGTCCCATCCGATCTTATTTCCAAGTCGCTTGTTTTCCTTTACCAGCCACTGGGTTAGTGGTTTAAAGAAACGAAGCGTAGAACCGGCGTCCATGTGACAAGATCCCGACAGTTTTTGAAGAATATCTTCCCAATGTTTGCTATTTCCCATTTCTAGCATTTTCCTAAAAGGGAATTTAAACTTTACATTAAACGAATTCCCCATATCAGAGGATGGGTATCAAAATCGTACAGTTTTAGTAAATAAAGGAATTCAGTAACACAATCACCTGAAATGACGTCCAGCAACTTTTGACCCCTGAAAATCACACAAGTGCAATGGTCCTTTGTGACCAGACAATTTACATAGTGTTTCGTAAAACTGGAACTCCAGAATATGTGCGATAAAATATCTGTAAAAAATCAGTTATTTTTGTGACAAAAAAATGGTACACGAAATCTATAAACCAACAATAATAAAACAATAAATACGAGCTAAGCTAATTACCTGATATACGGTGTCCCACTAGTTACGTGATATTTGCTGGCTGGGTCGAAATCGTGTTCAGTTCGTTCTACCGGCGGGTAAATCCCCTGGTACTTTAATCTGTATAACAACGGTTTGTCTATGACGAAGGATCGAATTAATATTATATTGAGCAATGTAAGACTTATTCGTTAACAACGCGTGCACACACACACTGTAACTGCTCCATCATTTCGACCGTTAATATTATTGCCGTGTGATTCGCACAGTAAAGAAAAAAGGTCTAATCACCAACTCAAGATCATATATTTTATTTCTTACTTGTTCTCCCACCATCCAGCGTTCAAATGCTGGTTAGTAATTTTTCCGCTAAATACGTCCCAGCGCCAGAATTCCAACGATATGGAAAACGGGAAGAACGCCACTTTCTCCAATGCCCGTCTCAGAAGGAAGTTGATATTTTGCTCTAAAAATTTTACTTATATAAATCACATATTTTATGACATTAACACAAATCTTTCTAATAAATACAGGGTGATAGACATGTGCTAATTTCTGATCACCATATTATTATACTTAAGATAATCCCAATATTGTATTTTAAACTGTAGTACACTAAAAGATGTTTCCACAAAAGAAATGCGCCGATATTTCCATACCAGACTCGTCATACACCACCACGTCAAAAGCATTAACTTTCATTTGACAAACATTTCTCATATAATTCATACTACGTCACAAATATTTTCACAGCAGTTAAAATGCAAAATTATAAATGTATTTTTAGAACTAATTAACTGTAACCTGTCTGGTGGTTCATTGGACAAAGAGGCCATTTCAAAATGAGTAAATCACGGAAACACCCATAAAAGTGGATAACCTATTTGTATATATATATCATTTAATCGTCAAGTATTAAAAAGGTTTAATCTAATGGGATGCCTTTCTACTCACGGTGTTTGGTCTCGGCATCTACCGGTTTTAAGATTCCTAACTTTTTAAGATGAGTCGGATTAATGACAGACAAAGCTGCGGTATCTCCAATGGCTTCGTGGAAACCGTTGTTCGCTCCGGCCTGTGCACAATAGCTGAGTAATGCTTAGGTAAATAGTTTGTTATGTTTTTATCCTAGTAGGTGGAGAACTATGTCTCATTATACTGAATAAAGTAGTATCATTATAAAAACTGTAAACGTAATTTCCTGTTTAAAAGACATGACGTAATAAAAACAGAGAAATAATATCCCTCTGGATTTGAAAAAAGTCATACCCGGAATTCTGGTGGCTGGGCCTCGTTATAAGCAAGGTAATACTGACAGTGTCCCATTTCGTGATGAACAGTATACAAGTAATTGGCGTTTACCACCGCACACATCTTTAACCTGTATAGAATTTTCCGGTAAGCAAGTGATTTCTTGGGTAAGTCCATTCCCTTTACCTAACGTCTTCATTTCCTTGTTTATCGTGTCCCATGTTCCAGGCAGAAGCATAACAAACGACAGAACGGTTCTTTGGTCGAGTAAACATTGAATACTTCCAGAAATTATCAGGCATAGCGGGTAAACCTGTGGTTTCAATATTAAGTCTATATAATAATCTCTTTGGAAACATATACTAGTCCTTTTACATTCTTTTAGTGGCCACTAAGGTTAGAGATTTTAACATGTCGATTTCTAAGTCTCTTATTTACTTACCCATGGACTGATAGAAGTTGTCTGCGAGAACAAACATATCGTGCGTCGTGTAATTCATTTCTTTCAACCCCTCGTCAACTTGGAAAGCGTTCACGTTTGGATATGGTTTTGTGATGTTATAAATATTTAGCCACGACATCGCCCAAATTTCCCCTAAAAAATAATGTTACACATTTATGATTGTGTCAATTGCTTAAATAAAATAAGTTAGTAACAGAAAATTAATCGATCGGTTTACAAAAAAATTCAAATAGTTTAAATACGACATATTACCTAATAGATGAGCTGGAATAGGCCCAGTCAGGTTAACATGGTCGCCATACTCCTGCTTAAGCTTGTATCTCACATAGGAATGTAATTGAAGATAGAACGGTCGAAGTTGTGCCCACAATTTCTCTACTTTCCCCCGTAAATTACTCACCTGATAATTTGTTCTCCATGCGGCGCCTTCGTCCGTATAATCTATTGATAGGGAATTCGTTACGTTAATTAATTAAATGTTATATAAAAGCCTCATACTATTTTCGCGAGCCCCGATATTTTCAATTTCAATGATTCGTTCCCAATCTGTCCGGACCTTAGGACCAATAGCGTCTCTCCATCCCTTCCAAGCCCAAAGCAGCTCACTGAAATAATATGGTAATCCAAACCAGTGTTTCTTAAATATTTCAGTCTTGCCAACAGCGGCATGGATACCCGCTTAACAAATTACAATTATAAAAATATTTTAAATTTATAAAATATATTATTTTATATTAAATATATATGGCTGTATTAAATGCCTTAGGAACAGAACCCTAGGCAGACATAAAAAAGTATGCGGTATGTGATTGTGAATCATGTCAAACATAAGAATAATCACTATGTAACGTATCTGTTTATTATTATTTTAACTTAATTTTATCTTAAATTGTTTCTATTATTTCACGTAAAACATAGAACTCTTTATGCCAACCCGTTAATCGTACTTATCTTTCTAAAACACTTCACCAGATGCTTTACAACACGAACAATGATTATCTGTTTTTTTATCATTTAAACCATTAATAGGAAGTACTCACCTATAATTTCTCGATTTGGCAAACAAGTTGATGATACCCGGTTCGTACATGAGACATTTAGTTGGCTCATTCGGCCGGCAGACCTTCGCCTTGCTGTATATTGCCGTTATCCTGTTCCTTTTTCGCACCTTTTCCCTGCGTAAAATCGATTTTCCATTTCAAGAGATAATGTGAATTATGTATGAAAATTATTATTAAAATGTCGAAACTATTGCTTTTAAAAACCACAAAATATATTTTAAAAACCACAAATACCTATTTTTACTTGGAAAGGAAAATACCGTTGCGAAGGCATAACGTAAAGCCGAAATATTAAACCAGTTTTATTAATGCGTATTCAATGCACACAAAGTGAACATGTGTATTTAAAAAAGGTTAATAATTTCTATTTAAACTAATAACTTAAGTACCTCTGTTGGGTTAAAAATCGTATACCAATTATTATTTAAAAAAACTGAAATAACGTTCCAATTAACACAGCTAGAATAGCTTTGATAACCCGAAGGTGGCCGCGAGGTAATATGACTACAACCCATGTTTTAACTCCCCCATTGGGATAAAACATAAATATCCTCACCTACTCAACAGCAGTCCAAAAATCAGTCATAGCATCTATACGAATTTAAAAACAGAAATCGATGAATTGTTTTAAAAGTTGCATATTGCGAAATATAGTGACGTAGTTTCAAAACAAACAAACGGATCCTTAAAAAATATATATATATTATAAATGTTTTTACTTTCTGAGCGCTGGTTCTTTGCAACTGGATGATTTTCGAATGGATTTAATCATTCTGGTTTGATCACAACTGAGACCCCGTAAGCTAAACTTTGCAGCGATTTTCTGTTTCTTTAACAGCCATTTGGTGAATTCCAGTGATGTCTGTTATTTCAAGGATGGATGTATTTATTTGAGTATTGATTCAAGTGAATGTTGTACCTTAATTAGCAAGTTATTTAATAAGCGCGTGAATACTTGATATTATATTGTATTATTCCACCCTGCAATATCGCTCAGATGCTTTTGCGTACAAATCGTATTTATATTCAGAGACTTAGAACGTTGGGTGGTTTGCAAACAAATACGATCAAGGCTATTTTTGCCGTTGCACAACATATTGTGTGCCAACGCCGCGGTATACCTTTAATAAAAAAAAAATTAAAAAGATACAAAATTCAGATACTAATTAAAATAAAATTTGTTATTTTCAGTGTTGGTTTTTATGCAAACGTTAAAATTACTTAAACGTAAAAAAAATCCGAAAATGTAAAAATTACTTAATATTCTTTTTTAAACTTTTATCTCCAGCGGTGATGTGTTAAACACAACTAAAAATATAATTTCCTGACATTATTGACGAAATTCGCCATTTCAAAATGGTGGCCAAATAGGATTCCCCCTACCCTACTGCAGACATTTCACACACATATTAGTGGAATAAAAACGACCTATATGCCTTTATTAACAAGTAGACACTATTTTTCCTTAATTTCTATGGGCTATTGTTGCCACATTCAACTGTTCTTCCCGACTCCTCAGAATGAACACAGCAGCCATCGCAACTGGTCTGGTATTGGGACATGTCGAAAAGTATCACCAACCTTAGTATGCACTGCTGTATTATGTTTAGTGATATTCGTTTCTCTTGCAAAGTTGCTGAGACCGTCTATTCGGCGCCATTTATCAAGGTTGTATTGGTAAGACCGAAGAAATCTCGCAACTTTTTTGGAATCTGTTAGATGACAACATGTTGTATTTTAAAATAACTATGTTACGTCACCTACTTGTTTCCACGTTCCGCTTTTGTCTGCTGTTGTCCTTTCCTGCGTCATTTTCTTTTTCGGAACTTGAATCTTGTGAAAGAATTTATGTTGCTTTTATAGGTCACTGTCTATACATAACATTGAAGGCATTATAGCACCGTAAATACCTGGTAGATTGCTAAGACCGATCATGCGATCAAAAAAATCATTTTTCGCCTTTTGTGAGGTTTGCTCATCTTCTTGAAATAAATCGAAATTTGCATCTTTAAGACGAACACTTGATAACAATGGTTCATTGCTCTCTACGTCTCTCTTAGTTCGAGATAAGTTATGCTCAGTTTCGGAACTTTCCAACATGTCCATACGTCTGCAGTAGCTGCAATCGTACGTCGACAGAACTCTGTTTGCATCCCATTGCTCGAGAAATTGGCTTATGTCATAGAGATCATTGTATCCGTTGCATTGCGTTGCAATAATCACAACAATGAAACAGACAAACTTCATCGCCCTTAAATACAAGTAAAGCAACAATTAGTACGTTTCCAT
Organism: Ciona savignyi; assembly: GCA_000149265.1. Taxonomy (NCBI): domain Eukaryota; kingdom Metazoa; phylum Chordata; class Ascidiacea; order Phlebobranchia; family Cionidae; genus Ciona; species Ciona savignyi. The sequence continues at coordinate 221,120 of CH002325.1, forward strand.
ACAAACCATGCTATGCATGCCTTATTCGGTGCGAATATAAAAAAAATGGAAAATGTAAACGTATGGTTTAATAAAATCCCATTCAACACAATTCGCTTACTTATTTTTATCGTAGGTAGCAACCTTTCTATCAATATTAGTCATATTTGTCAATTTGACAACAATATTACATAAAACTAAGGCATCACAGACGCACATACTACATACTGCCTCTTTGTCATTAATATATGGCTTTCTTGATACACCGGTGTGATGGCTTCACTTCATGCACTGGTATGTTTACTTCACTAATCGCGCATATGATGGCTTACTGGTAAGAGCTTCTCTATACACAATGTGATTACACTGTATGCAGTGCTGGCGCCAGGCAACGCATATGGGCGAAAGAGCGGAAAGGCGTTTGATTGTTTCCTCGCACTGATACTGGCTTAGAGAGGTTTTCCATGAAGAGATTATTCTTTTTATAAGAATAGCTTTTATATATCGTTTTAAACGTGTTTTTTATACTTGCATGATTCAACGCAAAATCGACTCATTTTATATAACACAACATCTACCAACTTTATTCAATAAAAAGTTTACCGATATTATTTAACTCAAAATCAAGAAACACTATTCAAAACAAAAGAAATAATATTTACAACAAAATTTGCTAACATTGTTTAAGTAAGAAATGTAGACACATCTCCATGCCCCCATTTACACACACCAACCATCTTGTTTCATTTCGTTTAATCCTAAATTCCTCGTCGCGTGTAGGAGTTATAATTTGTGTGGTTCCCATTGACGCTGTATATGGCGTACAACCAATTAAAATTGATCTATATATAGGCTTTCGGATATTACGGGTTTTTAGTCATGATGTTTAGTAAGTGATTTGCTGAGTAACTATTGTAGTGATTCCTTAATGCTGGGGCGGTAAGAATTTATATGTGGAAGGCTTGGCGCCAAAATTGTCGTTTAGTTGTGCAGTTTTTTAACATTAGGGCGGGAAATCGTGATATAAATATGTTGATTATTTATTTTCCTGCTGTTTTGTTGAAAAAAAGTTGCCAATGTACGCGGGGGTACATTTTTAGGTAAAAATCGAAGGGGATTGGGTAGAAAATCCAATCTTCAGTTTAATGTTATAAAAAAGATAAAACTTCCTGTAGCAGGATTTTGAGTAACAGCCCTTAGTGGGAACATATTGTATTGGAGAGATAGGGACAATAATTGGTTGATTGCCGCCTAAACAATGGGCTAGCGATTCAGATCAGTTTTAGCCTTAAATGTCGCCCACCGTCATTTATTTATAATATACAGTACTTAAATTTAGTTTTTTTGTATTGACTTACATCCACCCACCGTGTACTGCTCCTCATTGTTTTCATTTTGTTTTAGGATCTTTATAGTATAAGTACTTTCAACTGTTTATGTGATTACTCATTACCGGAGCTAATTGCTTTTAATCGCATGGCCATGAACAGTAGTAACGTTACATATGGTAACGGAAGTTTCGAGAACATAATCAGTCAGACAATATTAGGTATTTTATTTGTTCCAACGACATGGCTTTTGGCGTCATTGTTGGTATACGTGGCAAATTCAGGCAAACACAAAGATGGGGTTTATATTTGTGCAGTGCTTGCATCGATTTCATGAGAAGACTCATTTTCACTCAAGTGCTGTTGTATCTCAACTCGGACATCAGCGACGATATCACTTGCGAATGGGTTACCGATATGAGTATAATACTGTATGGTTTGGCGACTGGTTTCGTATATAGCAAACTGTGGTTCAGACAGAATCTCTTGTATTCAAATTTAACAATAATGAAGTTTGGAAAGAGACTAAATGTGATCCGTAGATTATGCATAATATATATCTGGGCATGTGTAATATCGCTGATGGTGATATTCATACAACCGTTAAACTACATCGCAAGTGTGAGTGGATGTATATTGAGGTTGAACAGGCAGGTCAACTATCCCCTTTACGTTTGCTATGCTTGCACCGTGTCCGGGCAATTTATATTTCTAACCCTGCTGATCTTCCCACTATATCGTTACTGGAAAACAGATGGGAGGAATCTGCGAACACAGCTAGTAAATTGCTTGCCACAATGAAGAGACTTGTGGCGATAGCTTCAATATGCATACTGTCGGACTCGATCCCTGCACTAATAATCTCCTTCGCCCTTCCGCGCGATCTTAACAAAGGAACGACAAATTCACCTTGATGATGTTGCAATTGTCATCAACTTGCTTGTCATTACTTTGGGATTTGATGCAAATCAAGATATTTTGACGTCACTCTTAAAGCTTTGAAAATAATAATAGTGTGTGTCTTTCATGAAAATGAAATGCAGTGTTTTAAATTTACTTGGGGAAATACACTAAAAGTGTATTTTTTATCGAATACATGGTTTCTTATCCTCCAAAATTTCATAAGAACAAATAAATTATGGTGATGCAAACTCGACAGATTGTAAGTAACAACATAAAGTACCTTCAAGAATAGGCTGGCATGTTTTGACTACACTGTATATTGTTGTATGATTTATTTGCCCTCGTTATTGTGTAATCGTATGTCTACATCACGAGGGATTATGATATACTCTCTTATTTCTATTTTCCCATTATGACGCTTTTCACCAAACTGCAAATCCCATTTTCTCAATGTCGAGTTTTTAAATTTTTAAAGCAATTTCTTGTTTATTATGCATTTAAGAAAAGTGAGTTATTTGTCTGAATTAGTTGGCTCCTATTTAGTCACATATGTTAAATATGGTTTTCAATACTTGAATTTTGTAAAGCTGATAGTTAAACTGTACATATAAATTTTTCCTTACAAAATCCCCATTACAAGATTTTCGTCGCATCGTTCTCCCTATTATTCCCGTACGTTTGTTTTCTCAAATAAACCCTGGAAGTTTTAAACATTGGTTTTTTTAAGCTCTGATGAATATCAAGTAGTTGTCTAAGCAAGCGATAACACCAAGTATGATAAACGTTGACTTGTTTTTGACATTTTTTCGATATCCAGAAATTCCTTTTTTGCAAATTTAAAAGTCGAGGGAGACTACATCAGCCTTTCAGTAAGATCCTGTTTTGTTGTAGGCTACGGCACGTTGGTATAGCGGTTAAGTGCGTCGCCTTTCAATCGAAAGGTTGCAGGTGCGAAACTGATCGCTATCTAGTCGGTTGTGTCCTTGGGTAATGCACTTTACGGACATTGCCTGAACCCAGCGGATTAATGGGTTTCACATAAGGCTACCATACGTCCTCTTTTAAGAGGATTTGTCCTCTTTTTTTCTAAAAATATGAATTATCCTCCGAGGAAACTCCAAAGTAGTCAAATATCCTAACCATATAAAATTACGTTAGTAATACTCCGAATGACCCGATAATATTATAAGCACGGCAGCTACTTTTTTTATTATCAATATTTTCGGCGCCGATATTGGTTGTTTTTATTATATTAAAGTACTAGAATAAACAATTTACTTAACTTAAATCTAAAAAGAAACTAAAGTTTAAACATAAAAGCAAAATATCCCAGTTTACCCTAAAATATACCGTATTACAAATAAAAAAACCTCAGTTATAACACACTGTTAAACCCTCAATGTAAATACAAAAAAAAAACTTTTAAAATCTAGTTGAAAATATGTAAGATACGTTTAAATGTCTTGTAATACCAACTTGAATACATTAATAGAACATGGGTATCAAGTTTGGATTGGTATCTGGCGAACCCATAAGTTTCTTCTTGCAGGAACAAATATAATTTTTGTTTAAGATATACTAAGAATAATAAAGTATAACAAGGGAATCCGTGTTTTCTGCATGCAGAAACAGCATTAATTCAAGATGGTTTTTTTTAATGCTGCTGGTTAAAACGTGGTAGCCACTGTCTCTTTCTATCGTTTTACTTTATTGTAAAACCAAAAAAAGTAGCACTTTAGCGTCGAAAACTGTTATCTCATATCAATATTGTTTTAGCCATTAACCACATTGAACTTACATATGACCATAGGCCAAAGTAGATAAGTCGGGGTAATAAACAAATATATAAAATGCAATTAATTGCTTTATTGGATAGGATAGGATAGGATATTAATCTTTATCCCCGTGAATGGGAAAACCAAGGGGGTTATCACACGGGCAATCGTCAGATCACCTCGCGCCCATCGTCGGGTTACCGGAGCTATTGCAGTGTGTTATATGATAGACACGTTGCTTCAATTTAGTAGAACCCATTAATCCGCTGGGTTCAGGCAATGTCCGTAAAGTGCCTTGCCCAAGGACACAACCGACTAGCTAGCGATCAGTTTCGCACCTGCAACCTTTCGATTGAAAGGCGACGCACTTAACCGCTAGCCCAACCGGGCGGACTTGAATTGTTTAGAATCTTAAATCGTATAATGGATGACTTGTTGAAGTACATTGCAAATAAAGAATATTTGCATTGAATCGTTAAGGCGGAAAGCCTTATACAAGTATCCCACCTGTGTTTACAGGGGTGCCTCTAAATACTACAGGATCGCTTGTAGCGCTTGGATCACTTAGATTGCTATGGAAAGTAATTCCAACCCTGTCCCAAACACTAATCTCAACCACAGAACTAACTTTAACCCTAACATTAACATCATGGTGTTGTAATTACGAAGTATAGTAAGCGACCCAAGCGCTCAAAGCGATTTAAGCGCTTCATACGGTCCTTGCGGTCATGTGGTATTTAAAGGTACCGTGTTCACAGAATTGGTTAATGTTCAATCAATGTACATGGTTAACATTCAGTTATATTACTAGGTTTATTACAAAACTGGCAGGAAATGGAAGGACAAGCTTATCTCAAATATAGAGCTTAAATTTAGCCTTTAAAATATTGATTAACAACGGTATGAGGTAGGGGAACGAAAACAAACTTTAAAAAAACACACACCCGCCCTCGACGTGCGTAAGTGAGTTAGTGAATCCTAATGAGTAGGCGCGAATTTCCTTCCACGTACAATCACAGCACAATCTTACAGTGTTTATACCTAGAGATGACAAGTGTGGTCAGCATTCTCGACTGGAAATTCTTTAGGTTTTTTGGAAACTTTTGTTTTTTCGTTGGATATACACTGTACTTCATATGGCGTGATTTGCAACTCAGTTCAAGATGTAAGTATGGTTTCAACACTTTTTAAATGGTTCTATGTTAGATGTTTGCCCTTTACGAAAGTATTATAACGAATTTAGCCTGATAAATTTATTTATATCAATATATTTGACGAGATCCCTTTTTTAGACTAGTATGTTATAAAACTTATTTATACTTTTCAGTGAAATCTATATTGACTACAAGAACAAAAGAGAATGTTGAAGGGAAAGGAGTCAACTTACGCCCTCAAAAAATAATAAAGTAGGATAAGTTTCCTTTAAAATTATAACTGCCATTTGTTAATTACACAGCGTTACTGTTTCATTGTGTAAAGGGTTTATTTATATGAAATCCTTAATATTTCACGAAATAAAATTGCAGCTCTTTTGCTGCAATCAAAATGTTTTTCTACAAATGCATGGTGGTGGATATGAGCCGCAGGGCCACTACTGGCGGAAAAGCTCCTAACCCCAGAATTATTCGATTCGATTCAAAAGAAATTTGCAGGTAAACTAATTTTATATGCATTGTACTTATAAACGCTATATTTGTTGGTTTGGGCTATAAGTCAGTTTTTAAAAATATGTAACCCATGTATCGCTTCCACAGGTTGCTGGATTTTATGAAACCTGGAAGGCCTCTGGTCGTCAATTTTGGATCGTGTTCCTGACCACCATTTATGGCTTCCTTGAATCAGTTTTCCACGGTAGCTCAACGATTCAAGGACAGCGCCGATTTTA
>CH002325.1:274764-286797 GCA_000149265.1 Ciona savignyi
AATTCGTCGAATCGATTCAAGAACGTAATGTCTTGTTCGGCCGCCAGTCAACAGCTTACCTTTTGTTTTATGTTCATAAGTAAGTTGCTTCTTTGTTCCACTAAACTTTTTGTTGGGAAGGAAATCCTGGGAGGCATTAAAACACCAGAATAACATTTGCCCACCATTTGGAATGTTGGAGCCATTTGTTCCATGCATGTGTCTTACCTAACCACCTCCACTTCGCGTTGGGTCAAACGTAACATCACAATGATATTGAGCAATGGACTTGTTTCCTTAAGACAGTGTCATCTAACATGTTGGATGGGTGTGTCTTTTGTGGTCTGGCTTCTGTATGATAACCGAGGCCCATGGTTATTGCAGCGTGTTTGTATATTGGGTCCAAGGATTGTTTGGTTAGTACATTGCCCAAGATTACAATCGACTAGCGACTTGTTTTTGATCCCAAAATCTGTTGACTGAAAGACTGGGTACTCGCCCCTTAAGCAATTAGGTCAGATATTGGTCAAAAATAACAATTTAAAATATCAAAAAGCTAAACGAAATTTTCTAATAATATTTCAACCATATTTCAGAGAATTGCTTGATTTATCACCAAAAGAAAGATGAAAATCCCAATTTTCACTACCTGACTTTCAAATTTTTTTCCCAACCAAATCAGTATTTATGCAACACAACTGATAACACAGAACCCCCCCCCCCCCCTCTGCCACTTTTCTTAATTATTCTTGATTTTCATTATATCGTTGATATTATTGCTAAAACCAGCAATCGTGCGCACATACGCCAGATTCTTAGTATAAACTTTTTACTGATCGGCTGCAATTGGAGATTTCTTTTATCTTGTAACGTGATTTTAATCTCTATGAAAATTTCTTTGTCTTCTTTCCGAGGTACTGAATAAAAATATTTGATTGCACCGAAACTCTGTCTACAATGCCATTAGCTTAGCTGTTATTTGTTACCATAATTTTAAAGTTAGGTAATTAAAAGTTCTAACTCGGAAAGGAAAAATTATATTTCAAATAAAAAACAAATCACCGCATTTTGCTTTAACGGTACTAGGAGTTGGATGAAGTGCAAACCAAACATCTATCCAAATTAAGTAGGATAGGATATTCATGTTTATCCCCGTGAATGGGAAAACCAAGGGGGTTATCACACGGGCAATCGTCAGACCACCTCGCGCCCCATCGTCGGCTTACCGGAGCTATTGCAGTGTGTTGTATATGATAGACACGTTCCTTCAATTTGGTAGAACCCATTTATCCGCTGGGTTCAGGCAATGTCCGTAAAGTGCCTTGCCCAAGGACACAACCGACTAGCTAGCCACCAGTTTTGCACCTGTAACCTTTCGGTTGAAAGGTGACGCACTTAACCGCTAGACCAGTGTTTCCCAACCCGAGTCCGCGGTCTCAAATGAGTCCGTGGAAGGATTAAATTAGTCCGCAAGCAAATCAACAATTTGCAAAAGTTTTGTTTGTTTTTGATCGTTATAAACAGCAGTGATATGTGTTTATCAACGAGACATTGTAACTCAAGGTAATTTTAAGTTTTCGACAAGCTAGTGATTGAAATTTGCAAATGTGGTAAATAAACAGATTTAATTTTGTAGTGTTCTGTGGTGTATCGTATGCACATAGTCCAGTTACACTACACTTTTGACTTACGCTAATTGAAAATTGATGGCACTTTGAGTCCGCAAAGACTTTCGCTGGTAAGGAATAGTCCGCGACCAAAAAAGGTTGGGAAACGCTGCGCTAGACCATCGGGCCGGACGTAATAAACGTTATCTTCGACGCTCGGACAATGATTGCAAATCATTAACTATGGTTAAGTATACGGTGTCGGGATTTCGCCAGCATTACTTTTGCAGCTACTTTGTGAATCTGTAAACAAACACTTAAGTGTGTAGACCGGATTAGTCACATCCTGCCCGCATTAACGTGTGAGACGATGGTATTTTTATCTAGAAAATTAAACTTTTGAAAACGAGAAGTTGGTTATGCTAGAGTTTTAAAAATGCAGTTTTCTTATCAGAATCTATATTGAGGGAGTTTGCCTATAATAATTGTTTTATGATATAGCCCCTTGAAATACTTTAAGCTAATAACTATATGCATAAATATCATTCATATATAGTCTGCGCTGGTAGATGCTCGTTTTTTTTATCCAAGTTAGAGGGATGAGGTTTATAAAGGTATGTGCTAATTAAGCTAATTTTTGATTCACCTGATTTATTGGCATCAACTATAACGAAAGGCGAAAAGTAACGGTATCTATTAAGGTACTTATAACGGTATTGGCTATAGTAGGGGTCGGCACCTTTTGAAATCAGTGTGCCAGTTTATGGATATAATAGGATATCTTTATGTTTATCCCCGTGAATGGGAAAACAAAGTGGGTTAATACACGTGCAATCGTCAGATCACCTCGCGTCCACTGTCGGGTTACCGGAGCTATTGCATTGTGTTGTGTATGATACAAACATTCCTTTAATTGAGAAGAACCCATTTATCGGACAGGTTCAAGCAATGACCGTTAAGTGCCTTGCCCAAAGACAAAACCGAATAGCTAGCGAATAGTTTCGAGCCTACACCGTTCGGTGGTAAGACGTCGCTCTAAGTCTAAACCATCAGACTAAACGGTCGGACAGTTTATTACTGCTATTAGAGATTTATTATAGAAAGTTTGTATATGCTTAAAGTATAGTTTTTGCGTGCGGGTCGCGTGCTAGATGTGGCATGCGTGCCGGGGTTGCAATCCCTGTGTTTCTAACAACGTTATGAAAAGGTATTTACAACGGGATTTCCCCAAATGTAATATAGAAAAACATCCTTAAATTGTAATTTGTAAACACAACGCATTCAAATGGAAAATGGTGTTTTGCAGCTAAATCACAATGCTTCATTTACCTCCATGACTCAAACTAGTTTACCTCCATGACTAAAAATCGACTAAACCTTTACATTTTTTTGACGGGTATTAGCTTTGTTATATTTTAATTTGCCATTTGTTTATATAGTACTTTTTTTACTTATACCACTTTTCTTTATAAATAAATCAGGCCTTCTACAAACACTGTATGAGACAACAAACAATATAGTAGCTGAATATAGAGAACATGACTGTCCCTTAACACGAACAACAGTTATTAGACTGAAATGGAATGGCCATACAATTTTTTTTAATCCCGTTGTATAGTAATAACATAAAACAAGTATATGTTTAAATTGGTTAACTTGCACATACCATGACATGCGACAAATGCAATTCACAACTCCTAGGCATATCATAAATATAGTGCACAGTACAGCAAGCGGAACTAGCTACTTCAATCGGGATTTTTATCTACCAGTAAATAACACCCAGACCTAGTGCTTCATAGTATTAGGTGTTTGACATTAATAATTTGTTTTCATATGTCAGATGATATACTGGTTCGATATTTTCTGTAGCCTTATAACATGAAAAGTGCAATTTCGTATCGATACTTAAATGATGACGACATTTATGAGGTCAGCAAATTCTTGCACATGCATTATACACCGTATGAACCAATGGTACAATGTCTTGGTTTGACAAACGAAGAGATGCGTGTTTATTCTACTACAGAAGCCAAGGTAGTTTCCAACTAAAAGTATCTGTTTAACAAAAGATGCACTAATTTTTTTGCTAGGTTTCATTAAAAATATCTCCTACTTGTATATATACATCTAACAGTTCGAATTCCTTTTTAAACTAGGAGACGATACCTTTAAATTTATCCATCGCTGCAATTGATGACGAAACAAATACGATTTGTGGAATTTCAATGTGTGCACCATGGAAACCTAAGCCTGAAGTAAATACATCGATGGACAAAATGAGCTATTTGTTTCGAGTAAGACAAATTTTGATTTATGCAAGCATAATAATTACAAGTTTTTTACTCTAAGCAATAAACATTATTTGTTAAATTTATCAGGAAATTTATTGCATCTATGAAAAGTTTTTGATAAAATGAATTATAATATGTAGCAATGATTTTCGTTGCAGGCGTAAAGTTAAAGCTATAATTGTAATAGTTTATAACTTTAGTTTTAACCAGTTGCTCTGTGTATTTATATTTCAGTTTGCTCAATGGTCAGAAACTACACTGGCAGAGGAATTAGAGACAACAAATATTTTAGTTGAAGATATTATTGCTGTTTCGCAAAACCTTTATAACCAAGGCATCGGTACTGAACTTTTTCGAAGGTAAAGGTATAACGTTTATAATCATTGCCATGAAAATAGATTTGGTTATGAATTGTAAAACTAAATAAGAGTCAATTTTTACTGTCTATAATAATATATTTATTTTTTGCTAGGACAGAGCAACTGGCAATTGACCGTTGTTTTGATTACATTGTTGGTTTCGCTACTTCTGATAAAACGGTTAAAATGCTTTCTACTTCTGGTTGGAAATGCATGAAAAAACTTGATATGAGTTCTTATCGAGATTCTTACACCGGAGAAGCTGTGTTTGCTGAAGCTAAACTCACAGACAAATGCATTCCAATGATTTGCAAGAATTTGCGTGGGTTCCTGCCGCATGAGAAGAAATCATGCAAACTTTAAATATTATTACAGCTAAAATGATCAATTTAGGAAATCGCGCAAATGAATATATATATATCTAATTGAAAATTCATCAATATGCAAGGATTACGCCAGCCAGAATCAATTTTCATTTTGAATAATAAATGATTCAAATTTTTTTATTTATTTTACCAAATTATAAGTAAGTGTTAATGTAGAAAAATGTTTATAATGTTAAAAGATTTATGTATATAATTTTGAATTAAAATTTATTGTTGAACAATAACAATAAAAGTTTAGTAAACCATTAGAAATTTTGTTTCTATTCCACTTACAAACCAAGGGTTTGACCCTCATACATGCTTAAATGTAGGTGGACAAGCTTGTGTTACTCTTACTAAAATGAAACAAACAACTGCCCAGAAACATGCAAGATTGTGCATAGCTATAGCCAGCGCACACTTTACCATTTGTTTTTTATGTCCAAAACCTGTGCAGTGTTCTTTCATGCTGCGAATTTAACTAGCCATATACTTTTAAACAATAATGAGACCATGACATATTTTTTCATTATCTTAATGCAGTGTTAATCAAGACTAGACCTAGTCTCTAAATGCCGACCGTTGTAGAATTGGTGAAACGATTTTTGTTGCGCGATCGATCGCAGCCATGAATATGTTTTTAATTCTGAATCCCAACTATTCTTATTAAATTACATATAAAGATTCGAAACTCTTTATTGTCCATACCTAATGTTGCACACAAGACACAAATAGTCTTTAAAATAAGGTAATTTTGTAAAAGTGTTAATAAGCTAACTGCTGGCTCTCTGTTGTCATGTTTTTTTCTATTTTGAACATTACCAGTCGTGTTACTGGTTGATGCTGCTTTTCTAGTGGTCTCTGTTCCAAACAATTTTTGGGTCTTCAAAAACTTCTTTGACTATCGATCAATTGATAAAATAATCTTAAGTATATATGGGTTTAAGCTACATAAATATGGAAATTAGAAAAGCACATCAGTTATTTGCAAAACCTGCAACTATTGTAATTTTTCAAAACAAACTATTTTGAAAATCAATTAATATTGGTAAGTAAATTACATTGTTTCTTCTACTTATGTTTTGCTAATTGCATTGCTGGTTTTATTTAAAAAAGTGCAGTTTTACAGTTCATATAATAACAGCAGATTTGATTAAAGCTAGTAAATTGGGAAGGTGGAGGTAGCTTTGAATTAGAAGGATATATAGGATAGTTTATACAATTAAATAGAAAAGAAAGAGGCGGTATCACACATGCATTGTTAGGCTGTTGGAGCTATTGCTGTGTATGAAATTAAAACATTTTTATTGCTTTGGTTCAATACAATCATTTTCTCGAAAAATAATTAAAAGTTGAAAGTTCACTTTATATAGTTTGTGTTAATCCTGTTGCGTTCATGCTCACATCCCAAAGTCGCTTTGCCACGTCGTCGTTTTTTGCCGCATTGCTTTCACCCTTGACAGCACAATCTCTGCGTTAAATTAAAAAACAACTTTTAATTAATATATGTTGGCGAAGAAACTAACAATGGGAGAACATACGCAAAGTATTTTCCAGTGACATTCTCCAGTTCTGGTGCAACACAAAGGTAGATGTTGGTTTGTGCGCCTTTAGCCGGTGTTTTGCCAAACAAGGCTAAAAATGGTTGGATGAACCACTTCCAATTCGACCCATACACGTGTCGAGCCAATTCAGTACGAACTGCACCAGGGTGGAGAGAGTTGGCAGTCACATTCGTACCTATTTCCAAAAGAAGTGTAAAACAATTTGCTCGCAATATACATCCTCAAGCTTTTGTAATACCTTCAAGCCGTTTACTAAGTTCTCGTGTAAACAATATGTTCATCAGTTTACTACGGGAATAAGCTGAAGTCTCAGAGTAGTTTCGATCGTAGTTCATGTCATCGAAATCAAGGTTTGGTGACCATACGTTATGTGCCGAAGAGGAAACGCTTACGATTCGACTTGGTGCACTTTTCTGCAAATAAATTGCATCATTGGTAAACAATTTTTATTATGTGATTTTCTTAGTAACCTTTATAAGATCAAGCAGGAGATTGGTAAGTAAGAAGTGACCAAGGTGGTTGACTCCATAGTGAGTTTCAAAGCCGTCTTCTGTCTTCCCTTTTGGAATCATCATAACACCTGTTAATGCAAAATCCGACTTTGTTATATATTACACTGTTGTATGGTTGACAGAATACACTTACATTGTCTGTTATAAATCTAGTAGGGATATTTAGTATGATCGGTTATTTGTTTCAATGTTTTAATCATATACAAAACACTGCAATGCTCCGGTAACATGATGGTGGATGCATTTATCCTTTTTTCCAATTACAGGGAAAAACCTAAATATTCTATGTTCCATTCAGTCAAAGCTAAAGGCGGTGTCAAAGGCTGAAAGTCAGTCAAAGGCTGAAAGTTCAAGGCGGTGAGTTACATTCTCTTGTGCTGTTTACCTGTTGGCCAAAAATAAAAACTTAAAGGTTAATGCCTACCAGCATTGTTCAGCAAAACATTTATCTTGGATTCAGTTTCAATAATTTCTTTTGCAAAGGAGCGAACCGACGAAAGGGAGGACAGATCTAATTTCTTTAAGATTACTTTATCTTCGTTTCCTTCAGTCTCGGTAACAATCTACAATGCAAATATAAGATTGATAAGTATAAAAATTCAAGATAACAGTGCTATTTAAAAGTTTCCAGTACCGGTAGTGAATGCGATAACCCCACTACACCACAATAAAGAGACAGTTTTGCATAACCACAATGGGAAAATCTAAAGCATCAAGGATTTAGTGGAGTTAAAGTGTTCTATTTAATCATTATAAAAGCCACAGTTACACCTTATATTAGCTAATGTAGCTTTCGATTTATTTCTGTTAAAATTTAAATTATAAACAATGCTGATGAGACCCACTGGCTTGTTAAGTTATGTTAAACATTTCGAGGTATAATCCTAATTGGACATCCGTGTAATCTCCTTTTGTGGTAGCAGTGGGTTATTTGACTTTGATTAGTTGTCACACTATAGACTTGAAAAATCTAGGACATAGTAGCTACAAGGAGTGTTAATCTACCACTACCAGCATTTTCAACCTGATTACCCAATTCCTTTATGTTTATTCACAAATTAAACCAACATAACAAAATATCAGCTTTGGAAATGGAGAAACAAGGCGGTCTTATTTCATGGATATTTAAGAAATTCCTTTGTGTTGTATCTCACATGAGCCAAAACTCATCCTTGTTATGTTTACAAGTTAACAGCCACGGGAATTCCCCTGGGGTAAAACCCTAAATTATTTTATTGGACATATCCCGGCCATCCGGCCATGTTAGCTAACTTTAATAAAACTTTTATTCTGATTTGACAACTCCTTTTCCATTATTTTGGACGCCCTGTCAACAAGTTCAACAACAACAAAAAATTGGCATGTGCCCGTTTTTAAAAAAAAAATACCCATAATGATATTATTATGCGTTTCACATATATCACATTTAAATAAAATTAAAATCACTGTAATTTAAATTACGTTTCATTTAATATATTTAAACGACCTTACTGGTTAATCACGTGATCATCTGATGAAATGTTTTTAAATTGCCCATGCAGTACGTTTTCTGCACGCTTTTTACAAAACCATAGTATAGTGTCTTCTTCGCCTTTTTAAACTCGTTTTGCAGCGACTGTGATGCGCGATCTCTTAACGCGTCACACAAGTCTATGCTAAACCGTATGAGCGTATTTACTACGTCTTTTAAAAAATATCTAGTCTTAAGCACCGTACTTATATTTGACACTGCTTTTACACATTTTTATGTTAATTTAAAAATACATTAAAGAAAAAATGTTACGTTTGCAGAAAGTGTGTTGTCAGAAAAATTACGGCCTGGGTAACAAATTTGAAATTTTTTTTTAATACGCGAATTTTTGTGTACCGCGTATAAAGCGAATATCTGTATAGACCAAACAGACATGAACTAACTATACGGCCCGCGTGGTCTTTTATTCTGAACCGCCGGAGGCCGGATGTTATGGACAGATTGCAAGACTATATAGCGATGTCACCGCTATATTTGTGCGTCGGTGCTTTTGGTTTTAACCACTAATGTGCCGTATTTTTCAGTTTAATATTTTTTATCAACAGTGACAAACAAAATATGGCCCATGATTTAAAGCGGGCTTCTCTAATCGGCGGGCAAGATGTGAGAAAATGAATTTCTTGGTGGGCCGGATTATTATATGAACAATATAATATCTTAATTAAAGGGTATGGTTAGATATAGTCTGCGAGTTGGCCAAACCCACCCCTGGTATGGACTAAAGGCCACCGCCAAAAACACTACTATAATATACTCAGGCGCAAATTTATACTAATTCCTAACCCACTGACGGCGTTTAGATTTTATACAGACTACTATGTGAAATTAGTATTTAATTTTAAGCATGTCGGTGTAGGACAATCCGCATTTTACTCCGTCCCAGATAAACATATGCATAACCAAGTCCACAATCACCCGTTGTTTTGCTGCTTCCGCTTTATCAGTGTTCCTGCAGCCAAGAATTACTCTTGCTCCGCGTTTCACCAAATCAATCGCTGTTTCCAATCCGATGCCGGTATTGGCGCCCGTGATAATGACAGTTTTCCCTGTCATTGTGATTTCAGTTCTGACCCAGCCACCACTTACACTTTTAGTCATTGTTTGTTTATTCACTAAACCTTTCTTTTCTACTAGTATATACAGCAGCCTGCGACGATGATACATAAGTGCGATTAATAAAAATTACTGCAAATACCATATCATAGGTGTATACATTTATTGTTTCTACTTGTGACTGGCATATTGCCTTCACAAACTGGTCTTTAAGTAGGCACATTCCAAACTTTCCACCCAGTAGAACAACATCACATGTTTATGATTACATTGTGAGATTCATAATGACTTGCAATTTTTAAACGGTGTAGTTTCCTCAACGCTTGATTGGAGAGAACTAACAAACCATAAATACAAAGCTAAAACTTCGTCTTTTTTCCCTTCTCTCTCCACCTTGTTTATCTCTCGTGTGGAAGCGTAGTACTCTATGGTAGAAGTAGGGAATTTTTACATAAAAAGTCCCACGTTTTCATTAGTTAACTAAAATACACCTTAGTTTTCGGTTGTGTAGCAAAATTGATTAGTGTCACCGATTTATGTACCAAATTCCATACGAAATAAGACTTACATGTAGGTTCGAAGCATTACCCGATAAAAAAACACAAAAATAAGTTGGCTGATGATTTGTTTTTAGTCCATTGACGTTTACTGAACTAAAAAAACGTCATTTTGAACTTTAATATTAAAAATGACGGTGAAGGAGAAAGGCAAGGAAACTGCATTGTTATTATGGTGGATAATAAAACATGTTATGTATGTTATTGCTTAACCCCGTTAGTCTTACATTCAAAATATTTACACTATACTGACTAAAGCAATAACAATAATGCTTTATAAATTAAAGCCATTAAATGGCAAATTGACACTGAACTTAAAATGTCTATAAACAAATAGAATGGAAAAACCGCCAAGTTAGTATAGTAGGCCAGTGGTTCTCAAACTTTTTAGAGTTGGGACCCACTATTAATTACCACAATTTTTGGCGACCCTTTTAACTTTATATATAGTTGTTGTAACATGTGTGAGAGACGAAAGGTTCAATGACCTGAGGTCAGGTGAAGATCACGCCACGATTTAAGATTGTGTGATGTCACAATTATGATAATTTCCCCTTGATTTTTGTATAGGAAATAGCCAGTATAGTTAATCAGAGCTTTCTATAACTTTTCACGACCCACCAAGATTCCTTTCGCGACCCATCGGTGGGTCGCGACCCATAGTTTGAGAAACGCTGTAGTAGGCTATATTCATACTATTATCCCTGTGAATACGAAAACGCGAGGGGCGTTACGACATTCAGATTACAATCAGACAGATTACCGCACCCTTACCACCGGGTTGCCGGAGCTATTACAATATGTTGTGTATGATTGAATCGTTCGCTCAATGTAGTAAAACCTATCAATCCATTGGGTTCAGGCAATGTAAGTACCCTACTCAATGACACAATTGTCTTGCTTGCGGATGTTTTCGTCATCCCAACGTTTCGGTTTACTGTAGACCAGGGATTCTTCAATTGGGGGCGCGAGCATGACAGTTAAAGATTGGTCTAACAGACGAACCAGATCTTCGATGTACGTTGCCTCCAACCATGCCTCTAATTAAACCACTAGTTTCCCAAAAACAGTTGCATCCTTCACACTAAGCAGGAAAATGGCCAATAAATTATACGCCAATAAAGGCGTGAGCATAAATGACAAACGTCAAGGGGGTGCGACTAAACAATTTGTAAGAACCACTGCTGTAGACCACCCGGTTTTTACGAGTTGATCTGACCAGCCAGACAGAGAGTGTTTACTTTTCATACGTTTTATTAAGTTGCGTTTGCATAACTGACATCCTCGAAAATGCAGAGTAAGATAAAAATGTCTATTTTTCAAACACCTGCTGTGTTTAGTGAAGCGTTAAGAAAATACCCAATCAAATAGCTGCTTAAAAATGGCGCGAATGCCGATATTATTGATTTTTTTAAAAGGCGATTATTTCGTCTCTATCTTGTTTATTTATTAACCCACAGGGCCGCTTTCGTTTTGTATTTACATTATTTAATTTTTCTTTATTTTTGATTAGTATTAAGTTCTTCGAAAAAATTAACCCATGTTTAATAACCTTATTTCTGTTTTAAGCATACCAGTGTAGGCTAACTTTTATATCTTGACTGTAAGGTGTATTTCTTTATTTTGCTGTGATTTTATGGAGTGATTTATATTTTTTTCAAAATGGATGACAAAGAATTGTTGTTACAGGACTTCGATTTGGATAAGGTACGTATACCTAGTCTTAGACTAAGCATTATTTGGTATGTTAAGTATAACGAGGCACCAAACTAGATAACTTTTGGGTTTTTTTTGGTGCCTTCCTGTTTTGCTGTAGTATTTTGCCAGTTGCCACAGTATTTTTTTGTTAATTGACCCCGATGTTTGTTTTGGTATATATATATATTTAAAATGTATTTTCAAATTGTTGGTTGTAAACGCTGCAGCGAAAGAAACAAACATAAAAATTGTATTGAATTGTACAACAACTTACGCGAAAAGTATCTGGTGGTATGCTTACCGTATTTATAAAAATATCCTCGTTTTGTCATACGTTTTCAATATGTTGGGTGAAAACCAAAAGGAAGGAAACTGCACACTAAAATTAAAATTATGACATTGGAGTGAGTTTTAAACAAGGTGTTGGAGTTAGGGTTAGTTCTGGGGTTGAGATTATTGTAGGACAAGGTTTAAATTAGGTTCCGTAATTTGGGTGCCTCTAAATACTACAGG
>CH002325.1:286989-298264 GCA_000149265.1 Ciona savignyi
ATCGCCTTCCATTATTTGGGGCCAATGATGTAGTTTATCAAGAAAAGTTTTGGCTATTTTTTTACACTTACAGATTCCAACAGGGGATACCATTGCGCCACAGTCACCAGGTGTAACAAATTTAATTGAGTTTGACCAACTTACACCTATTACGCGGATATTGCAGGCTCGAAAGGTTAATTTCATTTTATCACATTTTAACCTTATTTATAAAAGGTAAAAACGGTAAAAAGTGAGCTACTTTTATTAAAATTTAAAGAATTTAGTTAATATTTTAAATATACTATATATATATATATATAAGGGTCAAAAGTGCACAATAATTTATTATGGATGTTTATCTCTTCAAATAAAAAAATGCAAGAGGTGTAAACACACAGGTAATCGTCAGGTTTCCCTTGGCCCACTGTCGGGTTAACAGAGCTATTGCTGTGTGTTTAATGTGTTATAGAGGGCCCTTGGGTTCAGGCAATGTCCACCTTGCTGAAGAACACATTCAATAAGGTAGTGACCAGTTTTGCACCTGTAGCCGTTTGTCTGAAATGCAAACCCACTAAGCTAATCGGTTGGAGATGAAGTGACCTAACCAAAAGTTAAAGCTCATTTAACTTTTGTCCAATAATAGAAACTTAACATGTTAACTTTTAAGCTCCATGTTATATTTTATCATTTAAGTTACCGAAATTTTTCAATCCAGCTTAACCTTACTCTTTTTATTCAATACAATAATTAAGTTTTTTTTTTATTTTACGTTAAACAATAGGAGTAAGTAAGCCTGTCATGAATTTTTTACTTCAACATTTTAACACAGATACAAATATTTCTCACGTTTTATATTTCTTATTCTGATTTTTAAGAAAGACGATGTGTACACAAATGAATCGCCAGGGTTTTCACCAAATATCAGCCCGGCTGTGAATTTACGGGTAGGTTTTAACAATAAATAAGATTTTAAAATTTAAAATAATTGCATTTATATTTTGTGCATGTATTTTATTGGCATTACATTTTGTGCCCGAAAAGTTGTAACAAAACATCTATTAATTTTAACATCAGCAGTCTGGCAAATGGCTAAGTATCTCTAATTAAAAATATAATTTAAATAAGAATTGAACCAAACCTCTAAATTTACAAGGTTCAGCATAAAGTTCGTGAACTGGAACTTAAAGTAGTTTCGTTGCGAAAAGACAATGAGATTTTGCAAAATGAAGTTCAGAACAAGGAAACTCTTGAACATAGTCAAGAACTTGCCGAACAAGCTAATAAACAACTTGGTTAGATTTTTCATTTTGAAGGGTACCATACATAAAACAGGCTAATTGTTTTTAAATGGCACCCACAGTCTATCAACAACAAATTAAGTCCAATCTATTTATTTAAAAATGATAACGTTTCAACAAAAATGTGATTTGATAATTATTTGCTCAATGACATAAACGTAAAGTTTCTTAATTATTTTCAACAGTTTTTGTGTCATTCTTTCATTCATCACTATTTTGTCATTTAGAATTTTTCCCCCTGTGTAAGAGCTCTCTAATTTTTATGGTGTAACTCAACACTTTCACTAATGTTGGTTCACAGAACAAAAACTGGCAAAGTTAAGGAAAGACTTAAATGAACAACGAATTATTAATGATGAAATGATGGTTATTCGGCCAGAAAGAGACGAATTGCGACAAAAATGCACTGAGTAAGTTTTTTTGTAATTTATAATTTAGTTTTGAATATGTGTTAACTTAATATATAAGGTTTTGAATTGTTGCTTCCATTCTGTGTGTGGACAACAATTTTTCTTATAGATGGTTGACTCTAGACAGATTATTTAATGTGTCCCTTTTTTAAAACTTAGTTTCAGGCTCCTTGACCACATAAAAATATGTTTAATTATGAAATAACACTCTTTAGGTGTTCATGCTATGACAACCCTATTTTTAAATTTACTTGTGTACTTAACTTGTTTTCATTTATTTAAAGCTTACTGAAGCGCTTAAATCAGAGTGAAGATATAAAAGAAGAAAGTTTAATGTTGGGACGACAGTTGAAACAAGTTTCTTTGCAGTTGGAATCTTTGGAAAAAGAGGTGTGTTTTAAAGATTATTTGTAATTCTTTTATAAATACGTATAAGAATATCCAATTAAAAATTTAAACATTACAGTGCTATGTGCTATCTAACACTAATTTAAAAGATATAAAATCACTGTATTTAAACTAATACATTTTAGCAATAACTAGGAATGTTTATGATTATTAGTTCAATCCCGATCAGAATCCTATTTAATACTAGACAAATAACACCAAGCAAAATGGTGCTATCTTTCTTTTTTTGACTTACCTTGCATGTGTTTGCGTGTATGAACATAGTGCCTTATCAATAGAAAACACGACGTAATATTAATATTTATTAGAACACTCGGTTGACTAAAGAGAAAGCTGATCTTATGGTTGGATGCCAAGAGTTAAACACTCTTCGAATAAATTTTGAAGAAGCTCAAAATACCAACGCAATGCAGGTATGTATAATGCCATATACTGAAATAGTACCACAGCCGAGTACTAGTAGACCCATTGCTGTGGTGTTGTCCCAGAATTCATGTGTTTATTTATATTTGATTAAAAAAGTAGTGCCTATACATTGTAAACTGTCATTTCTACATTATGGCTGTAGTTTTGCAACTAATGTATTATTTTTAGTTACATAAAATCTGTGATGTCTTAATGAACAATGTTTTGTTGTTACGGAAGGTCGCCCAAATTAATACATTGGAGGAGGAAAATAGACGAATAAAGGAAAACAACACCTTTGTGCAAGAACTACTTGATTCTTACAAGCAAGAAGCACAAAATAAAGCTAATGGTGAGTTTTTTCTAGTATTTTATACATTTATACAATGAATTAAATAAAAGTGAATCAGCTTACTATTTATGTATTTTGGATGTATTTACATTTTGCAACGATTAAGTCGTTAAATGCAAAATTGAAACAAATATGTATTACTTGCAGACACTCCAGACTGGAGCCAGGGTGAACACATGTCCGTCGTTACTCAGTTTGAGGTAATAATGTTGATAATTGATATAGTTATTTTTCATAAAGTAAAGAAAAACTAGACAATAACTGCTGTAATGTAACAACCACTGCCTAACATAAAGCTACATTAATTCACAAATATATATATTATATCTATATTTAACACTTCACTATAATGTATGATCAGGTGCAGGAGTTAAACATGAAAATCAACTCAATGCAAGAAACCTGGACGTGTCCTGAGGACCATGGGAAGATGCGAGCCGAATTAGAAGAACTTAAATCTTCAGTTTCTCATTTTAAGGATGAGAGAGATCAGACACAGGCAGAAATGCAGAAGAAGGATGTTGATCTTCGAAGCACCAAAATGGTTCTTGGTGATACGCAGCTGAAGTTATCGGCATCTATTGAAGAGCTTACAGCCACCAAATTAATGCTTGAAAAATCGAAAGTGGATTATCGTAGTTTAAAAATTGTATTGGATGATGCAAAGCTTAAACTTGATGAATCTCAGTCAAATACGCAAGCTGTTAACTCTGAGTGTAATGGATTAAAATGTCAACTTGATAAGAAAACTGAAGAAATGAATAAGACTAATTCTGAGTTAACAAGGTTAAATGTTCAACTTAGTGAGCTTAATAGCAATAGAAGTGAACTGGAAACCATTAAAGTTCAATTTGCACATAATCAATCTTGCTATGAAAATGCTGTAAAAGATTTACAAAGATCTAGAGATGAAATGGCTGAAATGAAGTCTCATTTCGACTCCACCAACCAAGCATTATCCAACGAGTTGAGTGAAGCAAATACCAAGCTCAGCGCCAAGGTAGAAGAACTCACATCAGCAATGGAAGACAACAATGAAATGCAATTACAACTTGCACAATTTGCAAACACAAAGTTGCAGTTGGAGAAAATAGAGGAAAAATTGTTGCGGGTGGAAGATGAGCTTCAGAGGGAAGTTAAACAAAAGCTAGAACTGAAAAGCGATCTAAAAGTATTGGAAGCTACAGTTGTGGATTATCTTCAAGTAAAAGAAAATAATCAAAATCTTACCACTGACTTGCAAACGAAGTGCAATGAACTTCATAAGAGTGAAAAAGAACTATCGAGTATGAAAGCAGCGCATGATACATTGATCCATCAATATCAGTCAGCTAAACTCAACATTGAAGAAGCTGGTCAAAACTTGAAAAATTTAACTTCTAGCAACGAAACTTTGACAGCGGAAATAACCAACTTACGTTCATTGGTTCAATCCAAATCAGCTGAGCTTCAGCATGCATTGGTTGAAAGTGAACAACTGAAAATTGGAATAAAGAAATTCGAAAATGTTCAATCCCAGTTGGATTGTTGTCGAAGTGAATTAGATGCAGAGAAAAAGAAATTTGTTGAAGCGTCTTATGCACTTGAATCTGGGAGGGCAGGACTAAAATTGGCTGATGAAAATCTGTCGCAACTTCGGACAGAGTTGTCCAATGCAAGGTCTGATAATAGGACAAAAGATCTGAAGATAGCTGAGCTTACAGCAGATGTTAAAAACTTAAAGCGGAATCTCGAAGCATCAACAACTAAGGTTGTTGAGATGAGCGAGATTGCAAACAGACAAGTCGATTCTGCGGAATTTGAGGATTTAAAAAATCAGCATAATGCTGTGCTTAAGGACCGTGAAGAAATAAGGACCAGGCTACAAAATGCATTAATTCGACTTGATCAATACGAGGCCACGAAATTGGAATTAAACAAAACTTTGAGTCAACTCTCAACGAAGAATTCCCAACTTGAAGAAGTTGGGCTGGTTTGCCAATATCTAGACTGTGATATCACATCCTTGAATTCTGTCGTTGGTGATTTGGTGGCACAGAATGGAAATCTAAAAAGCGGACTGCAAGAGAAATCTTGTCAAGTGCTTGAAGTTAGTGACCAAATGAACAGTGAAATTAAGTCACATGAGGTCACAAAATCTTTGCTAGAACAAACAATGACGGAATTGGATCATTTGAAGTCAAAAACTGAAGAGGGAGCTGATAAGTTTGAACAAATGAGACAAAAGGCTGAACAACTGGAAAATAAAGTTGCGGAATTGGAGACGATTCGACATCAACTGCAGCAATTGAAAAATGATACTTCTGCTTTTGAAACAACAAAACTGCAGTTAAAGAAGATGGAACAAGATCATGTTCAAAACGTAAATTCCAATTTAGAAATGGAAAACATCAGACTTGAATTACAGTCAACCAAAGATGTTCTGGATGCGACGAAACAAGATCTGTTTAACTTTAAAGAGAAATATCTCACTGTCTCTTCTGAAGTTGTAAGCTTTAAAGAAAAATTATTGTTGAAAACAAGTGAATATGATGTGGCATTCAGTGCTAAGGTCAAAGAAGTTAAAGAAAGAGAATCATCTCTTCAAATTGCAAGAGGTCAAGTTGAAGAAATCAAACTAGCATATGAGCAGCTGCGAGCCGAGCTGGCAACAACCTCCACTGCTCTGTTATCTGCGGAAAGTGAGAAGAGCAAATTGCAAAAAGAACTATCTGGCATGTCGGCAAGACTCAAAGCAATCGATGTAGAGATGAAAGACCGGTTGGCGGCATCAAGTGACCACGAGGTTGCACTTGCAGCAGAAAATGCTAATCTCAAGTTGGAGCTAGAGAGGCTGGAGCAACAACAGAAGATGATGGAATCCAAGTATGCTGGGAATATCCACAGTATTAGTGAAAAAACAGGTAAATTTAAGAATAATTTTAACTTTATTTTATGATTTAAGATTGACACTGATTATTTTGATAAAGTTTTGCATTCCTACTGGAGTCTTAAAGATGTCTCAATTTCGATTGAAATATTGTTATGCTACTGATCTTGGTGTTTACAATGATTCTATATCTTCACTAATGTGTTAACCAACATGACATTACAATTTACCCCATTCCATCCCGCACCAATTTAAAATAAGCCATTTAACCAAAACCAACCAATCCATTGTTACAGAACTTCACAAGAAGATATTAAGAAATGAATTAGATGAGAAATCTAAGGAGGTAACTTTGTAACTATCAACTCCCATTTTTGTTGTTACGATGGGATAGGTAACATAGGTTATTCATGTTTATCCCGGTGAATAGGAAAACACAAACAAATATTAGCACACGTTCAATCATTTGATTACCTTTGCATTACGTAAGGGAGTGTTTACCTTATATTTCTTGTTTTATAACGAGATCAAATGGTAACAAAGGTTTACAAAGTACTAATAAAAATGTTAAGACGTTGCATTTTGTGTGTGGCATAGATTGAATCCCAAACTCTGGAGGCTGAACGAGCTTGGAAGTTGATTTCGCATCGCGAGATGGAAATTAAGTCGCTGAACGACCAAGTGAAGACCATCGAAAGCTCCAACGATGACTTAAAGATGCGACTCCAATCGAGTGAGATTGAGAGGGAAGGATTGATGATGAAATTGTCGAAAAAGTCACAAGATGTTCAAAGGCTGAAGATGATCGCCAAATCATTGGATCAAAAACTGTTAAAGAGTAAAAATCTTGACAGAAGCGAAAAGTTTGAATTGATGGAAATGTTGAACGAACTCTACCAGGGGGTGAGTTGACATTTTTTATTCTACTTAAGATTCAAGAATTTTAATTGGTCAGCATGATACTTAATATTCGTAACAACCACCATTTTACAATAAATAAAGAAAGGGAAAAACACAGTGTCACAATAATATAATAAAGAAGAAAAAATACTTGAATATAAACATGACAAGGTGCCTGGAATTCTCTGGTAAACACCAATGCGTCGGTTTTGGAAACTTTTTATTTTAAAACTAAAACCAGTTAACATGCTCATATTGTTCCAGCTTGACCCATGTCAAAGTGTACTGGAACAAAGTCACAATGATTCCTTAGCACAACACCGCATGGAGTCCAGGTAATTCTTTCTTAAATAACCACCCAGTTAAACAATTTTCAAACGAATTTCACTATATTGATGATGATAACTGTATGTGGTGTTACCAGTTCACCGTTTTAAATTTTTATTTGCATTAGATTGGAAGAGTTGGAAAGAAAAATGCGAAGTTCAAAATATATCGATCAACGAACCTTCACTTACGTCGATGATCATCAGGTACATATTTGTTTGGTACTAACATATTTTTCTTAATTGACATAAAAGCAGTTCATACATGGGTTTTTATTTTGAAGTGGTTAAACAATTTCATGGATGAATCATTTTTAATAGAATATACAGGCTGAGTAAAGACTAGTCAACATAATGAAACAATTATTAAAATATTTAAATGTTAATAATTAATTACAGATTGTACCTTACATTATATGTATATATACTGGTGTCACATTTTAATTGGTGGCAGATATGTCGGGTTTGACACTCCTGTTGCAGCAATCACAAAATTGGTCCCTTAATCACAAGCGTCACATTAAACTATATGTAATCACAGGCATCAACAATGCACACCCCAAGCAAGCTGTACAGGGCGGCAAGTGATGATAATATCGCCACGCCAACAAACAACGACTTGCGTTTCTCTGAACAGATCAAATCCGTTAGCCATGAATATTTAAACGACTCTTTGGTTTGTTATTGTTTAGATTATTATATATGAAGGCATATTTTTATATCATTTTCATTTTTTGTTTGTCATTTAAAGTGTTTTGCAATAAAAGCTAAAATTTTAATTGCATTTCTGGATACTTGTTTGACCAACAATAGTAAATTCTAGTAAAAGATTTTTCTAACTAATACCCACTTCCGTATTTGTGGTACAGGTACAAAATAGTAAGATTATTTCTGATAAAAACTTTGATATATATTTTATGTTTTTCTGACATAATTATGCAGGTAACTGAAAATGTTTTTTAAATTGACAGGAGTCTGTCACTCCACGGAAAACAACAAATCAAGCAAGATCTCATGGTTTTAACTGTACGTAGCCTATTTTACCCATACCTATTTGAGCCTACAGGTAAAAGCTTGGTGTGTTACTCATGTTATTTTTTTAATATATTTGTGATATCCCCAAACTGTCTTACTTATTTACTCAAATTATTTATTATAATACTAAGCTGCAAAATATTTTTTGCATGCTATCTGATATTAGGTATTGTTGTCTGCTACAAAGACACACATATAATGTAAGATTTTCAACATTGTAAATTCACCATTGTAAAATAAAACTTTTTAACATTGTTGAAAACAATTTGTTTTAAACTGCGCAGTAAACTCAACGTTAGATCAACCCCGTGTGGACAAAAGAATGAGCCGAAGCTGCATGAGCGTGGAAAGCTCTTTCATCAACCCATCCACTCCAACTCAACATCTCACCTTCAGTAAGTTGTATTCTGTGGCAAGCAATAGAAGGATATTATATGAGCTGAACTGCTATACCTTGCATTAGAGTATTGTGTGTCATTTGTAATAACCGCAATGAACGTAACATTCTGAAATCACATAAAATGTTATAATCGTTTTTTTGAACCTTTGTATTCGATTAAATTTGCAGTGTTGCGAATGCTTTCTGAATTGTGGGGTTGTTATAGATACTGGAAACCATAACACGCTTTAAATTGATATAATAACATAAGAAATGCTATGATTACCAACGTCACCTGCACAGGTACAGGAGATCTCAGTCAAGAATGTCCACTCACATCCACCAAAGTAAACAGCAGATCACATCTTGGTTTCATGCCTTCATTTGATTCCAAACATGGTATGTCATTGACTTCATAAATTAAATAATTTTGTCAAACTTGAATAATTCTATATTTCATTTACGGATTTATTTTTTAACTGCCATTGTTTGGGTACATTTGAATAATTAGGTTCCTTTAAACGTAAAAATAATTTAAACTAATAATAATTCAAAAAAACTAAAAATGAATATTAGTTTCACTTATATTATTTATATTAGCTATAAAATCAATGCTTTGCAATATAACTTACAGCCATACCAGGTGTAACTGTTTGGTAAAGACTTCCCATAATATCCATATTCAAGAAGGTATTTGTTCCATTCTATCATCCACAGACGAGCAAACCAGTGAAAGTTTCACTTTAGAGAAGATTCAATATTCCCGCTCTGTCATTCGTAATAGTAGGGATCTATTCTTTGGCACGTCATGCAACATTATTCAGTTTCATTTTTGTTTTATAGCTTTCCAACTATTGCAAGAATTCGCAAACATGTTGAAACAAAACTTACAATTGAATGTTTAATGCGATCCATGCAAATAAAAAGATTTTTTAACTTTTTAAATTGTCACAAAATTTTAAAATATCAGTAATGTCAGAATGGTATAACATGCTAGCAGATATATATTGACAAAGTAATACTGATCCATCATAATGTTGCATTTCGATGACGTCAACTAAAAGGAACAAAAACGTGTTCTAACAAAATCAACTTTTAACTCGCATGCGCTACCCCAATGCATATTTTCCATTTTTTTTTCTTTTAAAGGTTTTGAACTTCATGGCATGGCCTTTTGTGTTATGCATGTCTAAAATTAAGCAAGTTTAATAAAGGCTGTACGTTGGCTGGTTTAACTGGTATTCTACTAAACTGTTTTACTTATTCTAATTACTAATATTTAACAAATTGAATATACATAAGAAACTATACCCACATATTACCTACCCTTATCCAAGAATTTAATGGAGTCTTCACTTAGTTTTATTATTCACCTTAAAAAAAATTTCAATACCAATGGTGGGCAATCTGTCCAATTCTTCTCCAACCCAACCATCCCATTTTAACAATTTCCTCAGGGGGTATATAACGTATATTGTCCCAAAGTGAACCCATTCTCCACACAGGGTTATCGACCCAAGATGAACCCGATGAGCCACAATACACTGAATCAATCCACGACAGAGTCCGGGAATTACAGAATCGAAACGCATTGCGAAGGCCACATCTGAAGTCATCCTACCCTATTGAAACACAGGTAAGTTTAAAAGAGATGCATGGTTAAAAAACTTACCTAATAATTAAAATCCATGATAAGTTTTCATATCGCTGATGTGGATTAGCTTCTGTATGTTCATGGTTGTATTTTTCTTTCATGCATCCTGAAAACCAGTTTTTAAAAAGTAATTGAAAAATGTGTTTGATAATAAAAAATCCCATTCAATACAAAGCCTCTTTTTCGTTTGTTCTAAATTACAAAGCTATGAAACTTGATACTTGTGCCTTGTGATGTAATAATTTAATCAGATACTTCGCAATTATAAAATTGCACTTCTGCATGTGCAGCCTGTTTATTGGTGCTGAATTACATTTTGTTCAAATGATAAAGGGTGCGATTTTTCCTGAGGAAAGATTTCCTGACTTTGGACGGGTCTGTATATCACTTGTGTGTGTTCCCACCTTGTGCTGTGGTAACCCACTGTCGTATATTACCACCTTCCACATACTGCTGTGCCATGTTTTCTTTTTTCCTTTTCTTTGTAACATCTGGTGGACTGTTTTATTTCTTGATGAAAAAAAGAGCTCAATGTGTTACATGCTATAGCCCACCAGCACTAATTATTGCCAACTTACCACCATTTCTAATATGTTGTATTTAAATATTATATATACAAATATCCACTGTGTGGTTATAATCCACATGTATATGTAGAAAAACATGAACAAAATATAACATTTTCCTGAATCACCAGGGTAAAACGCCAAGTAAATGTGATGAATCAATTCGCTTGGGTGAATCATCCATTCAGCATCAAAGTAAGTCAATATTATTACTTCTATTTTATGTTTGTTGTCAAGTTACAACTTGTATTTTACTCTTGATTTATTATTGCTTGTGATATCCGATGCGAAATTAACATTCAAATATAACATTTCGCCATTTAACAACTAAGTTTTATTCTGCCAATTCAAAGTTAAGTGATAATATTATAGCAAATTGAATTTTAGTAAGAAATTTAATAAACGTGATTGTTTTATATTCCCAGTTAAATCGCTGCCTGGTTTCCGACACCAAAGTTCAACATCTGGAAATTCCTCTGGATATGGGTTGAAACGGAAAACGATAGTTCCTATGGAAACAGGCTCACCAAAGGTAGAAAGTTTGTTTGTAAATATGAATTATTCCGTGGCAAAATTGACCAACATTATCGCCGTCATGAAGTGCTTTATAATGGTAGTTATCCTGGTCTCCAATCAACTTGTGTTACTGTTTCATGCCCCTATTGTAATGTGTGGTCCCACCTTTTTTCAG
>CH002325.1:298699-350102 GCA_000149265.1 Ciona savignyi
TTTAATAAATATGATTCATTAATGGTTTTCCAACAAACAGAGGGAGAGTCGCAACACTCCACCAAGGAAATCCACGATGTTTGAGATCCAGAACACCCCGCCACGAGCTGTAACACGGAGGCGACAGAAAGCAAGCATCTCACAAGGTTGGTCGTTATGCGTTGGTGTTGTCAAACCACTCTAATGTGTTCTTCCATCCATCTTGTGCTCAGCATGCTCCATGGTGGTTGTAGCCGTTGTTGCATTCTCAAAATAAAGTGGTTACTAGACCATGGGTGGGAACACATTTTAAATCGGGGACCAAAAGTATTTCACTCTTAGACTGGCGGGCCAAGTTAATAAGTCGCCACTCACATAAAGTTTGTTACTGTTAAAAAAAAAAAACTAAGAAATGACGCACAAATATAGCCGTGGCATCGCTATTTAGAATTACGACATGACGATAACATCCGGTGGGTTTTCGCCCGCGTACGGTACTTTGCTTATTTCTGAAACCTAACTAGACTAAAATGTAACATCTTTATATACTAGATATTAACAAATATTATTATTGTTAGATAAACCTGCTGATAAAGTGCGTGAAGCTGGAAGAAAGACCCCGAGT
The DNA here is from genome assembly GCA_000149265.1 of Ciona savignyi. Lineage (NCBI taxonomy): Eukaryota > Metazoa > Chordata > Ascidiacea > Phlebobranchia > Cionidae > Ciona > Ciona savignyi. The sequence continues at coordinate 299,304 of CH002325.1, forward strand.
TTGGTAAGTTGTGTCCCGTGTATGCATCATACGAAAGTTGTACTTGTTAAGATTTGCGGATGGTATCACAAATAGACATTCGAAATTTGTGAATAAAATTCAAGTATCTGTACATTAAATTTACGATATTGTTTACAGATGGATCGTCTTCGAAAACCCTTGTCCAAATTAACAAATTAACGTCCCTGAACTAATTGTCAACAAACTCTAATGCTGAAATAAACCTGACTGTCTGAGCGGATTTTATTCACATGAACAATACACAAAGAGTAGTGACAAAATGAAGAATAAAATTTCGAACTTTGTTCAAAATCATTTGACTTGGCAAATAAGTGCAATGTTATGGCTCTTCGGTTTCCGACTGCTTGCGAAAACACGAGAAAAATGAACTTTGACCGGTGGTGTTGGCCATGAGCATCGGGACCTGGTTCTTGTGGGTGATGTGTATCTGTGGACAGCAAAACAGCGCAATTAACACGTCCGTCGATAAGTGGGAAAAAGCAAACATCCCGCGTTGATTCATAATGCATTCCTGCTCGAAATGTATTGGAACGGAAAGTTAAAACCCAACTTACACTGCATGGGATTTGCATCCACGGTTCCCCATCAACTTGCATCGGGAATAAAAGCTTTGTGCTGTGAGAAAAATCATTAATTACTTTGACAACGAATCACTTTTTTAACGTAGCAGTACTGCCATTATGTTGAAATAAATATAACAATCGATAATGTGTAATGTTTCATGCTGATTTTTATAACCAGCTTGTTAGAATAAAAAGTCGTCAAACAATAGTTATTGCTCAAATGTAACCCCTCACTTGATTTTGATGTCACTGCCCTGAGCAAGCCGCTTCCCTGCGCGAAGTCCTGCCATAATCTGACCAACTTCCATGGCTCCTTCCAGACCAACCACTTCCAGCAGTTTATCTCCCATATCTGGATGGTAAAATAACATCTTACTTGTTTCATGCAGATTGCAAATAACCTGAATAGGACTACCGTCACCTTTTAAAATGGTATATTCAAAGATATACAGGCTATGTTCTAAGGTACAGTAAATATTAAATATTGCAATGGTGATATGCGAGTAAGAATAAATTAATTGGTTCAACCGTCATCCAAAGAAATCCTTCCACAATATCAAAGAGTCGAACCTTGCACTGCGTGTTTCAAGTCGATCGGATTGTTCGGGTCCCTTCTTTTCTTCTTCGTCGGGCCCCACAAATTGGTCCCCCCGTACACACTAGGAATGTTTAAGATGGCGATGCCTTGAAACCTATTCCGAGACACCGATTCCAACTTCTCTCCGTCCACCTGCGTAAATGCGACACTGCATCGTCGTTTGTCATCCCATGAGCTCAAAATCAATAAAAGCAGATTATTACTCGCACCGAGATTAATTAATTCGCAGTGAGAAATAATTAAAACGGCGAATACAACATTCGCAATGCTTCATCGGGATAGCATCGCCATATAACAGATGATCAATACCAGCCAGATGATGTTATTGTGAATCATACTATAATAAGTGCGGTATAATTAACACGCGCGTTGAAAAAATCCATAAGTCAACCCAAGCAAGAAAGGACGTTTATTTTCTTGACGTAAGCGAAACAATTAAAGTTAATGACCTCGTCTGTTTTGTTTGATTTTATCGTCATGCCAGGGTTGACATTTCATAAAAATAAACCGGTCCGTAGCTCTTTCGTAAATGTAATAATATAGACTTGGTGATTTGGTTTTAAGGCGCCTCAAACTCTTTAACTTTTATGTTACCTTTTTAGTAATGTAGGAATAATATTAATAAATTTATTTCTGAACTGAGTATTATAAAATAAATAAGCTGTGGTTCAGTCTTGAATTGAAATGGACGGCAGTCGACAACGCCTGCTTTGCATTGTCAATTGTGTTTTCACATCATTTCTCTTGATAAGAAAACGCTTAAAAGTTTTGTTGTTATCCCAGCATTTCATTACTTTCGGACGAAGTCTGCAACTTACCAGGACTTCTAAGTTGTCGTGAAGTTTCTTGCACGAAGCCGCGAACGTTTCGGTTGTTCCAAATGCTGAATACCACAGCTTATTCTTCATGCGACTGTTGAACTTTTCGGGATGTTTTTCACGCATGACGTGGAATTTCCGACATATGGAAGCGTCCTGCGCCCATTGTACACAATAACGTTATAAATCTGATGTTATTGAGTCAATCAATCACCAATACGGATGATTAAAATGCTCAAGTATACAATATTATACAAATAATATAACGCACCACGCCGATAGAGAAGTAGTTGTTCATTATGGAAAGTGGGACAGGATCGCCAACTTCACGACTTCCGGCTTCTGGTTTGACGTTTAGATTCCATCGATCCATCGGAACAGATAAGCTGTTCTCGACCTGCTGCAGGACCTTCATCACACTCGTGCCTTCGTAGCCTGCAATTGCCGCCATTACGCGTTGCTTATCTGGACCGTTTACTATAACATACCGCCTCCCCAGCGAAGACAACGTGCAAGGTCATTTCCGGTGCCGAGAGGAAGAATGGCGACCGGAGGTCGGTGCAAGATCTGGCTTTTATCTGTCATTAATTGTTAAAACAAACAATGAAACATGTGCATAAACCCCATTGCAGGGTAATGACGGCTTTAATCGTCTCAAAGCATGTACTTCGTTATTTAATGGCGAATCATAAGATTACTTATCCGCAGTATGAAGACACAAGTGGTACTACATTTTATTTGAATGGTTAAATGGATTGTTGGGAGTAAATTACCTCCTGCGAAGCATTAGGGTATACAAGAAAATCAATTGTTTAAAGGCTGTATATTTTATCTAAATTTGAGATCCGAATATTAGTCGCTCAGATTTTCTAACAATCGTAAAACTCACCGATGCAATCTAGAATCCATCCGACTGTGCCGTCGCCGCCACAGCAAAGCACTCGAAAGCCTTCTACGTCGTGAAAGAAGTTGAGTCCGGGCATAGGTCCACCTTGGCTTAGATTGTAAACTTGCCTTGGGTTCAGCAAACTTTGCATCTTTCTTAAAAGTCTGTTTCACAATATTTAAATTAAAACCACGTGCGATTAACCGAATTTAGGAATTTTCACCTGACTCCCTGTTTCCCACCACTTTTGGGGTTGATAAACACTAGAACAGGGTGAGTTCCTGGCAGTGGTGATATCTGAAGACCTTGTCCGTCCCACGTCATCGAGTTCATTCGTTTCATGAACTTGGCTGCGTGACAAACATCTATGATTTCTCCATTCACCCCGGTATTTGATATTCAGCTGTTATACAAAATACGAAGAACTTACATTTGTCATTAGTTGAGTTGTGTGTCGTTTCATTAGAACTATTCTCTCTGGAACGACTCTCTTTCTCTTGCTGCAATTCATGTAGTCGATATGAAATTCAATCACCGATTGGCCAATACATTAAGCTAATTAAACAACTTACAAGCAAGCCCGGACAGATACAGCTCGGAGGTAAAGTGTGAGCCCGCATTTTGCCCATATCACACTCAGCTGATATATGTGACGCGCATTTGTTGTGGTACTGAAACACGAGAATGTATTATAATTATGCACAGTACAATTTGCATTACCAAGCCTAAAGGTATATCTATATATATGCACAACCAGTATTTCGTATTACATGGAAGAGTTTTACCACAGCAACTATGCAAAGGATATGTTTTCGTGTTTTACACACACGAAAATAACTTAAAACAATTAATCTTATGAACTTACAGTTGCTTGGCACCATCTGCAATGTAATCCGGTCAGTCCTTGATAACATTTGATGGGTTTCTTGCATTTATCACACGGACCTGCGTTGTTCCCTTCCACCCAGACGTGACTTAGTTTCTGTCGATTTGTACAAAGAAGTGTAAATAAGATGCAAATATACCTTGCGTCCATCGCAACACAGACGACGCGAAAGTGATTCATTATGTATGAGCTGTATACATTGCAACACGGAAAACGGTATTATTTCTGCAACTCTGTCCATGCTGTATGGCCATGTTTCATAGCTACACACGAGATTAGTTACATAGTTTTATTGCAATCAGTGCCAAAATTCTTTCGGGCCTTACGAATTAACGTGTTAATATTAAGATTATAAGCTTCAAACTTAGCTTTGATAAATCGACTGTTTAAAAAATATTACAATAGCGTCTACGATGACGTTTTCTGTGATTAAACAAAAAATAAGATATGAATGTGAACGAGGTGATAATCAAGGCCGGGAACCGTCTGACTTAGTGTTAATGCTCTTCAAGCCGACACTTACCGCTGCTTCTTTCGCTGATTTAACATAGGTCTGGATACAGTTTGCTGGAACTTTGCTGACACACCTCTCATGGGCAGTGTACTTGCAAACTAAAAAAACATAAAGTTTGTTTAACAAACATCGCATAACGTACTTTTAAACGATTATGTTTTTTTTACATAAACAGAGACAATTTTCGTTACCAAAAGTTACCTGGGTTTAACACTGTAGGAACCACTTTGGTCATTGTTACCGAACAATACGCCTCTTTTTGCAAAACATTATTTAATAAGAAACCATGTCGTCATATTTACTAATTGTAAATTTTGTTGTTCAAATTTGGGCTGGAAGGCTATTTTAGATGTTTATTTTTAAGGAGATGCTGGAGCTCCAACTAGTTTTATGCGGTTTATCTCAAAACAAATTATTTAATTGTGATGTTAATCACGTACTTTCAACTCTTTAGGTAATATTCTACTAATTGCGCTTAAAATTCGAATGAATAATTTCCGCTAAAACAAAAACAAGCTTGCTTAAAATAAGTCATCAACCATTGTACGTTTTACGACATAATAGACTAGGTCACTGGAGCATCGACAGTTCAGTTTTCTGCAGGGGTTAACACGACTTCGGAAATAGAAATATACGAACTACATGTAGGGATATTAACAAACAAACGATTGTTACTAGTTTCGTTTTAAAATCTAACAACGTTAGTGTGCATAAAAAACCATGACTCTAATCTGGTACCTAATTTTATATCAAATTAAACAACTAGAAAAAAGTGACCCGAAGCGAGAGCAGCTAAGTGTTTTACTAAAATAGCTGTCTAGGATAAGATCACAATATAATAATTCATTATTTTTTTTATATTACAATAGCAATAACGACTGTTATTTTAGTTAGAGTGTACAAGAGTAGAAGTGTAAAACAGTGTTTCACAACATACAAGAGTATATCTTGATGTTTTATCTCTGTGAATATGAAAACGCAAGGAGCGTTGTCACACGGGCAATCGCCAGATTACCCGAATACGTAAGAGAGCGTTCTCATTCTCACGGGTAACCTTTAGATCACTTCGCGCCAACCGTCGGTTTAATATATACAGGCCATTTAATAACTTTTAAATCTTGTTTTGTTTTTAAGTTATTTATGGTTCTGGGTTAGTGACCTGTTTATATCTTTAATTTAAAAGGCAATGATTGTAAGCAGACAATTTGTTAAGTTACCACAATCTAAATTATATTACAACTACAAAGACTGTATTAATTTGACCTATGTCAAGTTTTTTAGTCACTAAACTGAATTATTATAAAAATACCAAAATTATATTAATAGAAAACTAGATATTATTGACGATTGGTTTACAACATGTGAACCATATTCAAACTTGTAGCTCTGAATATAAACTGACTTGCTCTTATGGTCATTTCTACTGACTGTTCCTCGCGCCATTCACGTCGTTTAAATTGGTGTCGTATTTAAACAACTCTTGTTATGTTTAAACAATGAGTATTTATAGATCACAATAGTACCCGGACCACTATTTCGCGTTGACATTCTTTGAATGGAACTGGTATACTCTTATTTCATACTAACACATTATGGCGTATTCGTGTAGGTTGGCTGTATAAGCGCGCTGTCTGATTTCATTTCTATATAATAAAGTGACCTGCGAACGCGTCATCAAAATTGCACTCGCTCGTTAATAATGAAACACGAACATCAAATATTGATATTAGGCCTCTTAAGATCTATAAATAACAAAAAAACTCTTTCCAATATACCCAATAACCATATAATCAACGAACAAAAGCAAAGGTAGGCCACATCGCAAAGCAAAACATATCTGCGGTTTTTAAACCTACCCCTGGGAAGGAATGTCTTTATTGACCGAAATAACTACAAAAAAGGAATAAAAACAACACAGAATACCAGTGCTCGTCGAACGTCTTAATTCAAAGGAATCTATTTTCATATTTAACCTTGATTTCAATACATCAAGGACGCGTTTAAAACTTACATGTGCAGCAGAGGCCTTGCTTTCCTACGCCCACCAGCATGGTCAAGCAAAAGTTGCAGTACGCGGGTGGACTGAAGTGTTTCAATCGCCACGCGTGGCTACCGTCGTCTTTTATATTCTGTGACATCACAATCATTTGTTTTGCATAATTTCTTAGTAAAACGACAGGAAAACTGAGAGTGATATCATCGCTTGTCAGCATATCCCCACATAAAGAAAATTCGATTTCATACATACAACACATATAATAGTGATTTATAACCTCACCGTTTCGAGACCAAGCAGTACGAGAAGGGGAATCGACGTTAATCCGCCTTGGATCCATTCGTTTAACGTGACGACCCCATCTCCGTCGTAGTCAATTTCTTGTAACATTTCTTCGAGTATCTTGCAAGAGTATGAGAATTGATGTTAAATTGTAAAGAAAAGGGTCTTAGTTGTGATATATATGTTATATGTTATATTTAATATATATGTGTAATAGACTCAGCTGTAATAAGTTTCAATGGGCAAGCAGGTTATATCGACTTTGTGTAAGGTGTTATATATGTGATTTAAATGAGTCTAAAATTAAGATGGTCTAATACGATTCAAGTTTAATTTCCCTAAACTGTCGATTAATAAAAATTGTAAAGTTGTGAATTTAATGTATTTGTTTGTAATAAAGATTGTGAGTAGCCTATTTATAGAAATAAGAATCGCAAACTCGCCTTTATCGCACACATAATGGCCAGTGTGGAATAACTATAGAAAACCAACAATTTTCAATCCATACATCAAAACACAACTAACCGGTCTAAGCTCCGTAACGTCCCAACCTAAGTATTCGGCGACATGCATCATCTGATTCACTATTCTCTCCATTTCCTTTAAAAATAACGTTTTTTTATAGAACAAAATTCCCAAATATTTTCATTCAAATGCAACTCACCGTGCTATCTAAATTTCCATTCCCATCGGTGTCGTACAGTTTGAAGACAACTAGATACAATTACGGATTATGGAAAAGTAAATTTGGCAAATATATATTTTCTGTGCAAAGTTGCAAGATATACAATTCGGATTATTCTACAGTACATCAAGACAGTCCGGACAGTATTAAACGCCCAGGACAATTAAATGGGTCCCGTGGATGGAAAGCATGGGCCGTCGCACAATTAAACATCTTCCCCCTACGTAAAACAGCACTGGGCAGTAGACAATAAAATATCAGGAATGAACGAAAACATCAATTTTTGGTTCTCAAATTAGAGATTATTTATAAACAAACAAAATAAACCACACATCATCTTCCACACAGTTTTGTTTGTTGGCAATGTTATTGGTAATAACATAAAAGCACAATTTGTTGTCTTTAAAAAAGCAATAGATGTGTAATAATAAGAACACATCTAATTTCCGGTTAGGGACAGATAACACATGTTACAGCTTAACCTACATTGTAATTTATCTTCCGGCCGCCCACCCTCCAATAGAGAAAGATAACAAGCAATATCTTTTAAGTGAACGGATTCGTTGTCGGTGGGCATAGTGGTCGCCCTCGGCTTCTCACTGCTTCCTGTTATCCCTGACGTGATCGCTTTGAAGGCGTTGGCTGAACAAAAATAGTGTGATGTTAGATTTTATTTTCACTCTATGATATGGTGATCTTTACCAGGTATCAATTTGGATGTTCTGTCTGATTTTTGATTATCCGTCTTGGTCACGCCCAGATGGTTATTTTCCTTTACTTCTTTTGAATTGGATGAATCTAAACGGTAAATCAGGTAAATAGCACCCGTGCATAAACTTGATCTACAAAAACCAACCTTCTATACTATTACAATCGTTAACAGCATCATCACTGTTAACTTCCTTAGTTTCTTGAGTCACAGCACTGCCGCCCATACTTTTAATAATACTATCGCCGCACGATCCTGTAGTATACCAACATATATAGCAGGTTAGGCATAAATTAATCACGATATTTGCTATAACAGTATGAAACGTCGAACGAATGCTGATAACATGCGTGTTAGCTGCGTATTTCCTCTTGCAACGGTTGTTGTTTACATAATAACTCATCCAGAGGTGACTTCATAAATACAAAAGTGAGTTGTGGCAAATAAAGCTTTTTTAAAAGCGATCAAAACAAACGTGATGTAATGAGTATAGCGGCGTTGAAATGATGGCAATGAAGAAACCCATGCAGCTACATCTAACCTGCAACTGACACACAAGCTAGTGCGGTTGGAATTGAAAGATCGATTGCTGCAGTTTGACCTATCGCCAAAAATTTATGTTTTAACCTTATTTTGTTGATGTTCACAAGTGAACAATATTACTAGAACTATTTGAACCATAAGTACACTTACCCTGGGAAAGTGGCCGTATAGTTTGATTGGACGATTTTTGGAAAGACCTAAACATATGGGCGCAAAAGTCATCTGTCAAGTCAGTGTCGAGATAGGTTTCCATGAAAAGCTTGAAGCCAGCATAATCGATCGGCTGGGGAATTTAGTATCGTTAAAACATACTATTAATCCTGCGAGGACACATAATGATGGTGAGATTTGTGCCGCTTGTCACGAGAATCGATACACTGTGTAAATGGCACTGACCTTATAAAAAGTAGCTCAGTAATTCAATGAAACTATCTATAAGATGAAGTTACATATTACACATTCAATTGGTGATGGAAACAACTATATGACGTGGTGAATTTGATGATTGCACTAATGAACTCATGCATGATAATATCTTACTAGTCTTTCTATGTCGCCGTGTGAAAGCTTGTGAAGATAGGTTTTAGTAATATTCGCCCCGGGGGGAGATTAAAGGGTTTGTTTTGTTGCACACAAATAACGTTGTAGACAACCATGTGTGTCTACAGGTTTTACCTTCTCTTTGTTGTACTTGGATAATATCCCATCTTCGTTGAACTCCGCCATAACGTCGGATAGTTTTTTCGGTGAATCTATTGTTAGAATGCAAGCGCCATTGTTAATTGTTTACAAGTAACAATACAGTATTGTTTATAAGTAACATCGGCCGTACTTACATTCTGCATATTTTTGTAGTCTTTCAAATTCTTCTGGTGTTAATGTGACGAACTCTCCATCTGAAGCACCAGACATCTCCCAATATGCCACAGTACAACTTGATATCGGGTATATTAAGGTTGCCTCAACAACCGAATCAAAACTAATACTATTATAATGTAGAGCTAACAAAGATTAAAGGGTGTTATTAGCAAACGCAGCTTCCAAACCCTCACTGTTCTTAAATTATTCATTTAAAATGGCTTGCATCGACGGATGTATTGATTATAAAGCTGGACCGGGAAAACAGTCGATTTCACACTGCAGCTCTCAATTAAAACCGGAAGCTGCATTGTTTTACCAACCGCACTATGAACTCATCATATCCTGAATAATATCAAGCGTATGATCTCGAATATATACCTTACAGCAATATCAGTGTAGATTCGGATTACCAGATTAAACTGGCTTATACGCAAGGAACAATTGTGATGGCCATTTTATTAATACAAAACCGCAGTTTCTGAAAGGATTTAAAGTGCTTTAAAACACCTTTAACAAAGCGCATGTAAATAAAACCGTTATGTTTCTTTAAAGGGAATAAACTGTGCAAAAACTTGCGTGTGAGGTTACATTTGAACACGCCTAGAAATTACTACATTGCCATATAATTACTGAAGCGTAACTTCTACGACGCTACAAGAATTGTTACGTTGTTTAACTAGAACGTCTCTTAAAACTCCTGAACTATCAATACTCTGCGGAGATCGCCTAGGTTGACTTGCGGTAGAAATGTATAACAAGTTAAGTTACCCGTCGATTGTTTTCAAGAAGTAATGAGCACTGTTTAGTACATTCAGTAAATCTGAAATTGAAATCGATAAACGGAATCGAATGCTGATTATTGATTGGCCCTGCAGCGCGACCTGGTTCTAACTAAAACACCTTTGATAACTTTAAGCCTTATTGTATACTGCCGACGATACTGAATAAACACAGCTAACTGTGACGCATATGCCAACAACGACTGGGTAGCAGCTGAATTCATGTTAACTCATTAGTGCTGATCTTTTACTACATTCTTTCGTTTGTCAAAAAGTCTGTTCAATCGTTCAGTCTAAAGTACTTACACCTTTTCAAGTTCATTTACTTTTAATCTGGAAACACTGCCGACGAATGATTCAAAGGAAACACTGCAGTGATTTTATACTCGATCACCGCAGAATACTACACCAACAACAACAAGAAACTGACGCTCAGACCGCTTCTACCTTCTCCGGTTTGGTCACTGGCAGACCACTGAAGCGTGTGACGTCAAAATGCGTACGTGCGTAAAAACGTGGAAAACAAAGATCAATCTTTGCGAGTGACGGTAATATCAAACCAAACAACCAACGTTTAACATTGTTTCAAAGAACAGTTAACCTTATATACGTATATTTAAATTCACTATGTAAATTCTAGCGATGTACAAAACTATAACATTTTAACAATATTAATCTAGCTAAAAGGCCAAGCTTGATTATGGGCTAAGCGACATTTTGTCTACTAACCGTTTTAGATATTGCGTGAGTGAGCTAATTAAAATAAGCTTTGATTTGCGGACTACACATCCTGCAAGTTTCTGAGAAAATCACTGTTAGAGTTGCGCGTCAGTTTTTAGAGGTGCTTGCTAATATAAGGTACATATGCTCTCTCACACCAGTATACCACGTTGAACTTTTAAGTATTATTGAGCTGACACCAACCTACGCGTTATCTACGCTTGCTGTTTGCTGCGACACAACGCAAAACGTCACACTACATTGTTTGTTCTCATTGTAGAACCAAGATTTAAAAGCCGATACTTGAATTTATTTCACAGCTGTAATTTGATACTAATGTTTGTACTAAGTGAATTATACTCAATAATCAGCATTGTTACAGAAATTAATTTAAATTTGTATAAAAGACAACTGGACAAAGGGCAGTTAAAAAAGCTACATCGATGTTATCAACGTATTCCAGACTAGGTAAAGTTACACAAGATAAAGTTCTTGTTTGCGTCATGCGGACGTCATCATGTAAACACGTCATGGGGTTTGGGCTCACTTGGCCTCTGTCCTTCCGACAGGAAATCATACTCCACCTGCAAAACAAACACAATTAATTACAATTTCATTAAGTTGAGTGTTGATGTAGTCACAATACGTGCGTAGTTTTGAAACGTATCTTTAATACGTCATCCGTCATGTTTGTCTTTTATGGAGGGCCAGTACATTAAACCTTTGCATAAGCCCAAATTTCGGGTACAAACCGGAGAATGCCCAAAACTCTTTAAAAATATCTTTTCTACAGTTTTTTTAGGTTATATGGCCATCAAAACAGCATGCTCTAATGTGTATTTAATTCAATAGAATGCGAGTCCACTAACAAAAGGCAAATATGTAAAGTGTAAAACAAATCTAACACATGCACAGTGTACGACATCTACCACAAGGAAAATCAAATCTTCGACAGCCATGTTTTAATAAATTGTCCCAAACTTCTTTTAAGTAAGTGGTTGGTGTTTTTTTACTGCGAAAAAGAACAAAACACATTTTTTTAGGTTTTAAAATTTAAAAGAGGTTTGCTGCTGTTTTTATTGTTTGTTATTAAGCCACAGCGTAAATTTATTTGGATCCACCGGTATACATCATTTTTATACACGCTTTTTGGCCAGCAGTTTAACTTTGAATTTAGAACTACAGGACTGGTTAATATGCACACGAGTTGGCTCTCTGGCACGCCTGCCGACCGTTGCTTGTTAAAGACACTTTATGATGGTTAAAGTATCCGCTCGCCAGCTTATTACAAAAAAACAACTAATTATGAACAATAAAATCAACTTTTACTATATTTGTAAAGAAATTACCACATTTCCATCATCTAATCCGCCATAATCCGTTTTTCTGTACAAGTATCTTTCGTGACCGGTATCGTCATCAATCGCAAAAGCATCTTCCAAATAAACACTGCAAAAATATTTTGTGTTAATGGTCTAGTCTAGAGTCTAGACAAAAAACAAGACCAAGAGAAAATAAACATTGTATGTTGGAACGAATCGTTTATCTTCAGCTATATGGTAACATAAGTGGGCTCTTTAAGCTAAATTTAGATTTCATTCATTATATTGTTCAATCTGTGGGTTCGTTTCTTAAAACCTGCATTGTGACGTCACTTACTCCATTGTCTTGGTTGTTGGTGGATGACGTTCAGATGTCAACAAACCTTGATCAAGTCCTTGGTAAAATTCTTGTTTTCTCAGTTTCACATATTTATAGAGGGTAGGAAAGAAATATACCTGTATAATAAACATGTTTAATTATTAGTAAGTTGTTATCCATATTTTTGGTTTTAACTCACGTTTGTTACGGCGTATGCAGAGAATACAAGCCACACTGATGTGTGCAAGGGTTTGATAGAGACGCTTGTAAATTTTTTATTAGCGTATACCAAGAACCCGAGCTGAGCAAACGGTTGTATGAAGATGCATGCCATGTATACGTGGCCAACGATGCTGATGAATCCTTTCGTTCGCTGAAACATATTCGGCGTAATGGGAAATAATAAAAAAAAAACATTATCGTTGTTTGGATCTTTAATGTACGCAAGCCTATTGTCATTAGTATGTAAGTTAGGTTAGGACAAATAATATTACGTGCTCAAGCCTTTACAAAATTTTATATGTTATCGAAAGGATGAAAGAAATGCCGTCATAACGATAATAATAAAACCTGCTATTTATTAATTTTTAAGAAATTATTATTCTGCCGATTAAACTTTTTTTTAATTATTGAGAAATATTATATTTACCGATTCAACTGTTGTGAGCCAAAGTATACTAAATACGATCATGATGGCTGGAATTGCGGTGCTGCTGTACAGCAGTGGTACAGGACCGTTTGCAACTGTGAGAAATGTATAGTGATATTAAGATGTGTATGTATATTGCCGGCCATACAAGCCCGAGGCATCTTCTTTGTCGGTCGCTTTCCATGTCGACACACTTATAATAAAGGACGTAATAACGGTCGCGTGTACTTGAACACTATAAGATGACAGTTATTTTACGTTGTTTTTAATCCGAAAACAAGTTTTACTATAAAGATTGACGGGTTAGTGCGAATGGCCAGTCCGAAATAACGATATACATTACTTACTCATGAGCAACTCGCATATGCAGTCGTCGTGAACTGATTCCGCCTCCTGACAAGATTTCGAGGAGGTTATCAGTATAACTGCAACGTAAACAAACATATAAATGTTTGAAATAAACGAATTGAATATATACTCCACTTATTAAACCATGGGAAATGGTGTGCAGAGTTATCCAACTTGCAATTCGATCACTATAGACTACAGTTTACGAAATCAGTTCATTCGTTACCCACTATACGTTAACCAGCATTTATTCGAAAGTATATTATGTGACCTATGCTGGATTTGTCCGTTGTTTTGTTTTGTTTTCTGATCGTGTTTTGAAATTATTCTGAACAACATGTCTGGTCGTATTAAAACTGTCCAGAAGGTTGTCAACGAATTAAAAAAATTATTGAACCATTAGAGATCCTTCATAATGCCAAAAAATTAAAATTGCTGACTTTAGAAGGCGTTCAACTAATTATTGTCCATATCTTTCCAATGCAAACTGATATTACAAAAACCGCTGTCACTAAAAATCCTGACATATAAAGTCTTAGATTTTTTTACAATCAAAAAGCTTGGATCTGCAGCCTTAACTCAAACATTGGGAAATCACCACCATTGTTACTTAGCAAAACACTCGTTTAAAAACAATGACTAAGGAAGGGTAGGGGAGGTACTGACTGATTGGTCGGATTATAACCCTATGATTGTAAGCTTCTATAATCTATGTTCAAAAACCTGGATAAATTGTTTTGCAGATTTTTAATCAACAAATATGATTAAATAGCATATGATCCAAAAATGAACACTGATTTCTTCATTATTATGCGCCATCTTGTTAGTTTTTTTTAAGTAGCACTCAATAAAGGTCTGGCTACCATATAACAACTGTACGACCATTCGCCGATAACATGTTGTTGAGTTACTTATTGTAACAACCTTTTTTTAAATTCCCCACATCCAGAAGAAAAATGTAAACTGTAGTAAATGTTCTGTTAACCCTTCAACGCACGTATCAAATTTATTTAACACAATGAATGACTTACATCTTGGTAATCCATGCTGGCAACAATTATTTGAGTCTGTGCACCGCGGTTCGAGCGAAACTATAAAAAAACAGGACATGAAGTAAATGATTGATGATAATTATAAAAAGTTAACTTACTATTTCGAGGATGTGAATTTGATGGTAAAGTATCCGGATTTTGTGTTGTTGGTTTCGTTGTTGAAAACTGTGTGGGTGGGTTAGTTGAGGGATTTTGTGTGGGTGGGTTAGTTGGGGGGAATTGTGAAGGCGGGTTGGTTGGGGGGAATTGTGTTGGTGGGTTAGTTGGGGGGATTTCTGTTGGTGGGTTAAATGGGGGAAATTGTGTTGGTGGGTTAGTTGCGGGAAATTGTGAAGGTGGGTTAGTTGGGGGAATTTCTGTTGGTGGGTTGGTTGGGGGGATTTCTGTTGGTGGGTTGGTTGTGGGGGATTGTGTTGGTGGATTAGTTGCGGGGAATTGTGTTGGTGGATTAGTTGGGGGAAATTGTGTTGGTGGGTTGGTTGGGGGGATTTCTGTTGGTGGATTAGTTGAGGGAATTTCTGTTGGTGGGTTAGTTGGGGGAAATTGTGTTGGTGAATTAGTTGGGAGAATTTCTGTTGGTAGGTTAGTAGGGAGGAATTGTGTTGGTAAATTAGTTGGGAGAATTTCTGTTGGTGGGTTAATTGTGGGGAATTGTGTAGTTGGGGGGAATTGTGTTGGGGCTTGGCGACGCAAACGAAACTGGTTTTCTTCTCTCGCAACCGTTGCTAATTCCTTAGTGTTGGTTTGCATAGATAGCAACCTACATATTTTCAAAGTATAAGATTTACCATAAAAAGAAACGTTATTTTGCAATACCTTTTGTGGTCTTGATATGTGTTTACTTGGGTGTGTATATTTTCTTTGATTCTAGCTAGCGCAAACACTAACATCCCAACATAGAGTGAGTTTACGACCTGTAAAACAGAGCAGGTGTAATCTACGATTGTTTACTTGGGATGGAGAATTAATTTTATTCTTGCTTTATTAAGAAAACATGTCGCATTTTATCTATTTAAATAAATTAAAAACAATATTTTATTTTAGATACTTACAAAATTGAACCAGCCAATCACGGAAGCACCAGTTCGTACACTGCAACAACAACATACAGTTCTATTTCCAGGGCAGCAGCCCCAACGATTTTTTATACCTGCCATACTAAACATTTTGTATTTTAGTATTTATGACTGATTACCACAAGGTTAAGTGTTTAGACTGAGCTTTATATATATATTTACTGTATATAAATCTGCAACTTACACGTAGGCCTACATATACTTTACAATGGCTTTTCAGTAGCCTATAGGCTAAATTAACCGTCGAGGGATATTACAACTGTACCTTCTGGCTGAATGTGCTCTGCGTTACGAATATTTTCCGCAAAAGCCTGTCCTACTCCAAAGCTAATAACATAATTTTAAACATAAAGTAGGTAAGTAAACGACTTGTACATATTGGCAAATTAGCAAAAGACATAACCATTGGCTGGCCGATCGCAAAATCACTTAGTTGGAAGCGTCTTGACTTGCTTGACTGGGTATATAAGCTATAAGTCGCCTTGGGCATTTTCCTTGTTTAAGGTTTTCGAGACTCGGTGTTGAAACTAGTGTTACGTTTCTTTATTCCTGTCATTAACGGGTTTGTACCTGGTATTTATGATAACAATATCATTTGGAATGGTAAGTAATGAAACTCTTCATCATTCAAACATTTGAATTACATTTATTTTATCATCTTTTAGTGCTGAGAATGACTCTGATAGTATATTTAAATTGTGGCATTAGGTTTGTATTATTTGCTGAACACCAGTATGACCTATACACAAGAATTTCTTTTTGTGTCTTAAGATACCGCTGTATTCTTCAAATAGACTTTAGTGCGGATATAGTATGTGACCCATCGGTCTGACCAGTCCTCACATTTAACTGTTTCACCATGAGGTATTCTCTAGATTAGTTTATAGCCTATCTGGAAGAACTGCGTACGTTTTAGACGTTATTAGTAATGCACTTTTTTAGGCTGTTCAAGGCACGAGCAGAACTTAAAAAACAATTTTCTGTGCATACTGTCTTTTTTGAAGTAAAAAATATCGCAGTTTACAGGGGGGTAAAACTCATAAACAATTATTTAAATCTTTATTGCAATGGTTTTAAAAATACAGGTCCTAAATTTGTCGTGTTAAAAATGTGTCTACTTTCTTTGGGTTGATTTTAACATGCAGTATTCCCGACCAAAATAGTTTGTATGCTACATAATAGATTTCCCATTGGTGCCTTAACTAGGCTTATTTTTTCAAACAAAAGTCGCAAGAACATGTGTTTTTGTCATGCTATAGTTTGGTTTGTGACAATCGTACATTTGTAATCAAAAAAAACTTTAACCCGAGTAACCCTTGTCGACGACGTGATCAACGACTCACAACACATGTTCTTTTATTTGGTGAACTGTACATAATTGTACTCAATCTGGATAAATGTTTGTTTTAAATTTTAATAAAAACATGAAAAAAAACTAAATAAACGAAAAACAAATCAGAAATATGTCAAATATTTAAAACCAAAGGATTCTCGGGTCAAAGCTGCTCGTTTGTTACAAACAAAACTGGATTAACATTGCAAAAACACGTTTTGGTCATGATGTTAAACGTTTACGGTAATAACCAAATTATTTTACTGAGAATTTTTTTTAATATCAGACATTCAACACACATAAAATAGAAACGGAAACAATGACATTAAAAAAATCCTAAATTGTTATGCTTTATGGCTTCAATGATTTATAACAAGATTTGTTACATCATCGATCGTCTAAAGTCCGATTTAAAATAAACGAAAAATCACGCTGATCCAAAAAGCCACCAGTGAGATTTGAACTCACGACCCCTGGTTTACAAGACCAGTGCTCTAACCCCTGAGCTATGGCGGCAGACATCTGCAACTTACGAAAAGCGTACTATATTAATACGGTAAACAGAATTTCTTCTTTTACTAATTTATTTTTTCATTACTGGTAATAATGTAATTTGTTAACAGCCAGTAATTTTATCTGTACTAGGCTAGTTGTAAAGTTAGTTTGTATAATTATCAAATATCATTTATGTTTTATTGTTTTTAGGAAGTCGTAAGAAATGTGACGTTGAATGCTTGAATAAATACCGGTATATGTTTTGATTATTCCTTTACTTTCGTTTTTTGGAAACGAAGTCACAACATGTCGTTTAAACGTCAGGGTAACGATACAGGATTACTTCGATCATTAAAGGTTAGATGTTGTATTTAGTTCTGCAGATAGATCCATCACTGTTTCTTTTTACGACCGGTTAACTCTATCAGACATTAAGCGCAGGGCGCAGCCGATAGCTAGACGGTTTTGTCCTAAGGCAGGGCATTTTTAGCAGACATCATCTGATACCAGAAGAATAATGTTTCTGTAGTTGCTTAAAAGATATACAACACGTTAAAATAGGCAACTCAATGATATCCACTAGGTAATCTGGATAGGATATACAATAATGTTTATTCCTGTATATTAATCAACGCAAGGGGCATTAACACCCAGGCAATTGTCAGATCATCTTATGTACACCTTCGGGTTACCGGAGCTATTACAGTGTGTTGTGCAAGATTCAGACGTTCCTTCAATTTGGTAGAACCCATTATTCCACTTGGTTCAGGCAATGTCCATTAAGTGCCTTGCCGCTTGCCCAAAGACGCAATCGACTAGGTTGCGACCAGTTTCTGACCCGCAACAGATATCTGATTATTTCCTGTGTCCCCTTGCATTACCCTACTTAAGGGATAAATATTAATAGTCACTGTACCGTAACTTAAAAACAAATTGATATGGCCAGCAGTCTAGCCCACATCCTCTATAATTCGGTGCAAGAGATTGCAAAATTAATTCTGTGTTTTTTTATTATTTTTTTAACATTGATTTACCATTCAATGGTGATTTGAATTGTGATTATATTTCTTCCGAAAGTTGCATTTAATTGATATATGTGTCATATTTATTTACTGATACATGTGTCCACTGTTCAGTTGCCAAAATGTTTTGGGTTCGTTAAATCCCCCTAGCTTAAAAACACAACTGGCTTACAATTAACGGTTAGTTTCAAACGACAAATGGCAAAGCATTAACCCGCAGAGCTACAGGGCATATTAATATGAATTAACAAAAATTTAAGCTTTAACTGCCAACCTCTTTTTTAAGGTTATTGTTTTATTTTGAACTCTATACGTGTTGAAAAATCTCCCAATTTAATAGTTTTGTGTCATGGTTCACCTATTTTACTACTGCTACCTTTACAGAGAAAAAGAGTTAATGAATTGTTGGGCCCGGATATTCCATTGGATGAGGCATCATTTACATGTGATGGTCGTTTAACATGCTTGGTGTGTCATGGACGACCGATTCTTGATAACATAGATATCTTGATCATTCATCGCAAAGGAAAAAAACATTTAAAACGTAAATGGCACTATCGTTAAATTAATCACTTGTTTCCTTAAAAAATCAATTGTAAAGTATATTAAAACAAATTGCATTTACCACCTTTTTTAAATTGTGCATACTATTTAGGAAACCTTGACTAGAGCGCATACTGTTTGTCCAATGTTTCATATTCATGGTATGCACATTCTTAAACCCAAATGGTTTTTAATCCACTACTATAAAACAGTGTATGAAGCAATAATCGGCACATAAATAATTTTAAGTGGATATGTATATATTTCAATTTTCAGTATGTTATTCAAACATAACCCTATTGGTGTTATTTAATTTTAGATTTGGATACTTTTAAAAGGCGAAAACATGAAGACCTTGCACTGCTTGACAAAAGAATTATTGAAGCTGAAGATAAGGTAATATAAGATTTTATATTTAAAGTCCAATTGTGATGCATTTTATATGCTTTACCCACAACAGTTCCAAGTTAAACTAACACACACATTTTAATATACTATTGTCATGGAAAGAAATAACCACTAATCACTCTGTGCTAAATTTTACAATAATAAAAACGGTTTTACACTTGAGAGTATAAATGACTACATATTTTGGACAATTGGAATAAAGACTCAAAAAAGTTGTAAATTATAAGTCATGCATTTGCAGACAATACATTTTTGACACACTGCATGGTGATCTAGCCATCTTTTCTAATTGCTATCCCACTTAAAATGAAAATCATCACACCATTTTCTTATACCGGTATTTAGGGAGAAAATTGTAGTTATCTCAAGAAGAAGAAAGATGAAATGCTATGTTCTTCAACTCTTCATCAACAAACGTTGCATAAAACTGGGAACCATAAACTGCAACCTAAACTTAAACTTCAGCTGATTCCTTCTACTGATCCTGAAAGTACAAACAAGCTGAAAGTGAAAACACAAATTCCTGGTGTGTATGTGTGGGATGCATAACAAGGAATGATGATTTTATGACTTTAGCAATAAAGTCATTTATAAGTGGGTAAGATTACTTTACCAATGGGTTCTGTGTGTCCAACTAATTTCAATTTATTTATTTTTAAATTTTAGTTAGAAAAAAATATATTTGTTTTTTGTGTAATTAACCTAAAATTCATAGGCATGCGACAACTGAAGCAACCATCCTCTCAACATCGTGCATCTTGTTTGGAGAAAGTAGCAAAGACCAAATCATTGCAACATGTTGAAGTAAAATACTTACTTAAAAATTATAAATTTTTTCTAATTAGATTTATATTTAAATTATTTCGTTTTACAGAAAAGAGATTTTTCTAAATTAAGCCAAGAAGAAAAAGAAAAAAAACATAAGGAAGAACTTACATATCTAAGGTGAACATTTGTTAAAAAAATAATAACAATATAAAGTAGCATTGCAAATAAACCAATCCAATAAAGTGTGAATACTATAAGGCAGAAATTTAATTTTGTTTAAATTACAGTTCAAAATATTCTATAAACTAAATTTATTAAAATACCATTTTTTCTTTCATTGAAATTTATTTTCCTTAGTCAAGGTTGGAAAAGAGATAACTGTGGAAATTGGTTGAAAGATCCTGAAGTTGAGTTTGATTCGGATGAAGAACCACCTTCATAAAATTCCAGGTACCATAATTAAATTACCAAATCACCTCTAGCATTATTACCATCATATCACAAATTGTTGCTTTTATGAATAATAAGACAACATTATTTCGCAAATGGCATTTTACATTTGTTAGGTTGACTTTTTAATAAGATACATATACTTTTTAATTCGCTATGATTCACACGTTCCTTCAATTTGGTAGAACCCATTAATCTGCTGGGTTTGGGAATTTATGTCTGTTAAGTGCCTTGCCCAAGGACACAACCGACTAGCTAGCGACCAGTTTCGAACCTGTTAGCTTTTGGCGGAATGGCACCACACTAAACTGTCAGACTAACCGGTCGAAACAGTTATATAATTCAATGTTTAGAGCAGAATTTCCCAACCTTTTTTGGTCGCGGACTATTTCCTTACCAGGGAAAGTCTTTGTGGACTCAAAGTGCATCAAATTTCAATTAGCGTCAAAAGTGTAGCGTAACTAGACTATGTGCATATGATACACTACAAAACTTATTAAGGACTATATGAAATAGGTTACTCATCCACTACGGTATTATGGAACAACCAAAGCGAGTGCTATGAATAATAAACTTCCATTTTGTTACTTAAAATCAGTTGGTTGCAAACTTAAAATTACCTTGAGTTACAATGTCTCGTTGATAAAAACATATCACTGCTGTTTATAACGATAAAATTAAATAAAAGTTTTTCAAATTGTTGATGTGCTTGCGGACTCATTTAAACTTCCAAGGACTTATTTAAGACCGCGGACTCGGGTTGGGAAGCACTGGTTTAGAGCCTGGAAAAATCTGATAAAAAAACGCAAAATATAAAAATTAACAACACTGATGTTGGAATTGCAAATGTTTCAATATATGCGTGTGTTTGTTTTTTCATATTATTTAGTTTTAAGTTTGTAATTTATCGACAGCCAATTTCTGTGTTTAATCCAGGAAAATATTGAAAGTAAACGGTTGCCACCTTTCCTCTTCTCACACTATCAGGCGAAGAGTATTGGAAGTCTCCTGGATATGGAAATGGCATAACTGGAACACATTACTGTTTATCTATGGATTGCATTGTTCGAATACCATGGGATATTCCGGTTTTGTTCCAGAGGATGGAAAAATCTCATTCATTTTTTGTGGACAATTTAAATGGCATAACCAGCTTTTATCGGACCTACATTACTAATGCAAGTGTGCATTATATTACTGTGTTCATACAACATACTTGCAAAAACACTCAGATGTGAAAGCAATTGTTGATCGTGTTACTGTCTGCCGGTATTATATATTGATCAACAAACCTTAAAAAACAGATTTACATCATTTTAATTGGTAGGTTATAAAGATAAGGGAGGGTATTGTTATAATAAACATCCAGTTATTACCATCTAAAAGAGCAAAGAAATGTTTTGCATAAAAAAAACAAAATAATAATTTTCATATTAGGTAAACGTTCAGCAAAATACTTCTTCTATTTTCAATCAGGCTGCGTTGAGGGTTATTAGGGCTCTCTCAGGAAAGTAGACTTGATAGCCACTGACACCTGTTAATAGCGGGGGAACTACGGTAATCTGTTTTGCGGGTCCAGCTGCTCAGTGTTCGGCTATTCTATGGAAGAAGGTAGGCAGAAATATCAGCTCTTACGAGTAAGCGTTATGTCGATGGTTTTGTTGTCCGTCCGACTTCCACCACCATTCCTACCATATGCCTTGAATAGAAAAAACGCAATCTTCAGATTACCACGTGCCCACCGTTGGGTTAACAAAGCTATTCTAGTGTGTTGTGTATTTAAAACATTACTTTAGTTTGGTAGGGGCAACGCTTTAACCCACCACGCTGTTCGGTTTATTTGCATCCGTCGCGTTAACCATTCGGCTTTACCCCTATACGGGTCTAACAACTACGAACTTGTAGTTCGGCTACCCGAGATACTTGCCCAACCGAGGTAATTGTGCTTTTACCAACAATCATTGCAAATAAGAACCTACTTCTAAAACAATGTTATCCTCTGATGTTAAAAGGCTCTTTAGCAACACTTCAGTTGCAATTTTTTTTTTAATTGATGGGAAGAGTTTTATTTTTAGTTGCAAATTTTTTTATCTAAATAAAAAGACAGAAAAATAAAAAAAAATATCTCTAACCAGACCAACTGTGTTTTTATAAATTTAGATATTTATATACAGTGTATAGGCTAGCCTATATATATATATATTATATCCAGTTTTCCAGAGGTGAATTATGGACAACAGATCATGTCAATTCGACCATATTACAAGTTTACCGACATATGACCGTTATGCTATAATAAAAGGATTCTTCCTAATGTCATTGTTTCACCAAAATTACAGATTTTTATGTTGGTTAATGCAACCGACGTAATTGGGAGGTTGAGATGTTTGGTCAATTAAATAGAACCCATTAACCCATTGGGTTCATGTCCAAGTTCCTTGCCCAAGAACTGGCTGGCGACCAGTTTCACAAACTCACTAAAACCAGAACTATTTTAGTAACGTTGTTTTAACTCCTTGTTTAAACTTGTACTCATATTTCGTATTCCAAGCCCATATGTGGCTTATAATAATAAAAGTAATTATGCTTACAACGATATGATAAAAACAGCGCAAAATCAAGCCACTCAATTTCGGTTTATTTTTCATTTGTCTCTTCGTTAAAAGATAACACCTGAAACAAAAAAAATACCATGCGAGTTATATTAAAAGCCAAGTTTTAATTTATCCTAATAATTATTAAACAAAAATAGTTATACCTAGCTGGAATTTATTTGTAAGCTATAGTTTTAATGTAAGAATCGTTAGTATAGGTTATTACAACAATTAAAGCCATAAGCCATACCAATAGAGGATATAACAATGAAAACATAGGATTGGATATTTTGCCTTGACTTGAAGTCAGACTCTATAGTCATTTAATTACCTCGTTTTAACAAATTTGACTGGAAGGTGTGGACACTAGGCGACGTATTAAGTAAATTTATCAAGGAAATACTAAGGATTTTAATGATTTACTTCAATGTCGTGCGCTTCGCTGCTTTTAATTTTCGTCATAGATTGTTCACTCAATGACCAAATATGTTCCACTTGGCCAAAGTTCTTTTGGAATGCACCGTTCCTGTATAATTTGCGCAAATATAGGAAAACCAGGGCACCAAGAATGTAGACCCCGATGGCAATTCCAATGCTGGCGTCTGTAAAAAAGGACGTCATGTGCTTTTAATGGTAAATGAGAGTAGTTTATATCGATAATTATAATCATCTTATTTTTTGTCTACGTATTTCTAAATTCTAAAGAATAGAATAAATGCGGCAACTAACAGCATAACTGTATAGACCTACGCATAACTGCACTAATGTTACTCACGGAACCACTCAGCAGATGTTTTCTTCGTCTCCGAAATAACAAAATAGGATGCTATAAAATAGCCCATGGTGATCATGCTTGGCAAAAAATAACTGGGAACCTCATTTGAACATTCTACGTTCATGAAGACCCTTTAAGAGCAAGCTGAACTGTGGTTTCTTGCATAAGTAGTATGACATCGGAAAACGGATTTCCCTCTTATCTTTCTTTGCGCGATTATGATATCACATTATGTTTTATTTTGTATTTTAGTTATTTACTGTATTACCACAGACACTTTATACAAATCAGTATAGAGTCTCTATGGTAGGCCTATAACCCTTAATTTTAGTTATTAGAGATTTTTCTATGTAATACGTAGTCTACTACAAATATGTGAATTTCATACTATCTTTTTATTTATTAATTGTTTGTCTAGGACAAATACGACTAAAAGGCAGCTGATTTTAAAAATCCAATCTACCGGTCACATTTCAACCTTATAAGTTATGGTGAAAAAAAAAACTTCTCCATCTTATACGAGGGTCATCATAGGACTAAATTTTACAGATCGCAAATTAGTATATACACCAAAATTTAAAAAAATCTGTCTTACATGTTGTTGTTGATACTAGGTCTGTAATGTTTATGCTTTGTAGTGAATTTTCATACACAATTAAGCTTGTGTGTTTTGCCTAGGGCCCACAAATTTGTTTTCGTATACTTCGCTAAATTGTGTCTAATATACCACTAGCACCAATACGTAAATCTATTATGTTTTGTTGTGCTTAATTATGCCCGGGTGTGCCTCTTTGCCAAGACTGTAACATAACGTTTGCTCGTCCACTTGTGGCAATACTAGGAATCGTTAAAACTTATATTCACAAGTAAATCGTTGTTTAAAACTAAATATAAAGTTGATATTTAGAAATAAAGCTTTTCTCTGATAACACTTACCCAACGTTTCTGTCCCTCATCATTAACTGCTACCACAATAAGCACTGACATAAAAGGCTATTGTGACGTAATATTATAGCAGGTTTATGTAAAAACGGCCAAATAAAAATATATTCAAATAGGAAAATACCAATATCCCACAGGTAACTGTGGAAAATGTGTCCTCACTAATTACTATAAAAACGATAATCAGTGAAAATTTGTTCTTGTTTGTTAAGCTTTTCACTGTTTGTTTTTCGGATTGTTTTATAATGATTTGCCGTATCATTGTTTTTATTAATATATTTTTAATAACTGTTTTTAAGGGTATGGGATTAGAGAACTGATGGTTTTGGTTGGGATGATAGTCTGGTTTAGAATTATAATTATTATTTAAAAAGTGAAAAACATAGCACCTTCTGGTAATTTATGAAGTATTCCAAAATCGCCTATTCGGTAGCCTTTTTATCATTGCTTATTAAGATTATTTAATCATCCTTGTTTAACAGTTTATCAATCGGTAGTTATCAGTTGATTACTCAAGTTTTTTATTTATGTTTTGGGATATGTGGTATACCAAGCTTTTTGTTCTTTGTCTTTTTGTACATAATTTATTGACGAGATTTATTTCAAATGTACATTATTGCGCGGAACTAATATAATAGAAAACTTCAACTTTGGCTTACTTTAAAAATTAGCAAATACCGATTTATAAGTCACGTTTAGGGGCTTAAGCTGCATTTCGGCCTGTGATGATTTGTAAGTTCAAAACTGCTTCGTTGGTTGGGTGACGTAAACACGGTTGGGTCAAACAATGGGCCAGGAACTTTAAACCCGAATCCAGAAGGTGGTGACCGAGGTATTGGGGAATATTGACCCAAGGGCGAGAAATATGAGAACAAAGGATTTCTCTGTGTTGGATGCAAAGCTTGGGGTGCTAGTAACTTGTAAGCGTCTATAGTTGGCTGTATCCCTTGATGTGCATTGTTGTAAATGGCTTGGGTTTGTAGGTACGTCATGTACGACCTGTAAGCTTGAACATCGATACCAGATTTCCGGGGACACTGTTCGCGTGCTGTATCTTCCAAACTGTTTCTTGGTGAACTTTCGGTGACCTTGCTCTGATCCTTACGACGGTTCTCTTGGTGTAGAGTAGGAGCTGACGTCATCTGTCCCGTCTGGAAGCGTTTCGTTCTAGCAATTTCACTTTCAAGTGTGTCATTTTCCGTCAACATGAACGATGTCGGTTTGCAAGCTAGAGCTGCTGAAGCAATTAAATAATATGTGTAAAAAAGCACTAATAAACTTACGTCGCCAAATTAAAATTTCATATATGCAAATTAGTACATTTCCAAAATCGACTCCTATCGTTTATAGAACCTTGTAAAAGCAAATCAGCAAATACATTTATTACGATATGTTTACATGAAAGAGGTTCATGTTTTATAACTTCAATAAATTAATTTAGCTATACACTTACGTATTCTAGGCATAATTGGCGACATTGTTGGTACATTAGCCATTTGTTGTTGATGAAGGCGATAGTTCGATAGCTGATTGCAAAACATGGCGTAAAGTGAAGGGTCAATCGGATACGGCCAAGTCTGTCTCTGACGCTTGTCCTTCATACGTCGGTTTTGGAACCACACCTGAAATACACACCACAATCAAGTTACACCGCACCTGGTAAATAAAATCGCTTGTTAATTCACGGAGATATTGATTGTTAAACGTGGACAAACAGACTGATTCTGTCCGCGAAATAATAAAGCGCTTCATTATGATATACTGTGTGTAATCGAACTGTATGTAAATAATACACGTCAAAACGAAATTAAAAACAAGATCTCCTTGAATACACAAGATTATGGTACAAACGCCAATCGTATAAATTTTCCAAAACTTCAGCAGGAAAATTATGTTTTCCGAACGAGGCACAAGCAACTTTGCGAAAGAAGAAATAATTTAAAATTACCTTAATAGTAGCTTCCGGTAGGTGTAGCTCGTGAGCCATCTCACATCTGCGGGGCCGGGAAACGTAGTTTTCTCGCTGAAACTCCTTTTCTAACGAGTTGATTTGATCTCTTGTGAAAGCAGTCCGGTATCTTCGAACGCCGGACGAGCTCTCAGATGCGTTTATATCCAAGCATTGTGACGTGATAACGTTGTCCTCTGTTCGAGTGTTAGACTGAAAGATGCGTGAACAATTCAGTTTAAAAAAGTAGCAAATATTCACATGCGACAATTTCAATTAGAATTAAAATAACTGGTAAAACAACTAGTACATAATAACTATAAAACATCATTTTATTTAAAAATTGTTTTTTTAAGGTAAATATAACAAAATGTAATTTTTGTTCA
This sequence comes from Ciona savignyi, assembly GCA_000149265.1. NCBI lineage: Eukaryota > Metazoa > Chordata > Ascidiacea > Phlebobranchia > Cionidae > Ciona > Ciona savignyi. Next base: position 326,595 of record CH002325.1, read on the forward strand.
ATTTTTTCTATTTTTGTCCCAACAAAATCAAAAATATCCTAAAAATTGATTAGTGATTCACCTTATGCGTCACTGAGCTACATCCGGCAGATTGACTCGTCTCTCCTTGTGAATTATATTCAGAAGAAAACTTTCTGTCTTCCCTCGTAAAAGCTGAAGTTGAGCGACCATTCTTCATCTGATCCTCTTTGAAATTTTTCCGGAATTCATTTTCGGTTTTAATTGCCAGATCGGGATATGTCTGCATCTCTCTGCGGCCGTCTTCGTTTGCGGAACCAGTCGAACAAAAGCTTTCTCTCGAGCCGCCGAAAAATGGCCGCTTCGTCATACTTAAATCAGTTGCCTCGTAACTATCAGAGCTCTGGGAAAATTTGCCTGGCGCCTTTGGTCTCCGATGACATGAAATGATGTCCGACGAATTTTCTTCCGAAAACAGTTTTTGCCAGTGTTGCCCCTTTTCCGAATTTTTCGTTTCCATTTCGTCTTTGGAATGCTTGAAATTGTTGCTTGATACCATGGGATCCAATATCATCATAAACAAAATCTAACAACAGGCTTTACCGCTTGTATAATTTACAGCCTAAATTTCCGCGACAACGATTGTTAATTTTAGTTATATTGGTTTTATGTTTACAGCTGCTTATTCATTTCAAAGTAATGTCGTATATCATAAAAATGTTACAGATTCTATACCATTCCTCGTTTTTCGTTTCTATATACCTATATGCCGTTTCGAAAATTTCTTCCAAATACTTTCTCGATATAAGTAACATTTTTTACAAATTTGAGAGTATATCTGTATCGATATAAACCAACATTCCCTCAATCCTGTAATTTCGGATTGACAGAACTAAATTACAATGAAAAGAATGTAAAATAGCCGAAGCTAATCGAATCTTGGCACAAGGCATTTGACGAACAAACCATCTTTCAGTTTCTTCTTGTGGACAATTTTTGTCCCTTTCTAAACATAAGTACAAAATTTAGCTCCAGTGTCTATCAACAGCAACAATCCCGAACTATATAGATCTCTCACAGTCATTGAACCACGCTCACCGATTTCTGCACTGATTTGCATTTTGACATAGAACCCAATATTTATAAGGTTTTTATTTTTTCTAAGTCTTTCGTTGTTTAAAGCTCTTATATTAACAACCATTTAACCTGGCGCCAAGCGCTTTGGCAAATCTAGATTATAAAATAAATAGTAGCCAATAAAATGTGTCAATTTTATACCGGACTCTTAAAACGTTAAGCTACTGACATTGAACCCTTACCGTAAACGCTTACAGGGTTAAAGTTATCAAAATAACTTTTCTAGTTTGTGGTATTTCGGGTTAAATACATACAAATAATTATTACAGCCTAATTAGTTAAGCGTTTGTTAAAAAAATGAAACATAACTACATTTATGCTAAACTATAGTTATGCTAATGTGACAAAATCTTGATTCTAAAAACACAAAATAAAAGTTTTTTTATTAAAACTAAGTTTAATTGCTTAAAATAAAAAAAAATAAAACAGGTTAAGGTGTTTCTAATAGGGCATAGCTTGACGTCGAATCCCTACCTTCTTAAAATGGATTCCATTATTGGATATAAAATCGCTTAATGTTGCAATAAACCATTTGTCGCGTCAATTTGGCGCCGATGGGTGTCGTAAAATTGGCGAGAAATCACGAAGGTGGTATGTATATTCATAGAGTATAAAGATATGGCCAAATAGACAACGTTTTATTTAAACATCTTTTACGCAGCCTACGTAGTTAGTATGTCCACATTTTAGTGTGAAAACATCATCGTTAAATTTGAAAAAATAGAACATTCATGTATAAATACTGTTTTTTTTTGCAAAGAAAAATTAGAAACACGTATAACAAAATTTATTTTAGTTTCTGAGTAAACCTTTTACCTAAGAAATAATTAAATTGCATAGACAGATTTAATTATTTATCTTGCATTGTTTTAATTTGGATTGCGAGCTGTTTTTTTACGATTTATTGTTTATGTTTAAAACACTGGTTTGTTTGCCTCTAAAATAAAAACTGTTTCTATTAAAAATAAATTAAATGAATCACTTTAATTAAACATATATAACATAGTTTGGATTAAACGGATTGACTACCACGTCAAATATCTTAACTTTATCACACATAATACCACATAGTATGAATAATAAAACTAGACACAAAAATTAAAAAAAATTCTAACTTTGTCTGTATTCTTTAAAACTTTTAGTTTAATTTTAAATTCCAAAAGGTCGATAGCGAATGTCCTTACTAATTAAACGTTACACAAACAAAAAGACCCTTACATCTACGCTAAATTTAAAAATCTAGGCAATTAATTTTTACGGCAACTTAATTACGAAGAAGAAAAACTGTTCTTGAAACATATAAAAACACATCATGCAATCAAAAACTGAATGGTAGAAATTACATAATTATTTTATATATTTTCAAAGTGAAATGGTAAATCTTCATAAACTAGCTACCGACCTGCTTGCAGTTTTGATTTTAAAGCGCAAATGGCATTTCGTGGAACGCTGTTTCAGGTTGGACAGTTTAATTGATCGCGATCTCTCTAAGAGTTCATAATTAACAGCGCTTATGGTGTCACGCGCTGTATTGTTTAGCAACAATGGACGTTAAGATATAACTGGGAAAGCCGTCGTCCACCCCCGTAAACATTAAATAAACGAAACCCACTTACAACAGTAGATCGGTTATACGTCGACGCTTTGAATATTGGCGCAATGCGAACTTCTCGATTGATTATATGCGGAACACACCCGAATTTATGCATCGTCTACGCTTTGTGCTTTTCATCGTTTATCTTTCACTCTTTATTTACAGTTGAATTGTTTTATTTATTTATCTTATGTTTATTTGCGTTCAACACATGGATTACTGTATAATTACTGCGACCTAGCACACAAGTTTACGTCCACTTACTTAATTGCTGACGAATTCCAACACGATGGACTAATTATCACTTTGGGCGGTTTCCTATCTTCTTAGCAGTACTTTGTGCATAAGGTCGCGAATGACTCGTTTGAAATTGCAAATTTTAAACTCAAATTCTGTATAATTGGAATTTCACAGCGCTGAGATAAAGTATTATTTAGACCACCATGCTTTACACCTGTATAAATATACTACAATATCCTCCAATTGTATATTGATAGATGAGTTGATACTTTGTATCAAAAAATCGTGAGTGATTTGGATTGCCTTTGTAACCTGACTAATCGACACACATTTAAAATAATTGTGATTCTTCCTTCTGAAGTTTTTAAGATGTTTGCTAATCATATACAAGTATACAAACGAAATTTAGATTTAAAATATTTCTTGGTAATCAAGTTTTAAAATATGCTGGCCAGTTACTAAGAACAAACGAGCTTTCGATTAACAACTTTGAACGACAAGTACATGTATAATGGGATACAGTAGCATTCGTTTGAATGAAAGTCTAAATTTAACCTCATTTATTAATTCACGCGACCACTGCTCAAACTAACTCCCAGCCATTTCTGTCGTGATTTTTATATTATTTGGGGCTCACAGCAAAAATGGCGGCAAAATATCATCACAGGCGTACCGTTTAATCTCGATATATAATATCTCCAGCTTACCGATAGATACATTTATGCTGTCCAAATTACAAAAACGAAAGTATGCCTTTATGAGCCTATATACAAACATGTGGGCATCACGGACAATATTTTAAAGCAAACTTCTCTTAAATCGCTCAAGTTCTTACAAAGGAAAGAGATCATTTTTAATGCGAACAGGTGTATCTGCACACACCCACTTCTACATTGTCACGTACCTGTCAGCCTTGTGTAAATACAATTATATAAAATAATTACAACCTTTTGTTTATATCGACACATTAATTGTCCTTATAGCCATATACTGTAAACATAAAACAGAAGGAAGAACGAAATCATGGCGGGAGAGTTGTCTGCAGCAAAATCGACAACGACAAAATCACCTTATAGTTAAGCACGTGGGAGCTTTCTATTTATCTTATAAATTTGAATTATGTTTATTTAAACTTTAATTAATTTAAAACTGGCCTTTCTAAGCGACTCGAACCTTTTACTACTTTTCTCGATATATATGTTCTATATTACTTTACCACAGTGTATGTAATAAATTTGTTTAGTTTGCCATTTGCGAATTTCATAGTTATTCTTTCGTTCACTGCAATCCAACCTAGTATGGGGATTGATTCTAAATATTCGATTAATTTTACAGACGGCGCCAACTAGGCGAATTTTATGGCAACCTGGCGTCAAAGATAGATTGACCATAAACTTGTTCGTGAACGTGTATTATACAACTAGATTACACCCCGTCTATTTACAATTTACATAAAACTGATATTTGACCTTAGCACGGCAAGCCTTCCAAAAATTGTTTTGTATTTTTCTCATTGCAGTTCTTTGTTTTCATAGAAAAATATCGAAATCAGTTAAATTCGAGAAACAAACTATATCATAAGTGTGCCATATGCCAACAAAATGAAACTGCTTGTTTTAAACACAGTACCAGACACTCAATTTAACTATTCTTTTTGTAAGCGACGTTTATTTCAATTAGATAAGAGCCCTTTGATCTCACCGTCGCCTAATAATGGCAATACGATTGTAAAAAAACGATGCTGTAGAGAATTTTTACGATTTTTATTGTTACTAATGGAATCGAGACCGCTTTGATTTGGTCCGAAGCGACACAATATACCAATGGATATTTTTTTAACAGCTCAGACCAATTTTGCTTAAAAAAACGGTTTGTAAAAAGTATACTTGCCATACTAAGATCTGGTACAGAATTAAATGTAAAATTGCAAATCATAAAAATCGCTTTAACACTTCCCTCGCATGATACTCAAAATGACTAAACGCACATAAATCCCACATGCTTTGTGCTCTTGGCAATTTCGCTGCGGAAACCATAATAAGTTAACACTTTGATCTGGATTTATGTGAAACTCGATTAAATTTAATGTTCTCTGTCGCCATTTTGTAAACAAATTCAACGCGTTTTACGTCGGTCATAAAAGTATGATATAATTTCACAAACATTATAGGCTATTGTAACGTTGATGTGCATCAGCGCTTTCCTTATGCGAGGCAAAAAGAGTTATTTGCGCACGACATGTCCATCATTGTATTGGTTTTTATCAACCAAATGTTGCGTCACCTGCTGAAATTGATTAAGTTATATTTTTCTGGTGTCATTTAGAAACCACTTTTTGCAAAAATCAAAAATATTGTTGTCTATACAATCTAAAATCATTTTTCTCGTAATTGTGGTAAAATAAATATCAGATTGCATTTTATTCCACATGTAAAGAATGACCATTATACACATACAGGTAGCAATTTGAATATGACCCAAGTTCGAAATGTCAGATTCAATACACTTTCTACTCACAGTTGTCACGCTGTGACAGTTTCTGACTGCCGTTATCTTTTCCCGTCTGTTCATTGCTTCTTTTATCTTACAACGCACCATTACAGACCATTATTAAACGGAATCGTGACGGATTTTTGTGCTAAAAGCACCCAGCGGAAAAATTATGGCCCAGGGTCTGATAACTAATCGCATAATGGAAATTTATTCAAGAATTGGATGTTTCGAAATAGTACTCAGAAGAATCGATTTTCATGGAAATGCAGCTCAAATGTGTTCGTTAAACTCTACTGGCACCTAGAGGCAGATTAATCTAAAACGAATTTTAAAATAGGGCCAATTTGTGTTTTGTGCAACGCACAGCGGACGTTGCCTGTACACCGTAATTAACTACAAAAGCCATAATGATGGCACGAGATAATCTGACCTTTGTTTTTTCATTTTGGGCAATAATCAAACTATGAGATATCACTTGTCGTGGTAATAACGTAAAAAATGTTGTCGACCTACTCTATCGTGTATAATCGCGACAGAAGATCGACATTTAAAATAATAAATTCCATTATTTCAACCCCTGACAGAAAGTTATCACCGTTTATGGGCTTGAATACGCCTGTAGACATTCGTAATTCAGGTCATGATATTCGAGTTTTATCTCTGTGCTTGGAAAAATATATTGGACAGTTCTCCCACGAGAAATCGTCAGATTACCCCTCGACACTCCAGTCGGTTACTAAAGCTATTGCAGTGCATTGCAAGCCTATATGATTAGGATGTTCCTATTGTTAGGTTCCAGCAACCTCCACTAATTGCCTTACGCATGAAATCACCGGCAAACTAACTATAACTGCAGGTGTGGAAGTAATACACTTTCGGTTAACTTGAGACTGGCGACTCTCTTATACTAAATGTAGTAGGCCTAATCGGCTGGGCATGTAGGCTATCATGCTCATATAAAACCGAGTTGCAATATATTTTTTGAAATAAAATTAATTAATTTTATAGTTATAAAGTGTTACTTCATGTGGAGAAAGGGTAAATATGTTGTTCGAACATTGCCTACTGCTGTAATTTGGGTATTTTTAACTAATGATTTTTTTATGATCAATGTTTTAAAAAATGTAACTTCTTGATGGAATAATTGGGGCATACATTGTTATGTTTTAAAGAGGATTTTCATCATACCATGAACAGCGAAATACTATACCACTCCCCTGTAATATTCGATAAATATCACCCCATCAAACGGAAACGGTTAGCCCAGAACCACCATTCTCGAGTAATCTCACCCAATCAGAATCGATTGTTACTACATGCGTTTGTCGGATAAAGACGCAAACTTTGTTAATTCTTCCGCCTTTGTCTTGTTTTTCTTTCACGGCCAGGTATTAGGTTTACACAAGTTGGATTTTGTTTTGGAAATCTTTTATCAGAATTAATTCATAGTTTCGTAAAAACAATATACTAGACTAATTTTATTAGCTTATTTTACGCGGTACTGTTTAGTTGTGTTGTGAAAGCTGAAAGCCATGTACATGATCAAGATAATTGCAAATTGGCGTTTTAAAGCTGATATTTTAAGTTTATTTTTACATTTTTTTAATTTGTATTGATTAACAAATTTTAAATTTAATTGAGTGATTTCACCAAATATTAGTAAAATCAAATGCATGCGAGGTAACTGCAAACAAAAAGTCTTCAAAATTGGCCTAATTTTTCATGCTTGTCCGGTAGTAAAAATTCTATGAAACTAAAGCTTTACATTCTTTTAACAGCTCAAAATTGTGTAGGTTTGGTTTTTAAAAATTGTAATTTAGTCTCTTAAATTGATACTTGTCACTAGCCACTGTTTACCCAAGAAATGGTGATGATGGAAAAACCGAGCCCAATCCAAGTTGGTCGGGAATTTGTCCGACAATATTACACCCTACTTAATAAGGCACCAGAGCTTTTGTACAGGTAGATTTGTTTGTTATAATATTGTCAATGCGAAAGTAGTTTTAAATTGATACCTTAATCCACATGGATGCATATGTAGGCTGATATGAGGAGTATGACAAAGCTACCGGCACACAACAGTACTAGTCTTTTACATCTCTATTCAATTTACTTACTTGTCTTTTGTCAGTAAAGATAGTACCGGTATAGTAACCAGCAGCAATGGACGTTTTTAGCAAGTAAAGAATTTTTACACTTCAAAATTGATAACGGGAAATTAACAAATTTTTTATTTCTGTTTAAGGCAAGAATAGTCGAATTCCCAACCATCCTATAACTATAAATCAGATTTGTGAATTTACTACTTCCGCATAATGTTTCAGGTTCTACAGCATGAATTCTTCTTATGTTCATGGTGGCAGGTATTCAAATGGAGAGCCAGAGAAGCCTGTTATTGGGCAAACTGTAAGATTTAATGCTTCATTTAATACTGTCTTAATGGCATATATAAACTAAAATAGGCCATCAACTGTTTACCATTAGTAATAGCAGTACTGCTATGAATACAAAGCTTAATGCTCATCCAATTGTGCTTTAACTGTCCAAGTAGCCATTTAGTGAAGTTTAAAATACTAAAAGCAAATTGTATGTACTCTTGTTAAACTCATTTGTGTATTGCAGGAAATTCACACCAAAATTGATTCGCTTGATTTCCATGATTGTCACACGAAGATTCGACAGGTGGACGCTCACTCCACGATTGGGAGCGGTATCGTGGTCCAGGTGACCGGCGAGCTCTCCAACAGTGGCTTGCCCTTACGACGTTTCATGCAAACCTTTGTGCTTGCTCCACAGGTCAATTGAAGCTTGAAACTTATTAAAATGATCATGTTATTTTCGTTCTCGTATTTTGAGAATCTACATGAGTGTGTCTGCCAGAAAAATGTTATATATTATTTTGGATACCTTGTTGACATATAAACTCACAGCGAAGTTTTATACTAAAATGTAATCCAGGGTGATAATCCGTACAAGTTCTATGTGCACAATGATATCTTCCGCTACCAAGATGAGGTTTTCCTTGATGAGTCATCTACTGAACGAGTAGAAGAGGAACAAGGTTAGTTCCCGATGGTTCTTATGTAAATGCATTCCAAAACTTCCCAAAGTTTACCAATGGATAAATGAAGTCTTTTTGTGTTATCTAAATTGGTTATGCAGACCACAAGTTGTATGGTTTATTTAATGGCCCTGTTTTAAGATATAGCGATACAAATCAGCTATGTTACCAAAATGCATATTGTGAATATTTAAATATGGTTTTAGTGACGTATTCTTATATTGGATAAAAAAACATATAAAATAACACTTTTTATTGTAAATTATTCAGTTAACTATTCACACTTCAGTTATTGGCTAGGAAAATGCGAGGTCTTAAAGGGTCGTTAAATGTATTGAATTTAAATACATCCGGTAAAATAATCAGTGCTCAAAAATGTATCAGTACCATACAGACTCTTACACTCAAATACAGACACTAAATCACAAAATTAATCAAAAAAAAATTAAATTAAAAATAAAAACATCAATAATTTGTAAAAATAAAAAATAGATATAAATTAAGTGTTTCTATAATACATATTTATAATGATCAAAAATAGTTAAACATAAGAGCCCCCTGTCAAATTTGTGCGATTAAACAAAAAAACACCAGGAATGCTAAAGCCACATGGTCTGTTTTTACAGCACTGAGCGCAATGTTTACCTTGCGAATACATAAGGGAGCATTCTCACACAGGTAACCTTTAGTTCACCTTGTGTGCCCCTTGGATAACCAAAGCCATTGCACTATGTTGTGTATGATTTAGACATTCAGTTTTTAACCACTTATAACACTGGGTTTAGTCAATGTTCACTTAGTTTCTCTTCCAAAGACACAACCGATAGCTAGCAATTAGGATCCTGCATTTCTTCGGCTGAAAGGCGACTTATTAAACCACCAATATATTTGGTTGGACAACAACTGACATTGACTTTCCTATGGGCCGGGTTATCACCACAGCAATAAAAATGTTATTTAACAGCAGCCGTTGGTGAATCGGATGAAGAAGCACAGGCACCCGTGGTTCCGGCATACCAGGATGCGTATTTAGACCAGCAAGCCAACCATGATCTGGCGATGAATGGTGTTGTGCAGCAGATGGAGACGATCAATGTGGAAGCTCCGGAGATCGAGCAGCCTGAGATTGAAGAATCCCCGGCGCAATCTCCACAACCAGAGGAGGAGAGGGAGGTATGTGTGGGATCTTACATGTTACGTGTGTTCATATGCTGTTAAGTTATGGTGGTGTAATTCATAATTGCTAATTATGGTCAGTGAAGTCCTTTTCGACTTAAAAAAATAACTGATAGCAGAGTGTTTCAGGCAAAATATTATGATTTTGGTGTTTAATACCATACTTTGTAAAAAACAAAATGTTCATATACTGCAACTAAACTGTTTCGGCATGAATATTTAAGTTATTTTATTCCCTTACAAAGCACTAGGTCATAGGATTTTTTAACATGAAGTGTAAGAGCGATTGTATACTTGTAATATAAGTGTGCGTGTTGGAAAGAAAGAAAAAGGTTACTGTTTTTTACTCTTTCCACCCCACTGGTTAAAGCATGAATCTGCTTTTGACACATTACATTTTTTAAAAAGTTTGCTAATAGTTTGTAGCCACTAGCCATCCTAATATTTTTTTAATTTTTAAAATATTCCCACATTTTCTGCATGCTCTTGCTTCTGGTTGTTTAATGCGGTAACTCTTATTAACCAGCCCACACCCCCACCCACCACTACTACCATCGATCCCACCCCGCCACCAGTTGAGGAGGAGGTGATTGAAACCCCAGCTCCATCGAAGCCGTTCTCATGGGCGGACCTCGCCTCCAAGAACACCCCAGCGCGCAGCAATGTGCAACAGGGAACCGTTGTTAAAGTGGTCCAAGTAAGTTTAATAATTTCTTTACATGTAATTTTTTCAAATTGCAATATGTACATTTTTTAATTGGGTACTGCTCTTGCTATATATAGGAACAAGCCTGTAATTTGCACACACACTGTTTTTTGACACTGATGGAAGAGTTTTTAGAGATGGTTGATTTTTAAATTTTAGGTAGTATAACTACAAAAAGTCTTAATCTCTGCTAAACCTTTTAATATCTTAGTTAAAACAATTGTTTCTGTTTCTGCTATTTGAAAAACTAATCTTAACCTCGCGTTAAATTTGATTCAAAAAATCTTTTTCGGCACTAGATAAAAGGCCATTTAACAATATCTTTCATAATATTTATAGCCCGAACCAGAGCCTGTTGAAGCCGCTCCTAAACCAGCTCGCCAACCGAGAGCAAACCAGCGATTCAACGCTCCAAAGGAAGAAGATCGAAGTTACGGGGATCGAAACGACGCACGACGGCAGCGTGAAGCACCTGGTGGTGGTGGAGGTGGTTCTGTGCGTTATCCTGATAACCAGCAGATTTTCGTTGGAAATCTTCCATATGACATCAAGGAAGTTGATCTGAAGAACCATTTCACTGGTATGTGCAACTGTGTTTCATGCCTCTACATGCTGGTGGTATAAGAGTAGCAGCTTTGGATTATAAAAAATATACTTAATTAACAGCTTTTATATTCACTCTGTATTTTTCTTCAGACTTTGGCAACGTGATTGAAGTCCGGATCAACCATTCGCATTCCAACAACCCAAGCTTCGGATTTGTCATATTTGAAAACCCATCTTCTGTTGAAAAAGTACTTGAAATCATGGTGAGTAGAAATTTTACTTTGTCCTGACTTTTTTTTTAATGAAACTCCATTTATAATTTTAAAGAATCTTTGAAAAATTTTGACAAAAAATCCCAGTTTTCTTTATTATTTTAAAGGGGAACTGAAGTCAATTTTAAGAATATCTTAATAAATGGAAAAAAAGACGCTGATTTCAAAAATCAAATCAGTTTTTTCGAATATTTTTTTGTTAAAGAGTTATGAGCAAAAATGCAATTCATTTTATGTTAGGGGATTTCCCGTATTACGTCATTGACGTTGTTGAGATTTCGTGCCTATATGCATTGTATACAATCATGTGCCAGTTTAGAGGTGAATTAGTAACAGAAGCGCCTGCAGGAGCGTTGTATTTTCGTTTTTTTATGGAGACTTAGCATAACACTTGTCATATAGCCTTACTGAACCAATGTACATGGTGACAGCTTACTTTAAGCGCGGTCATTAAGGCCTGCATGGTCCTGGATCTAAGCTAAATGCTGAGGTATACAGGTCTCGTATTTAAATGACTTTAGAATAATAAGTCTTAGTAATTTATATCATAAATCATAAAAGTGAAGACAGAACAAGAAAACTATAACAGAATGCATTAAACTGTAACTGCCAGCAATTTATAGAAATAAACCAGCCATCAATCAAAGATTAGACTATGCGGTAGGAAAAGCCTATTTCTTTCATGGTTTACATTGGCTGTTTGTATACTGTTTTGCTGTTGCGTATGTGGTGCATTTAATGTCTGCTGGTATTGAAACTGAGCATTAGCCTACTGGTTGAGAATACCACTTATTGCATAAACCAGTTAATCCACAGTTGAGTAGCCAATGTGTAGTATGACAATAAGTACACAGCAAGCACTCAGATAAGTAAGTGAAGAATATATATAATAGATCTGTACTTAACTACCCAAACAAGTTAATAAGAATATACCACTTTTCCAATTTAGTTCTTTTTATTAGATATTGTAAAATGACTAAAGTTAAGCCACTGAGAAGGAAGGAAGAGTGATTGGAGCATATTGTTTTGCTCCGGGATGTACAAATTCCTATTACAGCACACAAAATTCCAATCCACCTGTGCTCTTCCATCGATTTCCTCACAACGACAAAAAAACGGATGAAGCAATGGATACAACAATGCAAGCGTTCTAAACTACCTGGAAAAAGAACCGCAGTGTATAGTGCACATATTTGTGACAAGGATTATCATAGTCAAATTGTATTTGACTCCAATGGAGTGGCCAAGATGATGAAAACAAACCACTTGGTAAAAAATACAGTTCCAACAGTTTTTAATTTTTCTGATTATGATTTTAAACATAGTGATCAACCCAGTACATCAAGTGCAACTTCAAGAACTTCTTTATCCAAGCAGATAATTGAAAAATTATTTTGTGCACAAATGCATGTATGTACATTCATGCAGCATAAACATTCTTGCGGTGTGTCCATAAGAATACAGTTTTTGCAACGGCACCAAGTCATGTCAATAGGTAATGTTTCTAAATAAACATTTTCTTCTATGGGGCTTGCATCTTCAAAGATACTCTCAGACGTTTTTCTTGGTTCAAACGCACATGACTGAATTTGTGTTGTTTTATTGTGTACAATAAAACTTCTTTCATCTATGCCAGAATGCTGAGAACTGTCATCCATTTTAGTGTTACAACATTAACTTAAATTTACTCTAGAAATGAAGAAAAGAAAAGAAATTTGTTAAAACTATGCATATGTATACCAAATCTCTCGCACTCTCAGTTTGTAGCCTAGGGGGTTGATAATAACATTGCTAGTCTACGTTGCAGATTATGGCTATATATTGAAAAGCAACAATCATGAAAGAAATAGGCTGTTTCCACCGCATAGTCTGATCTTTGATTCGTGGCTGGTTTATTTTTATAAATTGCTGGCAGTTACAGTTTACTGCCTCCTGTTCTAGTTTTCTTGTTCTGTTTTCACTTCTATGATTTATGATATAAATTGCTAAGACTTATTATTCTAAAGTCATGTAAATACGAGACCTGTATACCTCAGCATTCAGCTTAAATCCAGGACCGTGTAGGCCTGAATGAGCGCGCTTAAGTTAAGCTGTCACGCGCGTACATTGGTTCAGTTAGGCTATATGACAAGTGTTATGCTAAGTCTCCATAAAAAAACGAAAATACAACGCTCCTGCAGGCGCTTCTGTTACTAATTCACCTCTAAACTGGCACATGATTGTGTACAATGCATATAGGCACGAAATCTCAACAACGTCAATGACGTAATACGGGAAATCCCCTAACATAAAATGAAATGCATATTTGCTCATAACTCTTTAACAAAAAAATATTGGAAGAAACTGATTTGATTTTTGAAATCAGCGTCTTTTTTTCCATTTATTAAGATATTCTTAAAATCGACTTCAGTTCCCCTTTAAAGAAAACAACAAAATAGTACTTGAAATAAATTTGTGAAAATTAATCTAGATTAGTCGCTTTGTTGTCCTACAATTTTAATATGTAACTTCCTTTCCAGCCGACACAATACAAGAACAACCAGCGAATCAATATTGAAGAGAAGAAACAGCGCAATGCAAGGGACCCTCGTCGAGGGGGTGACTCGCGTAGGGGCGCAGGCGACATTCGAAATCGAAGAGGCGGCGGCTCCACGCAGATGCGCCGTGACAGACCCGGATCACGTGACGATGCACGCAATTACAGTTCAAACCGTCGATAATATTTCGCTTCACTTTTACTATTTTATACCCGCTCGTTGCATGATGGGAGCTATAAGTTCAGGTCCTAAGTACACTCTCCCACACTGTAACATCTTTTCCCGCATTGGTTGTATTTAGCATATTTATTCAAGACCTTCTTTTACCAAGCTGTAAATTCGACTCTTAAGCTTAACAATACCAACAATAAAACGTATTGGTCAACAAATAAACTACTGCACAGCATTAAACTCAAAAATTTTAAAATATACCGAGTTGTCAATTTGGGTGCTCTTTGTATGGCAGTGTGTGAGGAAATACTTCAAGAAGAATTTCTACCAAATAACGTATAGAATAATTTATTCTTGGTTTACGTTCAGGTATTTCGCGTTCATGGAGTTTAGGTCAAAGATTGTAAATTTGGCCAAAGGCCAATAAGGTTCAGTTGCTTTAGACTACTGGAAATCGATGTGTACGATTAACTTAAACCTGTATAAGAACATTATTCTAGTAATCATAACCACCGAGCATCGTGAGCTTTGAATTTAAGTAACAGCAGTTATGACAGCGTACTTTTTTCTTAATTACCGTAAAACCTGTATTTGTTTTTCTGTGTTTCAACCCTTTTTTCTGCGTCACGCTTGTGACAGGCATGCGGGTTGGCCAGGTAAGGGTTATATTCTAACTGGTATGCTAATATGCGACTCATCATATTAAGAGATTTTTAAGTGGAAAATGGTATCATAAGACTCGGGCGCAGCAACAATTCGGTCATACAACAGTTCCACTGAACGACAGTTGTAAAATGGTTTTAATATGGTGATTTAATATGTAAAACCCGACGGTGCGAACGAGGAATCGGACAATTACCCGTGTAACAATGCCCGTTTTTTATTCACGGGGATAAATATGAATATCCTTTTTTACTATATTCTATATTTGATGAATGCCATCAAGCTTTTATAAAAACTTTTAAGACATGTGTAATATCGTAAAAGAGAAATAGACTAAACTAAAAAAACTTGAATGTTAACAATAATAAATAGCGCCACCATAGACCGAGCTGTGTCGTTGTCGTGGAGTTTTTAAACGCTTCTAAATATTTTAATAAATTTGTTGTTTTTAGTATGTAACAGGTAAGAGGAATGTTATATCCGACACAACCTATTAAAGTTCTTCACCATTGACCATATTGAGTAGGCACTTCTAAAATTTGAAATTATAGAAATTTATACTGATCCCTAAACCACCCTAAAAACTTTAAAGGACTAATAGGTCAAATTTATATATATTCTAAATTAGTGGATATAAAATTTTCGCGCTATAATCCTTCTAATGAAGTCCATGTATTCCTCATTTTAAAATAACTTTGTTTTTTTTCGTGTAGCTTTTTATATGTAAAGAAAAACTGTGATTAAGAGTACCAACTGATATAGCCCAGTAAGTGTGGTATTTTTAATATCATGATGTAGCCATACGACTTTGCCATACGCAAAGGAAAATGGATTGTATAAATGCGGAGATTGATAAAGAACTGGAACTAATAGATTTGGAATCAACAAACAGTGATCACGATTATTCAGATGATGAACAACTACTTGATGACAGTGAATTTAAATTGGGTAAGTGTGCTTAACCACTCAATTATCCAAATAGTCTTTAAGATTGTTAGCATTATCTAGTGGTACCATAACAAATACAAAGCAATTATCTTTTAAGATAGGGGATAGCTAACACGGCTCAGGTGATAGTGGCAAATCACTAACATGAGAACTGTTCAACTGTCATCTTTTTCATGATATCGGTGCAATATTATCTAATAGCTTTAACAACTACGCTATTGGCAGAATAAATTGGTATACACATTTATCATTATATGAATATTTTGCTTTATGACTCTCTAGGGATACGATAACCTTTCATCTAGATTTTTTACACATGAATTTTTACTGTATGGAATGTCAAATCCGAAAATGTAGAAAGGAAAAACTGATATTATCTATATATTTTTAATTTAATACAATGTATTTAACTCAATGTAAATTGCATGAAATAACAGAAAAAGAGAAAGAAAACAAATGGTTGGATTTATTTCTGGAAAAAACGTCACAACAAAATCAAAAATATCAAGAACTGATCTCGGATGCTCAAGACGTTTTAGATCAGGTAATCAATGAAAATTAGTTTCGTTACTAGCCGTATCAAGAAAAAGCACCTTATTATATTGGTTTAGGGGTGGAGCTAGAACTCTTTAAGGTTTACTCTAATACATTTACTGATAGTATTGTAATTAAATGTTGTGTAACAAATACATACCTATAACATTTTAAATGGGCAGTGTCCATGTATTATAATAGAGTTTCGGCCCTGATTAAAACAATTTGTCTACTTACATTTTACTGTCAAGGCTGGGATTTTAAATTTTGTTTACTGTAGAAATTTGTCATTTTAGTGGATATCCTATAAAGTGATATGAACGAAGTAATGCAAGTAATGGTACCTATAAAATAAAATAATAATCAAAACTAATCCAACATCCAACAGATTTATTTTTATTAAAGTAATTCTTTAAATGATAGTGAATTTAGTAAAATCAAAATTTGCATTTTTACTTCTACTGGCATAGGTACATAATCTTCATTTTTTTTATTCAGGTGGCAGATAATGTGAAAACAGCTTCAACGTGTTTGAATAAAGATGAAAATGTTTGCCATATAAAAGATGTGCCTCATGGTTGGTTTATTTTACATTCATTCAATTTTTCAGGATATTCAAAACTAAGTACACCTGATAGTCTGGTACTTTTGTAACAGACAGATGTAAGAGCAACATAAATTAACCAACAGAAACAAAATATTGCTATGAGCATAAATAGCTTTTTGGCATAAATTACTGGTACTAGTACTGTTCGTGCATATCAATGGTTCGTATTAGTAGCTGTAGTACCGTGTAGCCTACCATAGTAGTACTCAATTGTGTTTTCAGATACAGAAAATTTGACCACGGACGAAACATCAAACCGTATTGATGATGTCATCACTATCAAAGCACATGAGGTCAGAGATGGTGATGTCATCGATTGTAAAATATCCGACGATAGTGGGTTAGATGTGGTGAACTTAACCACCACCGGTGATAAAGTGAACAATGTTTCAGCTTTTAACACAGAGGAATATTTGTTACAAGAGTTCAGTTCAAAGGTACGGATAATTTGGTGAAATGCATGCCCAAACATGGCAAGATTAGCAATAAAAATTGTTTTCTAAGCACTTAAATTAATAGCTGAAGCAATAGAACTAACACACTCCAAATAGTTATATATGCATAGGGACTGTACTGGTACCATACCGACTTTTTGTTATATTTATAACGTAATCGTCAATTAGGCATCTCACTACATGAAGTTATGCTGGCAAATAAAATTAATATACACCTTCAAGAAGCTGGCTTATTTGTTAGTGCATATCTATAATATGCTTTGAATAATAGGGTTAAACATTGACTTGATAACCAAGCATGTTGGTAATCTGTCCAGCCTGTCATATCTCTTAAATCCTTATACCATATTACATTATTGTCGTTATATATACATGTTTTATATTGGTATGTTAATAAGATGTCTCACCTCTGTGTTTGTATTTTTGAGTTTTGTTAGAATTAAAGGATTTTTATGTTGTATAAGTTTGTGCATGTAATGGTTTTATAATGCAGGTTACAAATGATTGTGATGACTTGCTTGTTCAAATTGAAAGTATTGAATCAGACAGGGTGGCTCGAGAACAAAGCTTAAATGAAGCTGTACAAAATGAATTATGTCTTTTAAGAAACCTACAATTGGAACAAATGAAATTGAAAGATGCCAAAGAAAAAAATGCAGCAATTTCGGTCCAGGTATAACATCAAGTTGTATGTTGTTTTGATATTATTAATATTGGAATAATCAGTTAAAGGCATTGTTCCATTTTATTATAAATATTTTATTAAGTTATTCTACGGTACTGAAGAAATAGATGCGTTTGCAAAAAAATAATATACTGGTCAGGCTTGTTAAGTTACAGTTAACAGTTTTTGGTTTAAATTTAAAGGGTAATATTATTTGGTAATCCTTAATGTCTGCTTATATTATGTTAGTTTCGTCTTCTCTTTTAAAATTTTTTAACTTACTTTGCCATAATTTTTTTAGAGATTTTATCGTGGATACATGGCAAGGAAGGTATACGGCACAATTCTAGCTGATAAAATATCAGAATCCCGTCAAAAGAGGTCAATGGAAAGAGTACGGAAGATAGAAATGGAAATGCAACGAAAGAGAGAAGAACAATTGAAACTTGAACAAATTAAAAAGGAAAAAAAAGAATATCTTCAAAGATTGGAGGAAGAAAAGTTAATGCAGGAGAAAGAACAAAAGGCTGAAGAAGAAAAGTTAAAAAGAGAAAAGCAGAAGAAAGATGAACAAGACAGGTTGAAATTGGCTGAAGAAAAAAGGGCAATTGAAAAAGAGAAGTTAAGGATAGAAGAAGAGATAAAGGCTCGAGAAGAGAAGTCAAAACGAGATAAAGAAGCAAAAGAAAAAGAAGAACAAAGGTTAAAAAAGGAGATGGAAAAGAAAAAAGAAATTCTTCTCAATGAACTTGAAGCGAATCAAATTGTGGAAAATGGTTTGAATAAACATACCGGTGAAAGTTTACATAATGCCTTAGTTGTCGGTTCAAATAATAAAGCTGGAGATGATGAAATAAACTCTAAGTTGCCAGAAGATATATCCACAACAATAGACAGTCAAGTTCAACAACAAGAAACGGTATTAAAAGACGATGAAAATAAAGCTACAAAATTAACCTGTGAAAAAGATAGCAGTAAAGGTGCAAGTATTTTATCCTTTGAAGAACCAATAAGTTTGTCCACATCTACCATGGGTAATGCAGCTGTCAATCTTAATTCTAAAGCATCCAGTGAAAACGAATATTATAAAGATCTAGAAAAACAGGAAAATACTAAAATAACATTGATGGAGTTTTTAAAAGAAACAAGTGATATGGATGATCCAAAGGAAAAATATATTAAACAGCAGTTGCCATCACCATGCATTGCTTCCACTGAACTGTTAGGAGTAAATGAAAGTGGTGATAATGTTAATCATTCCAATACAAATCAATTTAAAACTACTTTCACTGAAGGCTTAGTTAATTCATCAAACAAATCCCTCGACTATTTGTCATCCCCACCTTCCGACGTAGAAAGTGAAATATCCAAAACCAATCTTCCAAGAAGTTTAAAGGATGCAAAAGAATGTACAGACAGTGCTAATAAAACAGATGCTTTGGAAATTACTCCCATTGCTGCGGCAACCCATAAATCAACAAACTCAGATGCGTCTCTGCATGAGGAACCACAAAACATTATCGACCGCGAGAAACACATCATGGAATGCATGAGATCGTGGCAAGCACAGTGTGTGTTATGGAGGCCAGCAAGTGTGATCAACAGTCAAAGTGAAAGGAGGCAAATTCCAGCTGATTCTTTGTTAAACGGAATACCAGAGGAACACTTAGTAAGAGGTGAGTGGGTGATTTAGGGATGTGTGAAATGTACCAAACTTGTACCTTATGACTGGACAATTATTTTGGTTGGAGGAGATATGCTGTGGACTTAAGGTAATAGTCATCAGGTCAAGGTGGCACTGGCCATGACATCATACCCGTATTATGTGTAAGAGTTATATCGCAAAATATAAAAATCCCCTTTACAGTACAACTCAGCAACATCTACTGCTCTAATGGTTTAGAATATGGAAAATTAGTTGCATTATAGATCCTTTAGGTCTTCTCCATATTCTAGACCCATTATGAGAACCTCTTGTAGGGTAATCTTTAACATCCTGCACTGCAATAAACCCATTCTAACATAACCCATCTATAACCCCCAGGATCATGGCCAGGACATAGAGAAACAGCAAACAAACTTGAAACAAGAACCCGTGTTTTGATCAATTCTTCGCACGAGCTGTGTGAATCGAAGGGCTGGAGTTTGGCAACATTGGAAGCATGTGGGAATCTCACTCACTTGACTTTGGTGGGATGTGGCCTCAAACATATGCACGGCATTCATTCATGCAGGAATTTAAGGGTACGTTATTGTTTATATGTTTTGATCTGTTTCATCCCACAAATATTAGTATATTGTTTAATTTATTTCTGTAACTCAGTAGATTTTAGATATTAAAGACAAAAATTGACATTAATTAGGGTAATATACTGTTATTGGCTAGTGCAGGGGTCGACAACCTTTTGAATGCAGTGTGACATTTTATGAGTCATATTATAATGAAAGCAACTTCGTGTGAGAGCCATTGCATAATCAACAACCTAATTTCAATAGGAATAATTAAGACTGTTGATTTGCATGCTTTATAAAATTTAAGACTGTTGGTTTTGCAGCGTGTAGACAGTTTAGGCTAAGTTTTCACATGCTACACAAAAGCAGATCAAGGATATCAACGTCAATAATAAACAATTAAAACTCTATTAAAGAAAGATTGTTGATTTAACCATTATAAAAGGTTACTGATTACAAACCCAAACTACATTGCTAAAGCACATGCTCTCATATTTTTGTCAAATAAGTAGGTGTTCCTTGTGAACAGCCCCATAGACCCATCAGTGATACTAGTCATATTTTACCCAAGATGACACTACAGTCTCTTAATTCAAATAGAACCAGATTTAAATATTGTTTCTTGATTGGCACACCAAAGACACCAAACAATAATCCATGAATGTTCTTACAGCACTTGGACATTTCACACAATAAGATATCAGCGCTCTCATTGGCCGGAATGTATAGGCTCCAATCACTGGTTGCCGTTGACAACCGGTTCACTTCCACCAATGGCATGCAAGGATGCACTGGGTTACTGCACTGTGATTTATCGCACAACAACATCACCCGGGTAACTGGTATGGAAGACTGTATCAACCTGTTGCATTTGAGGTATGTTTCAGCTGACAGATGGATTAAGTTTTTGTTAATCCTATTTTTTGACACAATTTACAGTTTTAAGAGATATTCTAAAAGATATGGTTAAATTTAAAGTATGAATATATTTAAATACACCACTTACTTTTTTAAATGGTTTACGGTTACCTGGTTTTAAAAGGCATTTGGGCAATTGTGTAGGAAAATATAACATATAATATATAAAACTTGTTTCAGATTGTCCCACAACCAGTTGATCAAACTACGAGGAGTTGAGAGCTTAAGGAGCCTCATTCTCCTCCAGCTTTCCACCAACCATCTCTCATCACTTGATGGATTGCAGCACAGTGGGCTGCTACGATACCTCGATGTCTCCTCAAACAATTTTACAAAACTTCCTTTTCAACAACTCTCGAACCTGGTGAGTGACCGTGCATGGTGCAACAGCCATTAAGATTGCAGCTGCTCTTAATGTTTATTGTAGCAGTGGACCGACCAATCTCTGCCCACTTATTTAAAGATGCTTTTATTATTCATACCACCATGCTACATTAAATTGGAAATACAATTGTATATTAGTATTACTAACTAGATTTCATTTCATTATGAATTTATAAGGTGTTTTTTATCTGAAGCAAGGTTTATAGGGTTTAAATTAAAAATGAAATTAATAATTTATTACAATTATTTCAGGTTTTGTTGGATCATTTAAATCTATCAGCGAACTACATAAGTGAAATTCAAATGGACATAGAAACATCATATGTTTGGTTACCATGCCTCACAACATTAAACCTGAGCGGAAACAAAGTTTCAGAAGAAAATTTTGACTTGTCCACCTTAAAAGCAATGCCATTGTTGCAGTGCTTAGATTTAAGCGAAAACTTAATCCCAAATGTTGAAAATATCAACGATAAAATCAAAAATCTGAACATCACAGTCAATTGGTTTGCAACAGAACATAGACAAAAGCATCCGGTTTTTGAAATTTTAAAATCAACCAAATTTACCTTACCGAACCAACTGATATGCTTGCGAAAGGTAGCGCGATATGTATCGGCGTACAAACAATTGTTAAGTGATGAAAAAGCAGAAGCATCCGCACTTCTAAAACTAACTGGAGAAAACCAGTTGATTCCGGATTTTATTGCCTTTCACTGTGACTACTTATTGAAGCATTGTAAGATGGCTACAAAACACAGGTATGGGTGAATTAGTTTAACTCTGGCTGTTGTTCAAAGTGAATAATTGTGAAGAAACTTTCCATGTAAACCTACCATTAGGTTTAGTTGCTACCACTTCAAAAACTGAAGTTTTGTAAATACAAATGTGCGCATGAAATAACCATGTACCTCAGAAAGTGAATCTTTATTATTGTATCTAATTGACTGATTGGACACTGTTACATCACTAAAATCCCATCTGTCAAATGCTGAACAGAGTTTAATCAGTTTATGGATGTTAAATAAGCCGAATAAATTCCACTTACAAGTTATATATGCTACTGGCTATTGTCTACGTGGTGGAATGATTCACAATTTATCCAGCCGTATAGCTGAGTGAAGTATTGCATCACCTAGATAACGAGCTAATCGGTTGTGTTCGACAAATACAACACATTATAATAGCTCTGGTAATCCGGCTGTAAGCGCAAAGTAATCGTGAGTTGCCAATAAAAGAATGATAAAACATGGATATCCCCATCCTTAATGTTAAAATAACATTTTCTGTAAACACAGTTAAGATCAAAACTATATTTGTAGGTCCTGGCTCGAAAATAAGGAGGCTATGCAAGAAAACTCTACTCAAGAAACCAGCGAGAACTTTTCACTGACGAACTCCACCAAATATGAGATGTCATGTGATATAAATTACGAAAATGTGACCGGTACGAAGTACTCCAAAATACACTGTGTTTATCTCACCTACATTGGCTGTACTATTTCTTGGTATAAGTGGTAATCATAGATAAGTTTAAAGTTGTTTATAGCTTGTCTTAATTAATTTCAGATGATTTAAACAGATTTATATTATGTAGGTGAAGTAAAGAAAAGTATGTATCGTGTAAAAGAAAAAGTCGATCACAAGCAAGTGTTTGCTGCTGTTAAAATACAGGTAAAGATTTTTACGGTGTTTGTACCTAATTTTACAAATGAAAAAAATATTTATATTTATGGTCCCACCCTCACTTTGCGTTATTAATCCTTGTGGGTGTATCACTGACTGTGTGCATGAGGTATTTTATTGCTTGTGTTGTATAAAATTGTCAGTACACTATTATTAGTGCCATCATTAATATCCTGTATAATATCACAGGCTTTATGGAGGATGTATGTTACTAAGCAAAGATACCAAGCCGTCGTCACAAAACGTACCAAAGCAGCTGTCACCATCCAATCACTGTGGAGAGGTTACCTTGTTCGAACGTCTGTCGCTAAAGCACTGGCATCATTCAAGGTATGACTTCATGCATAATATGGTAAAACGAGGCCAACCTCCCTTAAATCTTTCTTTCACAGTAGTTTTTCTTACTAAGCACAATTTGTTCAAATAGACTATAATGTAGTTACATAAGGGCAGCACAGTGGGGTTGCAATAATGGAGCATCCAACATTATAGAACGGAGCATCTGATGACAGTTCGGAGGAATTTG
>CH002325.1:364809-375016 GCA_000149265.1 Ciona savignyi
AACACGAGCACACTGTCCACCTCTGCTCGAGTAAACCCGATGACATCGAATGCGCTCTACGGATCACAATACCAATATCAAGTTCTAATACTTCCTTGGGATTTTCTTGTTTTTAATCAGTTTAATTTTTATAATTATTCTACAATAAAGAATTTCGAACCGCTCTGAAATATATAACTGTAAATTTTAATTAAAATCAACATTTTTGTAAAGTGAAAAACATTTTTTTTATCATTTTTTATAATTGGATAAAAATTATACAAATTAAACTCATTTTGTTTCATTGAGCAGACTTGATTTGAATTGCTACAATCAAAAAAATAATTTCGAATCATTCCCATTTCGAATATGAATCTTGAATGAACAATCATATTACTTCCTCATCAGGTTTCAATTTTGTGTTTATTGCATCGCTGATGTTTAAATGTCGGCATTTTTTAATCACAAGATTAGAAACGTACCAGGACTTCATTAAAAGATTTAGCATCATCAGGATTTGCATCACCAGGTGATACGTAGGAGAACTTTTCCACAGAATCTAACTTCAATTTCTCTGGAAAAATAATATTTTACAATAATATTCCCAAAAATATATGTTTTTGTAAATTTGTGTGTTTTTTGTTGGGTCACCAAAGAAAATTCCAAGTTCTGTTTGTCCAGACCGTATTACCCAAAACATAGTCTTTGAATAGGCATGTAATGATGATTAGGCTTCTAAACCACAATAATAAAAGTTTTAAATAACAGTAGTGTGATATTTTAAAAGCACAGTACTGCTGCCAGTCATGCAATAGTAAGAAACTGTATAAACATACATATGTTAACATGCTGTTTAAATTATTAATTTTAAGTACGTGGAAATTAGTAGAAAATATTCATACTTAGCACAGTTGGCG
Organism: Ciona savignyi; assembly: GCA_000149265.1. Classification (NCBI taxonomy): domain Eukaryota; kingdom Metazoa; phylum Chordata; class Ascidiacea; order Phlebobranchia; family Cionidae; genus Ciona; species Ciona savignyi. Next base: position 365,706 of record CH002325.1, read on the forward strand.
AGGCCCCACACAGAATCTGGTAGAAAATATGAAAATTCCTTTCTCCTTGAGCTTGTCGAACTACCCGCGATTTTTCGAGTAAATCTGTATAATGCGGCGCATAAATTATACATTTCATAAAAATCATTACATAAAAAACTATATTAAAAGAGCAACGTTGTTTGCTGCTGATTTTCCCAAACTTTGGTTGATTGTTCAAGCATTTTAAGATTTAAAATGAAAGGCTTTGTTAGCACATAAATACTATGTATGTAACAATGAAACTTGAAGAAAGGGGGGATTTACGTTTGAGTTACAAAAGATATTATTAAAGCCTGGACTACAATCGGAATGATATGTGCATAGTGATTGGTCACACATACAGGTTTTTACTTTTTAAAGAATGTGACATCGAGCCTTATATGACATTTAATTTATGCTTTGTTGTGTTTAATGACACTAACATGCTCTAAGAAACTTAATCTCCATAACATTACACTTCATATTTTGGGTATAGTGAGCTTAATCTTAGTAAGTTACTGATCATAAAGTTTCACTTTTATACTTTCAACAATAGTATGGATTCTTAAATGGTTCTGATTAACAATGCACATGCATTTCAAGCCAAAGAAAGTAAATAAAAAATACTTTCATACTCACAGTTTGTTATGAGGCCACCCACAGGATCTCCTTTAAAATCAAACTCAATATCCATGTATTTGCCCTATAGAAATGAATATTTTACCGCATCTCAAAAACTTGAAACACAAACTTAAACAAAGTTATTGTTGAACAATATAATATCAACTTACAAATCGACTTGAGTTGTCATTTCTGTTTGTTTTAGCATTCCCAAATGCTGTGATATGGAAAAAAGTTATAGTAGAAATAAGAAAATTAAATAAACTAGTAAAATAGATGTGTATGAATAAGTTACTGAGACCGGTATATAATAATAATCTGACACACAAAACAATGGCCCACAAACAAAGTAAAGTTACTGCTTTAAACATTTATTTAACACTGATTTAGGAACTTAAAATAATGTTAAAGAATGGTATGGAAGTATGGTATAACACGAGATTAGAAATAACATCAAGCACAAACATACCTCTCATTAATGAGTTTAAATTTTAAACAGTGATTGGCAAGTGAGATTTTCTATATAAAGAAACACAAGTAATCTTATCCCACAGTGAAACAGGTGAATTAATCATTGAATTGCTCACATTCTTAACAACTACTTGAGGCAATCGTCATGTATGCCTTATATGGGTATGAGATCACCAATACCAGAAACAGATAACTCAACTTTTAAGGATTATTTCTTCATAAGCTAAATACATACCACAGTGCATAGACCATACAAACAACAAATCATATTTATTTAGTACATTAAATAAAGTATAAAAAATTATAATACGCCATACAAATATATAAGTATTGTGTAAGAATTCATTAACAATAGAAATTTACAGAAATACATACAAATTTCAAACTATTTTTGTGTAAATATGGAATGTATGTTATGCTTTAATTTTTTAGCTTTTTGCTTTATTGACCAAAATGAATTTAGCGTTTTAAACAAACTTATAACATGTATTAATAAGGTTCCAAGAATCATTGATTTATAGGGCCTAATAAATTATGTAAAAGAATATACATTAAAATACAATATAGAATTTAATATATTATTTGTATAATTTATATTGGAGTATAAGACTGGCAGGAGTGTTGACCACAGACAGTAATGGTAGGTGTGTTCATCACCGCTTGTAATCTATGAGACTAAGGAAGTCTATGTCTAGCTGGTGAATCAAGTTTACAGTGAATCAGAAAATGTCTCTTAACTCTTTTATTCAGTCCTTTGAAGGAGCACAGACAATAAGAATAAAGCCAACATAAGGGCTCAGTTCAGTATTATTATAGCAACAATAGTTTGGGTTGGATTTCAAGTCACAACTTTACTTTACTGATGTGAAGGAAATAATTATCCTTTGCACGGAAATCACCTTCAATTCAATTATGTATTTTACAAAACAAGTCACAAATCTATGGGAATGAGTTGCCAAAATTACAATCATTATACAGTTTGCTAATACTGGAAATGCTTTGTTGTGCTGAGAAATAAAAATATGAAAGAATAGTATTACTACGGCAGTTTTTAAAATTTTGTTATTTTTAACAACATATTTATAAAAAAGCAATTCAGTACCACTAAAATTGTTAAATGTAAAAAAAACTTTTAAAAAGTATGTATTGCAATAGTTAATTTCAACAATGATGTCTGCATGGCTTACCTTCTAGCCCCGGGGTTGGACTGCAGAAGTTGCTGCTTTATTTTTTCAACTTCGGTAGACCTGCTGCTCATAGCTGCTACATATTTCATCACCAGCTTACTTGCCTCAGTTTTCCCTGATCCTGATTCCCCCGTGATCATGATGCACTGATCGCGACCGTAGTTCTTCATTGAGCGATATGCAAGGTCAGAAACAGAGTAGCTGAAATGTCATTAAAGTTAAAATCATTTTTTTACTGAGCTGTTTATTGACAGTTTGCCTTATAATTCAATGCAGCTTATGGTCTGTAAAATATAGTACTTTAATTTCTTCAAAGAAACTCTACTACTAACCATAGTTGTTGCATTACATTAATCACAAGAAAATCCAAAACAAGAACTTGGAGCAAGTTAATGAGCTAGTAAGAGATACTTATTTCAATCCTTTTGGGTGGAAAACCAACGGTTTTATAACATGAACACAGGTAAAAATTATATTACCTTAGGCAGCAAGCCAAGTTTCAATTTATAATTATAGTGTATCTGATACCAGTTTTGCATTGATCCATTTGAAAACATGCAATCACCCATCAGCAAAGGGGTTGCAGGTTCAAAACTGGTCACAAACTAGTCAATTTTGTCCTTGGACAAGGCACATAGCGGACATAAACTCAGTGGAATAATGGTTATACACAACACAAGGCAATAGCTTTGATAACCGGAGGGGACAAAGGAATCTGATAATAAAAGTTACAAACATAAGCATATGTGGTAATGATAAAACGAGAAAGTATTACATGTGTGGTGGAAGTTCATACAGATTCCTCCCCCTGTATCGTTCAATCATCTCAGAATCATAGATTGGAAGACTTTTGTAAGGATTGGTAGACACCACCACATTTCCAATGTAAGTCTGTAGATAAAATGTAAATTTAATTTTTTACCAAGACATCCACAATTGGTTGCTAATGTTAGTCTGAACAAACACGTTTGTATAATCTTACATATATTTCATCGTGTTGAAATCTCAGTTGCAAGTTTTCTAGGAAATGGTTTTCGGAAAGAGGTTCTAGCAATACAGCATCCCCCACCCCCACCATTTCATCCAACAGACTTCTTAGTGCCATCCTTATCAATTTTTTGACCAAAAATGAAGTAATCCAATATATTTATAACATATTCTTTCCCTCTATAAAGGTGGCCTTTGCTACTGCAAGGAAAAGATTATTAAAATCCAAAACTTAAATAAAAAACATTAAAAGAAAGATTAAAGGAAAACTGCACTACCTTAGTGCTGCACTAAGGATGTGATTCAACTCTAACGCTAGCGTAATTGGGTTAGTGCGTCTCCTTTTACGCTAAATGTTTTAAGATCGAAACTGTTTGCTAGCTAGTCGTTAATGCACCTTGAGTTGTGGTCGTTAATGCACCTTGAGTTTTCCCATTCAAGCGGATAGAGCATGAATATCCTATCTATCTTGCAAAAATAGTAAATTAATTGGTGTACCGTGTTCGTTAACCACAACTACGTTATCTAGGAATTTACACACTTTTCTATTTAAAGGTTTGTCTAAACAAATAGAAAAATATGTTAAATATTTAAAGCAGTACTGTGCAGTCCATACTGATGGAGCCTGTATATTTTAGATTTAAACATGCCGTCTTTTATAGTGAGAAAAGATTTTGTTTTGACATTCGCCTCACACTTGCCACTGCTTGCCATTCTCAACACTGATCGCCAAATCGGGAGAGCTGTTGAATTTATATCTGAATATACGTTTTCTATTGCTACTATTCTGTCAGGGAAGATGCATAAAAACGAATCAATAAAAATCAAATTATGACCGTCATATGACCAACAGGTCACTGTAACCCATTTAGGTATATTTATTCTTTAATAATATGGTCTTATTTGTGAATAACCTATTGCGACTTGGAAAAAGGTATTCAAAAGATATATTTTCTAGCTTTACATTTCTCATTTATTCCTAAAAATCTCATGCAGTAAATATAAACTCAACATTAGAATACTTTCGTTTAACCGTAGACAGTTTGTGGTTTAACAAATTCGACAATAACCGAAGTCATGTTCACTGGTAAACTAAATTTCAAAGAACATGGTATTCTTTGTGTTTTTTTAAATCGGTTAGCTACTACATTTAGTTTGAGTGTGACTTGATGCGTTGGGCCAACATCGTTATTAAGCTCTTGGTTGGGGCGGACAGGGGTTCCAGGTTTGCTGCTGCCTAGCTAGTAAAGTAACTTCCAAGTCCTTACATTCACTCGGATATAGCCTCACATGAAAAACAGCGAATCCTACATAATAAAACTCAAGAGACTCTCTTTTATACCGCAAAGCAATAGCATATGCGTATGTGACAACAATTGAATAGTTGTTACTGAACCGATAGAGATGCAAACATTCGTGCCGTACGATCGCGTGAACAGCTGAAACTCAATATTTAGTCCGGCGTTCTCCCATTCAATTAACTACCCTGGTTGTACTCAAAGGATTACGTAACATAGTTACAAACCAGAATTTCTTAACCACAATGTAAAACTAATTTAACAGAAAGAGCATACAAGTAAGGTTCTTTTCTATATCAATGGATCAAGAATTGCGGCATGTTCTTAAATTGCGCAAACAGCCATTGCCTACGTTGAAATGTCCTACCAAATATACCGCTATTCTAAGAATTACTGTTAAAAACACTGACACCTTTAGATTTTAATTCAATGTGCCGAATTTTTGCAAAAGTAGTTTAATGACGACGAATTGGTTTACCGGAGCGAATGCAGTGTGTTTTGTTTTAAAATTAAATCGTTTCTTCAGGTTTACACGACAACACAACATGTTAAACAGTAGCTGGTTCCGATCCAGTAACAATTGTCAGCCGTACCGTTTCAGCTATTAGGCCGAACAAATTCAACTCATATTTTAAGTTGTAGTGTATTTTTAAACTTCAATGCTTTAAAATAGAATTCGCAAGTAACACGATGGATGAACAGCCGGACAGGAAAACAATACACGGTAGTTGCGCTGACAATACTTTCGCAAGTATTTACAATAATTTGGGTGTACTTCTGTGCGATATAACTTACTGAAACAACATTTTGCACAAAATTTCAAATCATCACAGTTAAAATGAGCACCTACTAAAAGGTACTTGTTTTTACATTAATCAAGGTTTAGTGATATTGTGTTGTCTAGCAGTATTTGACGTTAAAACGAAAAATCAAAAATATATCGCGAACCAGGCGATCACGCCGGTGCACAAGTTAAAAACATGCAGAATAATATTTTTGAGCTAAAATTAGGCATATTTTAGTGGACATATATTCTCACCAAGCTAAGTACTTGTCTTTGTCAAAAGAATACATGCATAAGGACAGAACAACACTCTAGGTGTACTATGTTTATAATGTGTGTTTGTGTGCGACAAAATTGCCAGTATTATTGTGTTATAGCCGGTCCCCGAATTATATCTGATGTAGAATATTCGAAATTTTGTGGCAATCACCAGCTCAGTGCAAATGTGTGCTATTTCAAAATGCAAAATGTTTGTGTTTAAAATTTGAAGAAAATGTTCAGTTCGCATGAAACTCATATTTTGTTCTTGAATTTGAAGCAGGAGTCGTCTAAAAGATGAGCGCAGACAAGCGAGCAGCACTATGCCTCCGTTGGGGCCGCATTCGTTTGCGATCGTTTTATATAAAGTTGAAGCAGTTTCATCTAGGAGAAAACATATTTAAAACGTGTTTATCAGTGCCCCTATATAATTTTGACTGATAAATTAAAAATAAAACGAAAACAATTATTATGGAAACAATCCTAAACAATGCCACTTTACCTAAAAAAATGGAAGAATATTAGGTTTTGTATATTCTACCCGTTACATTTACAGCGATAACACCGAAGGAAACCCTTACCTTTCCAGCGGATAGAGATCTTAAATGTTGGCAAAGTTCTGCATCGCCGATCACTCGGTGAAGCGCGACAAGACAAAAGACAGCAGCTTTCCGCACTCCACTTTCGGTATTGTCATAACACTAAAGGAAATCAGCGATTTATACACAATTGCACTACAGAAGGTAAAAAGAAAAATTCTTTTTAAAAACAATATATTAATTTTACGATTACCAACCGGGAAAATGAAATTAGTTTACTTAACTATATACCAATGCCAAGATGTTTGGTAAACAAACCAATTGGCTCCAATGTATCACAATTTGGAAAATAAAGCGAACAAAATCAATGAAATATAAATTTAAAACAAACACTGATAACCTTAAGTTTATATTCAATTTAGCTTCTAAATTGATTCTCCTCATTTGGGCGGAAATAGTTAATGTGACAAACCTGTAAAAGTCCGGGAACAAGAGCGGAGATGGTGGTTGTGTCGAGTTCCTCGCGCGAGCATCGGTTGATTGCGTTGGTGAGCATTTTGAGGCACGCTTGTGTCGACTCCACACTGCTAGACTTGGTGAGGGGGCTGAGTACTTTCACACATAGAATGGGGGGAACTGCACAGCACAGTGCGTTGGAAGCTTCCTCAGCTGCTCGCAACATCTGGGGAAGAAGATTAGTTGGTGATTTTATTTATGTTTTGAGCTGTTGTTATTATTTTAATTGAAGAATTTGTTACTGAGTGTAGAGGTTTTAAATGGACTGATTAAGGTTGAATCTGGTATTGCATGCAACGGAGTAGATATCAATTGACCTCATTGGTTCCATCCCTGTGTGACTCGATGATGTGGATAATTGTGATCTCCGTGAAGTTCTTGAATCGATGAGCGAGATGTCGCAACATCTCACGGAGCACTCGTAGCGCAGCTACCCTGGTGCCACACTGGAAGATATAAAACAAGGATGAGAGTTGGTTTATGTATACAGATGGATTTTATGAAAAGTTTCATCTCTTCCAAACAGGACGACTTGAGAGTATGCCAGAATAATTGGCCAAATTTTGAAGGAAATGGAAAAATGAACAATTCCTTACAATATTATTATGTGCCCACAGTCGGGTTATCAGAACAACACAAGTGTGGTATACAACAGAGATATTGTGTTTGAAATTTGTTAACCTATATATACAAGGGGCTGTGTAAACTTTTTTTATAGTGATTAAAAGGACACAAACGTATGGTTTGAATGTATAAATTTAATTGATTGGAATTGAGGAAAAGCGACATTGAACTTACATCTCCCGTCCTTAGTATCTCCAGCACACCTGACAAGACAACATTGAAATTGACGTCCCATTGAATCTGTTGTTGTGAGGCAGCCAGCCCTACAACAGCGTCACTGGCTCGTAACGTGCGCGACAACTCATCCAGCGCATGTCTTTTGTCAGTGGATTGGGTCAGCAGGTGAGCCACGTCAGATACATTGTCTGTCATCTCGAGTGGAAGCTCTGGAAAACAACTATATTTAGCCGATGTTTAAGTGCAAGTTGTAATCATCAATTTTATATGAGGTATCAGTTGGTGGCATGTTTGTCTCACTAAAGAAAATATCTAGAACATTATATGAACTTCAGTACAGCTAATGGGTGGTTGTTTACTTTATTGATTATAGGTCAACCACATAATACAAAACAAGCCCAGTACTTTATATTACATTTATTAAAAAAACTAAACCTAAAAAATTGTACGACATAAAAACTACTCAGTTGACAAGTATATCAAGTTGGCTAGCAAGGCATCACCTAGTGGTATGATACCTTCATTAAAGCTATCATCATCGTCAAATATTGCGTCTTTCAAGTCGCCTTTATGAAATGGTGATAACTGCTCAGAATACGTGTTTGGGTTGTATTTGCTTTGTCGGCCAGGTGGAAGCTGTAAAACAACCGGTTAAAACTGGATGGAACAAGATTGTGCAGTTTTATAGCTTTGCTCTCTTTGCTCTATTTCTGCCACTTTTAATTTGACGCTCATAAAATTATCCAACTTATGCAAATTCTAAAATATTTACCATTTTTAAACATGACATTAAAATCATTTAAAAATATATCAGTAAAGTTAGATGCTAATAGCATTAAAAGATAAAAATAATAAATAAGAGGAATTATTTGGGGAATGTTAAACATAAACGACAGAAAATCCACCCAACACAGACACAGACAATACGATACCTTTGGTGAGTTCTGCAGCTGCTGGAGTGGAGGTGGATAACCAGGGCGGTTGAATAATGGGGAAGCCCCAATTCCAGGACTCTGGGACTAGTAAACACAAATTTATTATGTTTATGTTTGAAAAAGAGCAAAATATTTTAGACTACATTCCTTGGTGTGTCACCACCCCTCATGTATCACAACATACAAGAATAATAAAGCAAGTGAATCAACTATATATATTTTATATATATTTGCCAACTTATCTACACATAGTCAGGGTCTCATTCAAATATAATTTACAATATCTATAATTAAAAGCTTAATGACTTTGCCTTTATAATGCCAGCTAACCAGGAATTTAGTGATTTTAATATACATGTTTTGTATGAACAAATGATTCACAAACAAATGATTGAAATTACCTTATTTGAGATGGCGTCGCTTATATCAGCACTGCTGTCCATCCTTAGTTTTTGTATACTCGCTGTTATATCTCTGAAGTTCTCAGTTATTTCATCCTGGTTCATGTTCTCTGTGTCCACGTTCACACTACCCCTGCGTGATTGCTTGTTATGATTCGGGAGAATTGTGGAGTGAGTAAGCTAATTCATGATGCACAAATGTGTAAGAAAGAAAGAATTGGACGAACTTTATATTAAGGAAGCAAAATTAATTGAAGGCAATTTTGACAATTAGCTATTTGCTTGGAACTTTATATTTAAATATATTTTTGTATACAAATAAAGCAATTTGTTTAGCTAAATGTCTGAGTCTACGCTTTTGATAACAAACTGTTTTTTACAATTAGGTTAATGTGTAGAGTGTAAGTTTCAAGTAAAAGCAAGTGTGCATGAAACAAAACAATATTAAAATAAACATCGGTAGAATGGTAGTAGAGCTTTCCAGACACTTACAATACCCCACATAAATTATAT
>CH002325.1:385566-402408 GCA_000149265.1 Ciona savignyi
TTAATTTTGATTTTAGTCCCCGATTAGTTTATAACTATTGTCGTCATGGTTCGCTTGTTTAGTTTGAAAACAAGCCATTCGTTTTTCGCTTGTACATTTTGGATTAGGCTATTTTTTTAGCTTATGGAGGCTAAAAACAGGTATTCTGTTGAAGAAGCTGCCCTTTTGTTGGCTGATAATGATTCTGGAAGCAGTTGTGCTTCATGTTCGAGTAGTTCTAGCCATGAGGAACCTTTTTGAAGATGTTTTGCAGCAGTTTTGTTTTCCTGTGGCTATGTGTTTGTATTTCATTTAGCTAGTGTTAAAAAAAATTTTTTTTTGATTTGCGTATTACGGCGTCATCAGTCAAGTTTTGACGTCATCACAAAAAGAGTAAAACAAAAATGTTCCAAAGATAATCATAAATAACTTTGCTACATACTGTTTTGTTTGTAAATGAGAAAAAAGATAGTTTTTGTTGATCTAAGTAGTAACACATGATGTCATTGCACAATGCAAGACGACATCAAAATTTTACTAATGTTAAAAAAAAGAAAATTTATTACTGAACAACTTTTCTGTTGATCATATAACGCTTACATTAATAGTTTTTTGTACAAAAGCTTCTAACCTAAGGTGACTTAGCCAAAAATGACCTAAAAAACAGCCGGCAGTTAAAGGGTTAATTTTTGTACAACTGCCGGAAATACAGGTAAAATGAAAAAACATACAATAAATAATATGTTGACTAACATTTGTTTCTTCTGACGGCAAATACACTCAAATAATATGACACATGTAGCATCCACATTCCCACAATGCACATTATAATCCCTGGTGGAAACCTTCCTAAATGATCTTAGTGGCTTAAATGCCACTTTCTCTTGCACAAAATAAATGATTCAAAAGCATACATGGCAGTAACAGGCATGGCATGCGGACAACGTGCACACGCAGAGCTGCCTACCATATGGATTATGTCTGTAGCGTATTCGAGGGCCTATAGTAGGAACACATGAAAATTGTATGTAAGAATATTTATAAAGTTAAAATCTTATTTGATGCAATAAACAGAAATACATTGTTGGCCAAAACTTTAAGGTTAACTGGGATGACAGGTTTTCTAATCTTTTGCTTGTCATTATTATTTTACAGGGAAGTTTTATTTAAATAAAATATTGCCTTTTAATGCTTCTTTATTTTCAGGCAATCTGCAATTAATGCCTTAAAGCCGGAGTGTTAGTTTACAAAATGTAGTGTGGCCATTTAAACTTGCTTTAACTTTACATAATTGTAATTTTGTCCTTGATGCTCAAACATTAGAACTACAATCTGTTAAGTAACATTTTCATTGTGGGGTTAGTGAAAGTAAACAAGGTTTCAAAATTTATTTTGGTTTTACCAGTGTGGGTACAACAAGCATATCAACATTGAAAGCTGGTTCCACTCACCGTAACCAATCTCACTATCAGACAAGTAACCCCCTGAGTCACCAGTGGCTAATTTGGGCGGCTGTTTTGGCCGTGAATAGGTGGGTATAAGGCCCCGTTTGCCCTTGTACTTATTTTTCATATCATTTTATGCTGGTATCTGAGCCGGGAGCACGTGTGCCTACACACAGCAGCATGCAAGGGGTTTTAAACATTAGAATTGTCGAGTGGAGTATAAAGTATGGTAACGGAATTCTCTTAAGTCAAGCATGTTCAAAGCAAAGCTAAAAACACAGACAAAACATACATCACTTCAAGTGTGTTTTACTACTAAACAACTTAAACTATCAGTGAGTATTCAAGTTAAGTTGACTTGAAGCATGAGCAAAATCTCTATTGGTACCAAATCATTTTAACAAGCTGTTTAAAATGACATTATCACCTCACTGCACAAGAGAACACACTATTCCACAACAACTCACTTCAGCATACCGATAGAAATTGTGTTTTTCACCTTACAATCCACCCACGACTCACCTAAGGTACCATAGCCAGAGCTCATGGCTTTAATCTTTGATCGTTTCGCAGAAGCTGGGTCGATGTCTGATCTCGACCTTATGAATCGGCCATTAGGTGTCCCTGATGCACGCAATCCAGCACTAGGTGGAGCTAGGTGGAAAGACAAAATTATTTAAGGAGAAAGGACATTTCAAATGAATTTCATATGTCTGGCTGCATAAAATTAAATTTTAAAACTTTGCCCACCTTGCTAAGTTCAAATAGTTGCTGGTTATGCAAGTTTATTGAGAAAACTCTGTTAATTAACAACAAGCTAATATTGTGCACTGCAAATTGCATGTACTCAGTGAGCAATTGTCATTCAATATATCTCTTTTTGGGCGTCATTCAATATATCTCTTTTTTTTATATAAAGTAGCAATTAAGATTCCAAACTCCAAATTGGTTGACCATAAAATAATACCTTTTAATGTGGATACTTGAGAGGAAAAAACACTGCGTCGTGGTCCAGACCCAGTGGATGACACTGATGACCGAGGTTTTCTGTAATTTCAACTTCACATTGTGAGAGCATTTTACACAATGCTTACAACAGACAATACATTTATAAATAAAGTACCTTAAGCTTTGTTTGGGATATCTTTAAAGAAATATTCTACACAATGCTTATAACAGAGAATACATGTTTATAGAGAGGAACATAATTGCATACAAACCTTGTGTCGAATTTGGGTTGGCTGTCGACTGAGGACACTGAAGTGGCAAGATGGCCTGCAATATGTTGATAAGTGCCAAAGAATATGTTGGTTCTTTAATATTAAATGAGAACATGAGTAAGATAATGATTAAGGAAAAAGAGATTTGTTAACAGAAATAAAAATGCAGCTCATATTCTCACATCTCTCTTGATTTTATTAAAATAATAAATAAATACACCCTCTTAATAATTAGGTTTGTCAATGTCAGGCTTTTAGATGCTACTAAGTTAGATACCTTTGATTAACTTTTGCTGGCTTGGGTTTAAATTGCTGAAAACTTGCTCAGCTTCATTCGGAAATGTACTTTGCAACGCCCACCATGCTCTGTGTACAAAATATCATGAAAATGAGGATTGGCCACTTTTATTACATACCGGTACTATTCCATACCTTATATTTATGGAAGAAATATTATAGTTAAAAACATATACCCAATTAAAAAATTATAAAATTGGTTCATAAAACATTAAATTTAGGGTTATCAATAAGAAAAGTAATATGATTATAAACTTTTTAAATTGCTACAATTAATTTTTTTGGAGGGGGAGATATTACAATTCCATACACCTAGCTCCAAGCAATAATATTAATAAAAAAAAGCTCACTTCCTTGCTTCTTCTCTTGTTTCCGAATCGGCATCATTTATTCCCTTGTGCACAGACTCCTTCAATATAGCCAGGTGTCTGCCAGGGAAGAGTTTATTAAGCAAACTTTCCATCTTTACATGAGGATGGTTCACTCATTGTTGCAACATTCTACCCTGCTTTGTGCCACAGCAACCGGCTATTAATTACTAAATACATATTTGTACCAATAACTTGCTGGCTTAATTAAATGTGCTGTGAAATCAGTTTTTACACTGATGATTACAATATATATATATATATATATACATATAGGCTACACTGACCACAAGAATCTACTTCACAAACCGTAAAACTAAATATGCAGGCAAAAGTAACCAAACATGTATTTAAATCAAAAAGATTAGCTACAACAAAACATTCTGTACTGTTCATGGCCATACGATTCTGAGCCGATGTTTATTTTCACTGCACCACAGTTTATCGTGCTTGACAGATTAGCCGCATAGTTTAACAAGAAATTCATACACTGGTCTGATTTGTTTAAAAATGGCTGCCAAAACTTTGCGACAATAACCTCACAAACTACTACTTGTTAACACTATTCTAAGAAGTACAATTAGAAATATTAACACTGTCATCTGTTTCTTGCGATCAAGGTTTTCTTAAATTTTCTTAAGACATTCTAAGAATGCCACACAGCACATTCAACTTCTAGGAAAGTACGCCGAGTCCAGTCTCACCTTACCACCTGCCCTGATCAAAGACCTTCAATCATATTGGACTATTTAATGGTGTTGAGTGACATAGTGATAGTTGATATGGCCATGCTATTGTGTTAGGTGTTGTGTATATGGATCAGCTATTATTATAAAGCCTGGTGCCGTAACAGCAAGCGAAGGGGAATAAAATGTCCAATATCAACTTAAGTACTCACTTGAAACTTATACACATTTTATAACTGGACTATACTACTGACTGAAATATTTATCTTTACTTTTTCTTTTCTCAACAAAACATTTTTGCAATTCAATTCTGCCGTTTCGCCATTTTTTGGTGCAAGATTTTTGATCTTTCTTTAAAAATAAATAATTGGAATTTTTCACTGTGCCAGTACATATAAAAACATATGATTACAGAAAGACAGCATCAGTATGCACACTAAGTTAATAGCTGAGCTATTAAAATAGTGCGAGACAAACCCTACGGCAATCAAACAGAGCTCAATATTTTGGAAACAAGAAAAAAATGTTTAAAAGGTCACATGTGCTATATGATAGCTGGATAATTGTGGTTAATATAAGGAATCTCTTTAGTGCTTTAATGACACAGTAAGAAAATGAATTACAAAAGCTACACATTTATTGGTTAACAACATTCTCTGGTAAAAAATGTCCATTATTATCATAATAAAATGTGCATTATTATCACATTCTAAACTAGCCATGCTAACAAATATAGTTGTAGTAGGTAAAACAGAAACTGACAATTTATATTAAACTTAACAAAAAATGTCCTTCACAAGTAGCTACACTTTAAATAAAAAAACATTAGCTAGCTTGCAAGCAGCATACCTATCCAATAAGTTAGAAGCCCACTGCTGGAGAATTATGTCAAGAAAGATAAAGCATTTCCGACGTAGAGCGGTGGTTTTCGAGGTACAGTTGATAGTTATCATGGGGATCAGACGAGGACCATGGGTGTGCTGTCGAGGAGGGTGAAACAAAGCATGAATTTCCTTGTTGCTTCGAATTAGGGAAACAATAATTGTTTGCAATTTACATATTATTAAAAAATGATCCAGAGATTGAGTCATGGTAAAGTTTGTAATATTGTGATAAATAAGCAAAATTTCCTACGGGTACCGAAATAGCTAACTAAATAATTAGCAGTAGACTAAAAGATTAGAATAACTTTTTGAGGTAAAAAATTGATCGACTGTTTTTTAAGTTTACGCGTTAAACTTCGTTTTCAAACTCTTATCTGTTCGTCGGTTGGTAAAAGGCGCTAGTATCTAACATTACATACCCATCTGACCAACTGCAATATATAACAATGCCATGCGATATAGGCCGTTTCTTACATATATAATGCATCTAACATTATGATTTAATTTCTCTTATATATTTATAAAAATTTAGAAAATAAATTGTATATTCATTGAATGTACTATATAGTCAGATACTTAAATTGTTAACTTAACAATTAGTCTAAATAAATTACCTTATGTGGACAATTATCACTTAAATGTTAATTAATATTTGTAAATATAAGAGTAAAGCAGACAATGTGTGACTTTCCAGTTGCTGGAAAGGATTGTATTCTATAACAGAAATAGGCTAACCATTTCCAAACTCTTATAACAAGCGCAACTGCTGGTTTAACTTAATCTTTAACAGCAAAGTAGGTAGTTAAACCTATTACTTGATTGAGGATTGAAATGAAAATTTAATACCTCGTTATATACACATTTAAGAAAGTTTTGTTACTGGTACAAGGAAAATAGAGGTAACATACTTGCGGTTAAAAACAAGCCGATTTCAACCAATATTATTTGTATATTAACAATAAAAATACCAGTACTAAGTCTTTGCATTTCGCAGTGGCAAAACACAAATAGCTAAGTGAAATAATGGGAATAATATGTGAATATGTGAATACCGCACCTTTAGTATGGTCAGTATGGTCAACACTCCTGAGGTGGACATCACTTTTGCAGAGTTTTTGATTAAATTGAACAGAGTCGGCATTAAAACACAAGCTGTGTGTTCAAATTGATTCTTCAGTATCGAAGATAAACAACTGCAGGGGAGGGGTTTGAATAAGCAATGAATGATTCCTGGCAAAATATTTTAATACACTGGACTGAGACCACTTGATTATATGGGTTGTTTTGAAAAGGAATATGGGTTACTTTCCAAGATACCTGGATCTAGTATCTTCCAAATGTGGTAGATTCTATACCATACTAAAATATACCAATTCTTGGATAAAATTGGCATTGCCACTCGTTTCTATGGATGAAGTAATGTTGCACAAATTATTTAATTTGTATCACAGCCCTAGCAATTTTACTGAACATGATAGTTATTGATTAGGTATTTCTACATTTGGGTAGATTAAACTATACTTATCATATACACATATGTTAAGACAATGATTGCTAAGACAAAATAAATGTGCCAATTAATTTAAAACACTAACAACCATTATTAATAATGGGATTTGGTTCTTTTAAAATTGTGAGAATTGTTTGATAAATCTCAACAAACAGAACAAATATATTATTTCCCAACTCACCCAACAGTAACGCATGTTTCTCTGACAACCTGGGACCTGAGATCCTTGGCGTTAAAATTCAATGAAGGCTCCATCACACGCAGATGTTCGTAAAACGTGTCGTAATCTGTTCCACCTGCCAGCGCTACTGCTCTCAATGTTTTTAACTGCGGACAAATAATATGCAAGGTTAAAACAGAGCTAAGATTCATATTGTTTTTTTTAAATTGCTGGGTGACACTAAAGGCCTTTGGTTTGGAATGGAAATAAATAATTGCAAAAGTTTTCGTTTTGGATTTAGTTACAAGAGTAAAACATGTTTTCTTATTTTGGGGAGTTAGGGTCTTTTAAAAAGGTCAAATTTTAAAACTGTGTGAGTAAGTTGCGATTTAACCTGTCAATTTGATAGTTAACATTGTTTTGTTGTATTTTGTAATGTAAAAATTGTTGGGGAAACACAAAAGTGACCAAGAAAGCATGTGGAAAATACACATAACCTTATGTAGAATACAATAAATGAAATTTCCAATGAAATCTATCTTTAAAAAGCTAGGCTTCAAAACAAAAAGTTTTCCAAGTTATTTGGTGAACAAGTATACTGCAAACGTTCTGTTGCGTGTTACTTAAATCTAAATTGCAGCTGAACCTAGAACACAGAATAAATAGAACTAAATATGACAAGAACGGTAGTAAAAACACAGCTGCAGAAGGCAAGAAACAACATTTATAAATAAAAAATTGGCGACCATAAAAAGATATTTACACGATTTGTTTTTTGTTCTTTGCTGTATTAGTAAAAGATATTACAAAAATACAAATATTATCGCCACAACTAATCCTTAAAATTGTAATGAATCAACAAACTACATATAGGGGCTAAACTTCTGCAAGAAACTATGAATATTATAGAATACTCCTCACATATTTTGATCGTTCCTCCCAATCCTTTTTCTCATCAGAGATTACTGATTGGATGCGATTCATCTGATCATCAACATCACGTGCTCCATACAAGCGGATCGTTGGAAGATTCGATGTGAAATCTCGAATGAAAGTCTCCTCATCAACTCCCCCTGTGGGAGCATAAAAAGATGAAAATCTTAAAAAAACAATGTTGAAGAAATTCCAATAATTGAATGTGACTATTTGACATATTCACACCACCAGTGTAAGCAGGCCAGAGGCTCGCTGGAGATTACAAATTTTTTCTTCAAATGGTTTAAGATATTTTGGTTGAATTGCTTGTTTGGGATATTGTTATGTAGTATTAGACTTATAAGCAGCTTGATTGGAATAAGGACTGGGTTCTTTTAACAGCCTTTTATTCTATTACTGTACATTACATGCAAGTGTGAACTAATTATTTTAACCTGTAGTTTAAAAAACATCTGTGCCTACTGTGTTTTCTGCATACAATGTTTATACAAAGATTCAGTGGCGCAGAATCTTTTAAGAAATATAATTATTCGACTACGTTTAAAGTATTCTATGTTACCTGTTTTGGAGCGTGTCATGCCTGTGGAAGGTCTGCTTGGTATGGCAGTTGACCTGCGAGCACCCACTGCGCTTGGATATGGTGCACCTGGAAATTATACAGTGAAAACTTCACTAATGTACAACAAACAATTTTTCAAATCGTATAATCATGATAACAAATTTTATTAAACTTGCTAAGTGGTGTGGTTTATTTTTTACCAACCAATGTTGGGAAAATTCATATTAGAATATTAAAAACAGGCAGATGCCCAGCACAGTAGAGGTGTTGGAATTAAAAAAATAAAAAAAACATTAAATATATTGAGTAAATGTTTATTACTATATCAAAAAAACTGTTAGTTGCTTCCAAAGTTTTCATACGACATAAACAAGGTAACAGCATCAGAATATCACACAGTTGACACTTACCATCTTTCACTGTCACCGATGATGATCTATTTTTAACCGCTCTGCTATTGTTGTTATTTGAGGTCATAGGAGGTGGCATGAGGCCTGATGTAGAAGAAGCTGATTCACCAGAATCGTAGCTCCCGGTTGAACATACAGAGCCTGAAAAGTCGAATATTTATTCGTTAATTTCAAACATTCAATTTTTATTGCCCAAAATGAGTTACCAGTAGTGAAAGATTCAGAAAATTGCTTTAATAAATTCTTTATCTTTGTGTGTGTGTTTCAAATGAAACGAAAAGATGGTGGATTTATTAAATCACTAATTAACATTATTATCATGTTAGATCATAATTTGTAAACATCCGCATTAAAAAAAATTTAAACCACACACCCATATTTTTGTCTATAATTAACATTAATAATTATTAAAGTTTGTACTTATGAGTGAAATAAAATATCAAATCTAAGTTTTTTAAAGTTGATTCGAAACAAAGCTTATATAAAGAACATCACACACATACTGTTATGTTTTAAATCAATCAGTAAGAAAAGTTTATAATAAATACTGCACCTGTATCCGATGCAGTGACCATGTTGCCTGATTGAAGAACTTCATCGAATTTCTTATACAACGCATTTAACCTGATATAATTAAGCATGTTAACATTGATGGTTACAGCTTAAGTTGCAGTGTTTGGGCTGGGAAATGAATGATCCTTTCCCAGAATTGTCACAGTTGGTGCAATTGTTATGAGTGTAATGCTTTGCCAACACACAATCATACATAATCTGTTCGCTAATTTGATTTGGAACTAAAATTGGTTTCAGCTGCTACATTAACAGTTAAATCATTTGGCATTTTCACCATAGTAGCAATGCAGATCACCATAGTCTTTGTAGTGTTAAGTGTTATAACGGTATAATGTACTAAAACATCCAAATTAAAGAATTATATCTAATCCAGCAAATATTCAAAACAACACACTGAGTTTTTTTATTTTTCTTCCAATGTTTTTTTTTTCTATGCTGTCTTTTGAAGTTTACATATTGAGTGAAGACAATGTCATAAAATTGCACTGCTTGATTGAAACACTATCATTGCACTGCTTGTTTAAAATACATCACCTGGATTGCGGCAAGTTTTTCTTCACAAGATCCTGCCGTACCTTCTCCCCAACATGCCGGTATATTTCCACCACAGTTGAGAGTGCTACCTCTCGCACCTAGATATAATGGTGGTATGGTCATGGAAGAAAATTTTTTAAATTTGTTTTGTGGGGAGACAGTGATGTCAAAATAAGAATAGGAATGCAAAATATAAAAATAAAAAAGTGTAATCAATCCTCCTATATTGTGCATTCCAAAGTTTGAATTCCTCTTTCACACGACAAAAAACTTGTACAACCATGGTTTAAGTACATAACCAAGCTTAAAATAATGATTAATTGTTAGAACAGTTTTTAATTTATTAAGATAAAGTATCACTACTGATAATTGATAGTAATATTATATTTTTACGGACATATAAAAATACAACCTAAATCTGTTAATATTTTTTTCTGTTATATAAATCTATGTATCGAGGAATAATAATAATAATATAATAAAATATTATATGTACAGCAATACATGAGGAATATTTACATGTTCACACCAAATTGACCTATACTTGATGAATGTTAAGTTAAATAAGTACTAGTCAATAATTAACAAAGTAAGTTGACTAGTAATATGTTTTGAATGTTTCAGTCAAATTTTTTAAATTCCCATTTAACCAAGGTGACACAATTGCTTTCGCACCACAATAATAGAAGTGGATATAAGAAAAACATTCCTTGTTATTAAAACTAATAAGTTAGTTAATAGGGAGTGGAATGGGCTGGATCACTGTGTATTCAAGCCATTGTCAAGCGGGCTTTTAAAAGAGAGATGGACAATAGCTGAACGCCTCTCAGATGCAACGTAATCACTTCATTTGTTGCGCTCAAGTATCAGCAATGAGGGTTTAACCTATGGCCACGATAAATCGTTATACCTGATACATTCCATTTACAAAAATGTTATATTAGTTTTGTTTTATTCAATTCATAAAACAAAATTATACTAGTACAAAAATAAACCAAATTCATAGTTTTTCCTTTAATGTGATTTTGAGATATACTTGTGTTAACTATTCGAGTAACAATGGACACGGTAATATTATTTTCACAACACACTCATAATAAACATTTTTTCTCTTTATTTTTAGAAGTGAAAGAAAATAAATGCCGAACCAAACATTGTTTTATCTTACAGAGTATTTGGAGCATCCCTACGAAAGAAGAAATTTTATTAATGAATCATGTTAGATTTATATGTAGGTAACCTATTGTCCAGCAACACAAAAAAACTTTCTTGGTAATACAAATAAGAGTAACACTGTTCCATTTTTATAAACCATGCAAAGTGGCAATATTATGATGTTTAAATTGTAATACTTAAGTCATATTGAGCAGGATTTTAGTTTGTGTAAGTGGGTTAGTGGGCTACAGGGAGGAGGGTAGTTAGGAAGAAGAAGTTTAGACCTTTTACTCTTATGTGCATAATCGCTACTGAAAGCATTTAAGTCTGACAAATTCTTCTTTTGTTGAAGCGAGTTCTAGTTTACTCGGTGTATTATGGTGAACGACAGACATGGCCCTATACACCATATGTTATTGAGTTGAACATCAATATGAACAGTTGGTGTCAGGCATAGAAATCACACATGTGTTCAATTCATCTATTATTCATGGGCACCATTGGCTAAAGGAGCTGTAAAACTGGTGAGACGGCAACATGCTATTGGTCTGAACTGCCAAATATGTGTTGATAGGTAAACAAGGCGGGATTATGATATAAAAATCTTGGCATTGTAAGCCAGGTATTTTGTTTGCATTGGATACAGTGACCACTGTTGGCACTGAAGTGTACGGACAAATAAAGTGCGCATGACTTGATGTGGGTTTAACACGGTAATAAAAGTTTTCAAAATAAGCCTTGCGCAAATGTCAATAATGAGGTGCCAATATAGATTGTATTTTTTTAACATATCCACCAAATATTATTTCATGCATCACACACTCACAAAATAATTTATAAGAACAAAATTATACGATGTCAGTTTAACTTTCTGATTTAAAAAAAAACACCGGCAACGGATTATAACAATTAATGGGGCTTAAATACACAAGTTAATTAGCTAGGGTTTATTGGGTTTAAACTGCACCAATTTGTGGCTTAATACAATTATTTCAGGCCTGAATCAGTGAGTAGTTGATACATCAGATATATTATACATCATCACCTAATATTAATAATGGACACACTAATAGGCCTAGTCACAAATGTAATCAGAATATGAATGTTTAAAGAATTACTTTATCACTAATTCACAATGTTATAACACAGTTCAAACGATTCATTATATTGTAATTCTGATATTAAAAATCAGCAGTTTATTTATTTAATGATGATGAACATGTTCCATCTCATTAAAATAAAAAATATTTTTAAAAGGTAAAAAAAATGTTACAAATTAAGATTATGCAAATGGATAATCGAAAAGTTTGGAGTCATTGTTCCAATCAGTTGTTTTTTAACTAAATCTTCATAAGAATTTTACGTTCCATTCAGACAATTTGTTGAATCAACAATAAGCATACCTGTGCGTTGGGATCCCCCAACAGTGCAATGACATGCGGAAGAAGTTTGCTGAGGTACAACGATCTTGCTCCAAATCGATTAATGGTGGCAATTAATAGAAGACATACACCCTCCCTAACTCGCCAAACTTTGTGAGTGAACGCACAGGAGAATCGCTCAAACAAATACTGAAAAAAACAGAAAAAAATGGCTTTAAAAATAATTATTATCCTTGATTTAAATAAAATCTATTTTTATTTTCAGTATACTTCCCACAAATATTTATAGAAGAAAAGTGTTTTGTCATGAAAGTAATTGCTTGAGACATTAAATAATACCATTTTTGGTGGCTAAAAGCCAACAATATATTTATCATAAAGAGTCATAATACCTGTGGAGATGAAGCTACATCCATAATGTTAGTGAGCAATGTGATGCTGGCATCCCTGACTTGATCCTTTTGGTCACCCATTCGATCTATTAGCGCATTTTGAACTGGGACAAAAACGGTTTTAAAAATCAAACTTAAATTTTATGGAATTAATGTTTGACCTATACTTTCTAAATTTTCAAAACAAAACAATTTATTAGGCATCCCTAAGAGAAAAAATTGTTAGATGGGTTGAAACATTTTTTGTATGAGATTATGGGATTGCTTTGCTTGGTTAAGGTGCTTAAACAATTTCTAGAAACACCACTGCATGGCAGACCATTATAAGGCCTCCAATATCATTTTATATTCGACTGATAATTATGTGTTTTGTAGAACGAAAATGAAATAATTAAATAAGTATATTTTTAAATTGTAACAAAACCCAAAATTGTAACTAAGCATTGATCAGCATTAATTACTGTTACACACTGCAACATAAATTCCAATATTCTTATTACCATCACCCTTGCACATGCTAATTATATTGATTAACAATAATCCTATATGGCCTTAATAAGCATCTTACTCTGGTGGTAATACTGTTGGAAGTCTCGTCGTAACTGCTCCAGTAATAAACTAAGAATATCCAAACCAAGCAATGCCACCTGAAATGTAAGAATGTTGTTCAGAGCAAATGATCAATAATGTAATATCTGCAGTACAGCTCCAAATACCTTTGCAATCCATAAAACTGATTTTAAAACAGAAAAAAATGCTTTTTAACAAAACTTTAACTTGTCAGCCTGTAGTGTAATGTACATATTCTTTCTACTGGTCTGTCATTTCCAATATTTTATATATATACTGGTAACAGCAAGTTTAAACCAGTTGGTAACACAAACTACATGACAAAAATGAACATTGGTATAAGCCATATTGCATATGGATACAAATATACAAAATATCATGATATTAAAGATAAAAATATTTAATTTTAAACGGGACAATAACAACAGAGCTTGGTGGTCAGCATATAAATGTAGTATTTGGGACAATTGTTGTGGTTACCAATCAGTAATGATTAAATATACTGGATATCACATCATCAACCAAATAATTTAATACATAAACCTATGAGTAGTGCATAGGATTTAGCAAACTAAAATATACCATGTGCAGGATGAATTTTTTTAATAGATTTTACCACACTGAAATAGAATGCTCTTTAAGTTAATTGTCTTTAATTTTCCACCTAATTACTGTGTACTTTAATAGCAGATGTTACAAAGAAAGCCTTAGGGGTTTCTTTAATCACCACATGTATAATGTCTGGCCTGCAGCAATTTTTAAATGGGAATCAGACTACAGATTAACATAGTGGCGGAAAGAAAACAACATCATGTTCACACTTTTATATCATTTTACCTCGACATTATTCCAAATATAGAAAATAGAATTGTAATGAGCTGCCACGGGGCAATGGTGAGAATATTTAAATATCTATCCTGCTGAATTATATTTTTGTAAAGAAATGCAGCTGGTCCTGAGATTAAAACCTGTTTTATCAAATATTACCAGTGTTGGGTTTTTTAAGTTAAAAAAAAACAATTATTAAATATTTGTTTTTAAAAATTTTTGTACAGTAAAATGGAAAATAAAATATCATAGAGAGGACATTAATTAATCTCAATAAGATGCAGTTTATTATCCCCTAATATCCACTATTTATAGAATCACTTGAATGCATCCTATTAATTTTGCAGAAATATACCTGTAAATTTTGCCTGTCATTATTTCTCAGAAGCTTTAATGATGTCGTAGTAGCTTATTGTGCATGAAAACATAGCTTGCATAGGTTTATTCTAATCACGTTTTCACACCACATTTACATTGTTATTAATATATATGCAATGATTTCTGAAGCACTTAGACCAGTTGGCTAAATATATTTTGATTACTAGTTCACACAATCCAAGCTGTAATTATTACGACAAGTCAAAGTGTAGGTGTAGCCAACTTTAAAATGTATTTTGTATGTTATGTATAAAATAACAAAAACAAGATCAAACTTGTATATCGAAATGTTTAATTTTGTTTCAAAAACTAGCTTCAATACCGACTGATATTGAATTACTTATTAATACAAGGGGCACTACCTCATAATATAATACTATCAGTACCACATAACTGGAAGGAAAAATCAATAATGAGGTAGCTAACATAGAATTGACAGAAACAGATAAACATAGCCAAATATAAAATTGATATTGCTCACAATAAAAACCGTTGTCACATTAAAATAAATTACACTGGTCTTCTAGTTTATCGATTAATAAATTATGTTTATAATTATGATACCTCTATTATTACATTTTAGTTACGAAGATAATATAAAAGCAAAACTTAATATACAATTGGTGAATTCTACCTTGAAGTTGCTTGAGCTGACCCAATACGAAGCAAGGGCATCAATTATTTTATCAAGATTTGTCCATGTGAGACTTTCATCATTTAAGCTGAGGAATTCTATAAAACGCTGACCTCCCAACATGCGTTTTTTCATGTCCTGGTAAATATGTTAAGTTAGACCTGTTGCAGAATTAAAAGCTTGAAACTTATATATCCCATACTTGTATATATAAGCACTTAAAGAGCCATTTATAGCATTTAACCAAATATAAAAACCACTGATAGCCTCAAAACTAACAACATACTGCAATAAAAGGAAAATAACACTGTGTAAGATAAAGAGGCAAGTGTTCATGTGTTTGTTTCACTTGTGCATGGGTATTAAACTTATTAAGCACTCGCTTCAGTGGCATTTAAATTCTTAAGAGAATTCTTATCATAAGAATGAATATGCACTTTGTTGCTGACATCTGGCATAGACATACATCAGTTATGGACCACTGGAAAAACAACATTTTGTCCAGGGGCGAAAAACAACAATTTTGTTCACACATCTAAAACAAATTTGTGCAATAACAAAGACCCACCTGCTCCCTAACAAGCAGCAAAGCCTGATCTTGTTCCATCTTGAAACACTTCCTTTACAACGTTTACAACTAAGTAATGCTACTGCATTGCTTGTTTACTAAATAACTGTAGCTCCAACTATATAAGGATGTAATATTCCTGAAGATTTCACTTATGTGCTACCCGGTACTCTTAAATTTGTATTGCCCCTTATAAATTTGGTCTGCAAAGAAAACATG
The DNA here is from genome assembly GCA_000149265.1 of Ciona savignyi. Classification (NCBI taxonomy): domain Eukaryota; kingdom Metazoa; phylum Chordata; class Ascidiacea; order Phlebobranchia; family Cionidae; genus Ciona; species Ciona savignyi. The sequence continues at coordinate 401,254 of CH002325.1, forward strand.
ATTCTATTAATTAAACAGTATAGTTGATATTTGAATACTAGAAACAATTTTATTGATACTGTCGAAGTGATAGCACAAGAATTAAGTATTACACAAAAAAAGTAAATATTTAATCACTTGTATTATCTACAGGAGTATAGACAACACATATTTATTTTGGTAAAGACGTAATTACTAATATTTTTTATTATTATAAAACACACTTTTTGTATGTCATACTGACATTATTTTCATTTGGGTGGGATTGTTTTACAGCGAAAAGAAAAAGTTGCCTCTTTGTGCCTTTTTGCCCTTTTACATTTCTTATTATTGATCTAAAATTGGAAAATGGATTTATACCACCACGAAATTCGAATCATTTTACTGGCTAGGCTATCACTTTTGCACTGCAAAGTTGTTATTATTAACTTCAAACAGCAACGGCTATATTAAAGGTAGAATGGTACTTTAATTAATAAACAATCACCTAGATCAGGGGTCGGCAACCTACGGCCCGCGGGCCATATCCGGCCCGCCAAGCAAAATCATCCGGCCCAAGACATCTTACTGAAGTATTATAGAATACGGCCCACTGTGTCATCTACAATCTTAGATCTTAATGAATTTCAACAATCTATGCTGCAATAATAAAAATGCGCCTGCTGATGTGTATTGAGAATGTGTGCGTGCAGACAAAGAAATTGCTTTAAGAGAAAGCAATAAGTGTGTGGTGTGTGTATGTGTTTGTTGACATGCGCATTAGTGAGAATAGAAGCAATCCAATTGTAATATTATGACATTATGACGTAATGACACATATTATGACATATAACATTATGATACAACAGACATCGTTTTTGCTATTTCATGTGTTTGCAACGTGTTCTTTACTAACTAAAGTCCTGTACGATAGATAATACTAGTAAACATGTATTTTTCTAATTGATTTTGCAATCTTAAAATGTTAACAAAACGTAGAAAAGTTTATGTGGAGTTGAGAAATTTATTACGGCCCGCCGAGATCATGTTGAGTTTCGTTTTGGCCCGCGACTATGAAAAGGTTGCCGACCCCTGACCTAGATGCAACTTTGTTGGATCAAACGGAGTGTGCAAAGGTCCTTGGCCATTGAATAAACAACATTATGTCCCCAACCTTACACTAAAAAATTATGTGCA
>CH002325.1:402508-414586 GCA_000149265.1 Ciona savignyi
TTTTTTACGTGCTGTTACGTTAGTATCATGAAATATTTATCCTTTTAAATTCACTTATAATTTTTTACATTTAAATTCATTGACAGTGGCTATAACCTATAAACGAAAATTATTTTTAAAAAGGACAAAATGGGGTATGGTATTTGTAGAAATAAGTATGTGTGCTACTACATATTTCTTATGTAAGCCATTGGCTAGTGTTTAAAAGAAACCATTAACTTAACCAATGAGTAATGTTGAACTAGGTTAGAGTTAGTGTTAAACTACTTAAGTTGAGATTATTTTCGAGGGTCTGTTTTAAGACCTTAATGTTGACCAACAAAACAGTAATATATATTCACAAAATACACACAATTACCTCAGGCATTTAACACTTTAATAATTTCTTTAGTTGCTTTGATAAGCAGCACATTAATTCAGGTAGAGTATCTAACTTGCTTATTGTAGCTAACTGTGAAATTAAGGTACCGTAGTCAACTTAACAGGTTAAAATAACAAACAGAACCAATATAAACTTGGTTTATTGATATAGCCTATTTAAAATATAATTCTTAACTTATAGGCTTTCTTCGCATACACTAAAATTGAATATCAATTTTTGCAAAATCTCACCGAACTATAACGAATAATAATTAGCCGTGTTTGATAAATCAATGGTTTGGTTCATCTGTATGCCAGTGTTGCACAATAAAAAAAACATTTTGGTTCAGCGGTATTATGAGTCCATTTTCCAACGATTTTAATGAGCACACACAAATTAAAAAATTTAGTAAAAAATATGCGTACAGTAACACAACATTTTAAAATGCAAATAATTAGAAAAAGAAAAGTGTCTAAAAAATTAATAAATGTCAAGCAAAACCCCAAAACACATTTCGATAAATGCTGTCCGTCACAACGACATTATCCAAAACGTCATTCATTGTTGTAATCCAATTTTTACGTATTTTGCAATCCCTTCCCAAGTTTTTGTCCAGCACAGATAGAGATCGGATGACTTTGAAAGTCCTTGACTATCGCAAATCACCGACAGAAGAACATTACCCAATATCTGAAAACAAAATCTTTCAAAGATTACACCAATTTTGTTTTCTAAAAAGGAATTATTGTTGTCAAAAGTGGCTGCGTTGTGTAATAATAAACGTAATCTCAATCATACGATTTTTTGGCACAAAACTATCTAGGGTACAATACTACAACCTTTGAGCTAGGGGCAGATCGTTCATGCTCTTACCGATTGAGCTAACCGATCGGACTTGATTAGTAACACCCGACCTCTCCCAAAGGGTTGTTTTGGTCAAATTAAACTTTAGTATTAACATGATATGTAAGAAATATGTCGCAAAATCGTCTTTTATATTGTAAATACTGCGTTTCTGTGTGCTGATGTTCCGAAATTGCAAACCTTTGCCGTTAAATATTCTTATAAAAAGACACCACTGACCTATCAAGTAATGTGTATATCTCTTCAATGTATATACCTAGTTTAGTTTTCCTTAAAATATAGCAACATGCTAGCGAAAAAAAAGCGGTTTGTCGTTATACCACGTCATAGAATAAATATAGACGCGGACGTAAAACCTAAGCAAAATTGGGATCAATACGCAGGCGTGTATTTGCATTTTCTGATTCAAATAAAAGTTTAAACTAAAACCACACAATAGCATAAGAGAGTGGTACGTTGTTACGCACGAGCTCCACTTCAGCCACCGTAATAGATTCAGATTAGTTTTTACGGGTTATAACAAGGCCTATTTAGAAATACGAATATACGTAGCCTGCCTACACAGGGGTGATAATATGAATATAAAATTTCTCATTAAAACCATATAAGGAAGCGTATACATCAACGTGTTGTGCTGTAACTCCGTATTTAACGTGGATTTTGCCAACTTCTGTAGAGCATTCTTTAAACTCATGAGTATTGTGCATTAGATCGACCAGCGTCCCAATCCGTGATGTTAAGCTTTAATAAAAACAAATACTCGGTGATTAGGATGGGTAATAACTTAACTTATAGTTGCAATGTGTTTTATGTTTGTATATAAAGTGGCACGCTATTTAGTTTGGTTAATTTGTCGTTTTCATTATTAATCAAGGTTTATATATAGCTCCTGCATCAGTGTGATGTAATTTGTGTCTTACCACAAGTATATATATATATATATATATATATATGGAAGCATTTTCTTTTGCATCATATTTAGAAATTGATATTCATCACGTAGCCATAGGTTCAGGAGTGTGATTAGGCAACCACATACAAATATATTTTACCTTTCAGCATGTCTGGAAGCGGCGCTGTTCGTTGAAAGGTCGTCGATGGTAATAATTGCCTTGTTGGTAATGCCTAATCGGCTAAATACTTTAATGCTTTCAGGATAAGTATTGAATAACCTAAGGATAAAATCATAACGTTATTAAGTTTAAAGAAACGTTACTAAAACTACGGAAATTTTATTATGGGGCACTGGCCCGCTATTTTAATCACAAAAGGCTTACTTTTGTAACTAATAAAACTCGAAAAAGGCTTAGAATATTTTCGGACATATATAATCCTCTTCTGTTTTCTGAATTACAAATCGTGAGATGTTTATTGCAAACAAACAGCACAAAAATACCACTTTTTACTTTTCCATCAGCATAAGTCCAACTGTTTTTTCGCCATCTGCGCACAATCTTTTCCATGAATCTCTGACATCTTGTATTTCTTGAGCATTCATCTCCATCTTTAAAACAAACTTCCTAAGCTTTTACAAACCACAATCTAAGTACAGGGCCTTTAACCAAAGGAATATTTAAGCAAATATTATTTTACCCCCTATGCAATGTAAACTACCAAACCGTGGTCGTTATTGCTACACTGTAAAATTTTATATTGACCTAGTTCTAAAGAATTTATCTGGCAAAGTTGACGGATATAAAAAAGAAAAAAGAGTTTTGTGTAAATAAAAATGCTAGCCGATGATCGAACCTTTTATGCAGATCCCGGTTCGGAAGTATATAGCTAACTTAATTTTAATTAAAGTTACCTTTGTAACATATATGATTTTAAGTTTTGTTGTATCCGCGGTGATAAAAAGGATTATATTTTTACTGCTCACCATTTTGTGAACATACCAAGTCGCCATATACTCTCGGCTATGCCCTATCTACGTCTTATTTCCTTCTATTATTCTGGAGGCACGGATGGTGGAAGTATAATCAATATCCTAATTGCAATCTGTAAGAAAATCTGCAATTTATTTTAATTGCATAGTGACTATCACACTTCCCTGAAGAATGCCGCTATGCAGTCGATACATTATGCTATATACGACTATCACTTTATTAGATAAATTGCGGATCAGGGGATAAAACAAATCACAATATTCATGTTACTTAAAATAATATATCGTCTTGCACACTTGCTGCTGCTTTATAACTCGTGCTGGAATTGTGACTTGTTTGATAAGTTTCAGTTGCTGCAGAGAAATTATTATCTGTCTCCAGTTGAGATCTCACAATAGAACCGTCGGCAGCCACACGAGTAGTGGTAGCTCCAAATCCAACTGGCTCTATATTCATCGTCATAGCGGTGGTTTTAGACTTGTGTTTTGATGATGTAGGTAAAATAGGGGCACGCCCTGGGGTTTGGATACACTCGTTCTCTTCACTTCTATATTTTGGTTATCGTCTTCTTCTTGTGCTTTATCATTCCGCGAATACCCTTTGTTCTGTTGTTATTTAGATAAAATAGGAGATTACCACTTATTTGTCACCTTTTACTTGCTAATAAAATATCGATTTTAAAACATAAGGAATGCTAAAATTTGGAATATTAAGACACACTTTTACAAGTCAGATCATAACGTTTTTTTTTCTTATCGGTTAAATTTCTTATCGGCGAATCGGTTCTTTTAATTAACCTTCTTACAATAAGGTATATTTAGATACAATGATATTTGCATGTTATCATGCATTCTAAAAACCTTTTTGTCATCAATGTGTGTTGTGAAAATCCAACACTTACCACATTCCCTGTCATAAAGATATTTGATTCCTTGTATGGATCCGATCCATACCACGCAGCACTGGCGTCACTTTGGGGGATTGTTTCCAGCTTTTCCTCGTCCAACTTTTTCGATTTGCAACAACAACAGAGAAGTTTCTCGACGTGAAAATATTTTCCGATGAAAATGCCGGCAACTGCCACCATAACCGAAGCAGACAGGGTCACACCAAGTATAACTACTCGATTGCTACCCCCCGAATCTAAGTGTGAAAAAAAGGTAATTAGGAATCTTAATGTTTAGGTGTAGCCTACGTGATGAGCCACCATCACCACGATTCTTTAATTTAATCTTCCTTTTGTAAGTCAACGGTTACCTTTCTTTGATTCATCGTCGTTTAAGTTTTCCTCTTCTGGGTTTCGTAAAACATCATCCGAATTTTGACCATTACTTAATGCAATAAAAATGAACAGGATAATTGGACCAAGCACAGCTGACTTCATTGCAAATACCATTTTTTCTGTAGTAAATATGTTAAAAATATAATATTCTTAAAATAATTAGCTATATATATTGGTCCAAAACTGTGTAACAGTTTTAAATGTTTGATATTGTAATTTTAGAATCTTTTCTTAACTGCTATTTTACGAAAGTCTTTCCTCCATGAAATGCAGTTTATATTTTAGCAGGAGACTAAACCTTTCAAGATATTATAAAACTATAAAATACGTTTATATTCTGTTTCATAGAAAACATTCGCCCGTCGCCGGTTTACAAATATTGCCCTCTCACCTGAATAGTTAAAAATAATCAATACACTATGGTATATAGAGAGCTGGCGTTTCTGTGAGAGGCAGAGCTTATTATTATGCCGGAGGCGCAAATGCGAGCTGGTTTGTCAACACTAATAACATTCTTTGGTATGAATTGAATTCAATCGCTATAGGCCTATATATACCTAGTCTATAGTCCATATAATACATCTAAATTATAATGTGGCACTGACGTATAATCATATATACTTTAACATGTTATATTTTGCACTTTTATTTTTGTGTTTATTTGTCTTTATTGGTCTGAATATATATACTTGGCTATGTGAACATTTATGTGTTTATTTCCTATTACTTGTAAAACATATTATGGAGTCAGGTTAACCCCAAAGTTTTATCTGAACTTTTATATTTGCCTCAAGTTACGAACTTATTTCCAGGCTACGTTATTAACTCGTGTTGAATAGAATAAAAAACATTTAACAGGAGGGTGTCAGCCGCGTTTTAACCACTACTATTTCTAAAACCACTTTCAATTGACCGCTATATATTTCTGAAAAACAATCAGTTTACCAAATTACTCATAGTATTTCTTATACAAAGTGTATATTATATAACCTTTGTAATTTTTGCATGCAGAAACTAATGGGTTTCTTGTACCTGTGCTAAATTTTTGTCATACTGACCGTTATATGTAACCTGGGGGCGAGGAAGGCTAAACTATACACTAAAATAAATATAATTTAATAACTTACCTATATATCAGTGCCACAGGTTAGTCTGGTGGTATAGTGCGAAGCTTTTTAACCAAAAGTAGGTAGGCTACGAAAATAGTAGCTAGTTGACTGTGTCCTTGGTCAAGGCACTTAACGAACACTGCCTGAACCCAGCGGATTAATGGGTTCTACAAAAATGAAATAACGTGTAAATCTTACACAACTCACAATAGCTTCGGTAAAACCAGCGGTGGTCTCGAGATGATATGACGATCGCCAGTCTGCTAACCCTCTTGTTTTTCCCATTCACTGGGATAAACATGAATATCCTATTCTATATCAAATTAGAAAAATGGAAAAACATATCTGTTCAACATAAAATACAATATGATTCCAAAAATTATGTAATTGGTCGATATCTAACATATAAGTTAACATCTCTAAATATTTTCAAGCTATTAAACACCATAAATAGGCCTACTCATGTGGGTTATGTAAAATAAAATTGATTGAGAAAGGTTGGGTTTTAGGCGATTACCCGGACAGCGGCTAAAAAGTAACAACTTTTTATTTGTTTGTAAATATTGGTTAGATTCAAGTTAACTTGGGTATAGGCTATACACTTGTTTTATACACGTAGTTTAAACGCATTAAAGTGTTGTTTAAATGTTTTATTTGGTGGAAATAACGAAAGTAGGCTAAATATGTTTTATAAATAGTATTGGAAAATGCATGTAAATATATTCTATTGCCGATTAATTTGTAGAAAATAGAAAAAAAAGTAGAATGGAAACACGCAAGTGACATACGGGTAATCGTCAGATTACCTCAATCGTAACCTCGCGCCCACCGTCGAGTTACCGGGGCTATTGTAGTGTGCTTTGTATAATTCAAAAGTTCTTTCAATTTGGTAGAACTCATTTATCCGGTGGGTTCAGGCAATGTCCGTTTAGTGCCTTGAACAAGGACACAACCGACTAGCTAGCGACAGGGCCGGTTTTAGGCCGATTTGACCGATTAGATCAAATTGGGCCCCGCACCTTGAAGGGGCCCCGCGCTAGCGGGGGTCTTTCTGTATTGTAAAATACTACTGAAACGTAAAATAAAAAAGTGAAATAATATTATTTCTCATAATGTCAATTTGTTATGCATCATAACTAAGTCAAATTTATATCTCTGTGTCTGCCTGTTATGTCATAATGAATATGGTTGCTAAACAATCATATATGTTTGGAAGTAAAACAATATATCGTAAATAAGCATCCACATTACCTTTAATTTGTTTTATAGCAAGTATTAAATGTCTATTTTTGTAGTTTGTATGTACTGGTATGTATTTTATGATATATAAACACCCATAATTTGTGCTATGAAGAGTAGGGGCACCGCCATCACATTTCTAATTGGGCCCCGCGGTTCCTAGCACCGGGCCTGGCTAGCGACCATTTCCGAATCTTCAACCTTAAATGGTTTTAGCCCCCATAACAGATTCGTTACTCAACCCGGTTAAAAAAAAACATTTACCTAAAATGTTTATTTACAGATCGTAACCATGCGCTTATTACCTTACCTTGTTATTCTACTGTACTTGGTGTGAATTGGATTCATATCCCCTCATTTAAAGCATAGAGTTAAATTTAATCATTGATATGCATTACTGCCGTGAGACGATTTATGATTCATATATATTATTAGGAAGCTAACAACTGTTAGTAAGTCTGTAAAACTTGTTACAACAATGAAAATAAATGAAAACACTGTATTGCTAGGCACAAAAGTACTGCTGGTTCCTTATAGAAAACACCACGTTGAAAAGTATCACCAATGGATGAAATCCGAGGCATTACAGAAATTAACTGCGTCAGAGCCCTTATCTCTATTGGAGGAATATGAAATGCAAGAATCCTGGGCAAAGGATGAGAACAAATTGACTTTTATTATATTGGATAAAAGCTCATTTGAGTACGAGGTTTTTAATTTTCCTTTAAATATTTGTTTCTCATAAATTCCCATTATTTATTTTAAGTTACACTTACAGTTAAGCATTGATAGCGAAGTTACCACTTGGACAAATGCTAAAAGCATTCTTCTTATCAAACAGATCATACCATTATAGCTTAATTAAATCGAAATATGACTGGTCCATTTCGGGTGTGCTGCTGGGATGAATTAGTTACTGCAGCACCCGTATCTTGTTTTTTCAAGTGGGGGAAACTTGTGTAAAATATGCGCATTTATGTTTTACCTACGAAGATTCTATATTTCCACAGTCCAGATAACAGTCTTTAAAAGCTCCTGAACAATAATTCCTTGGCAAGTATGTCGAACCTATGTATATTTGTTAATGTTTAGTAATTACACTTGTTAACATGGATGCCGATTCCGCTAAATACTGATACACACCAAGCTTGTATCACATGAATTAAATGTTTTTTGACATTGGTATCTGAATCTTGACAAATTGCACAAACGGTACTAATTTTGACATTTTCAAGGTCTGACCATCTTTTTTCCACATGCTAATGGAATCATTGAATCAAAGAACAGCTTTCTATTTTGTTGAATATAAACAAATTTACAATGCAATATAAGCATCAATTATTTCTATAGATATAGAAAATAGAACTTTACTGGTACAGGTATAGAGAATTCGGTACAACTTTATTCATGAAACTTATATTGTTGGTTACAGAGTCAGTGTGAAATCCGATAGTAACCAAATAGAAGATTCAAACGAAGTAACATCAATGGTTGGAGATATAAATATCTATTTGCATGAAAACAACACAGCAGAGTTGTCGGTGATGATAGCAGAACCCACGAAACAAAGGAAAGGCTTGGGGTTCGAATCTTGTTTAATGATGATGCAATATGTTACATCTATGTTAGAAGTGACGAACATCATTGCGAAAATTGATGCAGATAATCAACCAAGTATTCGATTGTTTCAAAACAAACTCCATTTCCATGTTTTATCAGAACGCAATGTTTTCAATGAAATAACACTTCAATTATTGGGTAAAAATATTAACAAACATAAAGTAAATGTACTGCAATATGATCAATTTAGACGATAAATATTGTACCTAACAAATATAATATCCACTATATAAAATGCACAATTTAAAATGGTAGAGAATACACAGCAATAGCGGTATGTACTGTTTTATTAATTGTGTTGGAGTGTAATAATGGGATTTTGTTTATCCAGTCCTGTTTTGGCACCTGTTTTGTTATATGTATATATAACAAAAAATTGAAACCATAAATGCAGCTCGCCTGTAGGTGGCTTGACAAAATGCCAATGTGTTATTTAAAATTATTTTTTGTTCGAGTCCCAGTCATAGGTCAGATAATCCAACTTGTAAGTATTGCTCTCCAGCAGTGCTGTTAAATCCTGTTTCTTCAAACCATTGGACATGTGTTCTTTTACCCAAACCAATACCTATCAAATATCAATTAACATTAATACTACAATAAGTAGGATAGGATATTCATCTTTATCCCCGTGAATGGGAAAACCAAGGGGGTTAACAAACGGGCAATCGTCAGATCACCTCGCGCCCATCGTCGGGTTACCAAAGCCATTGCATTGTGTTGTATTTGATAGATACGTTCCTTCAATTTAATTAAACCCATCAATCCGCTGGGTTTAGGCAATGTCCGTAAAGTGCCTTGCCCAAGGACACAACCGACTAGCGACCAGTTTCGCACCTTCAACCTTTCGATTGAAAGGCGACGCACTTAACCATTAGACTAACGGACCGGACGAATACAATAAAAAAAGTTGTAAAAAAATGTTTGGGAAGCTAAAAGGTGAATAGATCGAAACCAGCCATGGACTAAATGTTTGTTTCCTTGGGTAAGGCACTTAGTGACCATTGCCTCAACCTGGTAGATTAATTGGTTGTAATAAAAAAAGAAACATGTAAATCAGATGCAATAGCTTATGTAACCCATAAGAGGTAATATGGTGATTGCTTGTGTATGTGTTTTTCACTTACAAAGATAAAACAGGTTACTGGTATCTTATCCTCGTAAAAGGTCTCCTTGTAAAATGTGTCACAGTGACCTTGAAGTATTAGTTGCAAAGTGTGGTTGTGCAATATTAGAAAGCATCGCTTACAAATCATACATATATGTGCCTTACCTTATTATTAATAGTTTACACTACAATTTAAGTACCAGTACTAGAAACAGACCATTGCTTGGACCAAAAGATTCAGCATTTACCTCGTGTGGCGATTTCCCAAAGTCTTCTTTGTACCATTTGAAAATTCTACTCAAACCAATTAAACCCTGTGGTTTATCCACACGGCAGCCATCATCCCCATCTATAAATGATGCAGCAGCCAATTTCAGCTGAGCTTCTATGTTCTGTGATGTTACATAGACGTGAAAATAATGTTTCACATGGGTGACCAGACAACTAAACTCCTGTACTTATAATCCTGTTCTAACTAACTAAAGATCATAAACCAAACACATTGTCATAGCCGCATGAGATAATCTGGTGTTAGAATGACTCGGACCACTAATAAAAATAAGCACTTTTTAAAATAACTACGGTTACTTTTAACCAAGGAATTGGTTAGGGTTTCAGCTGACAACTAATATAAATAATTCCATAGGTTTTAGTAGTGATTCCTTTTAGTTCACTTCAAAATACAGTAATAGGTTGTCATATAACCAAAATGACAGTACTGTGTTTAAATTTCCTTCTGCATCAACACACCAGCAAGCCATACTGGAAAAACACATTAAAAAAATAATTAGATCTAACAAGATTTTATTATTGTAGCATTGGCTTTAGGTACAGTTTGGGAAAAGGTAATTTACAGAAATGCAGCAATTTGTTCTACTTACCTCGGGCGAATAAGTTTTAATTGGAGGGCAACTCTTTGCACCACAAACCAATGCGAAGTGAATTAGTGGCTCATTCGATTCCAAAATAAATTGTATTCGCGGGTCAGATTTGGAAAATGGCTTGCTTAGCATCCCAACACCCTGGGATTACAGAAAGTTCTTTTAAATTAGAATGCAGACAATAAATTGACACAATGTATGCAACAAGCTTTATAGGCTTGTGAAGAACATTTTAGGGTTAATTAATATAAATTATTACAAAGAGAATATTTCCTCTAAAACCGCCTGGGTAAGGGTCTGCCTTTCTACAGTGGTGTCTTACGACAGATTAAAATCAATGTCCTTATCATAACCTTAATACAGATTTCTAGACATAAGTGTATAAAAATCGCATGAATAAAAATTGCAACATGACTAGGTTGGATAAAAGTTAATATAAAATACAAACTTTCAACTCCACAGACTTGTTGTACTGGTAAGTAGAAATTATAAATATATTATTATAAAAGTTTTAAAAAAGATAACTAATATTACCTTTCGGTTTGATCTTAAAATGCCATTCTCAATTTCTTGCAAATTAAACTCATGGCCACCAATAATATAGCTAGCATCATTGAAAAACTGAGAAAATAGATGAATAAGATAAAGATAATGTAAGAAATATACCCGTAACTTAAAACAATTGAATGGAACGTAAATGAATTTAGCTTACTTCTTTTAACAAGACCTGATTTTTAAAATACAATTTTTCTCTAAAGACTAATGTATAACTCCCATTAAAACACGGTATGCTGTTTTACCATTATTTATTAATGTATCTTAAATTGAAAACTTTGTCAGTGGGCACTTTAAGTAAATTAGAACCGACAGTTTAATAATTTAGTGTTGACTTAAGCCCAAGTTTATATATAAACTGGAAAGAAATGACTATATATTACAAAGGAAGTTATGTTACACTTACTCTGATAATTCAATTTTATTGTGTTAAAATGAGGTATAATTGGTAGTTACACTGCACAAAATTAAATTATGTTACTGTTCATTCGCCATTTTTATTGGCTTTAAAATACCTTAAATCTCTTCCATGCAGATTCAGGAAAGCCAAATTTGATGTTGGCATGAATAACAAGGGCATTGTAGATGTTGATGTAAAAAGCAAGCTTCTCTTGTCGGCTTAATTCATCTATCTGTAGACAGTGAATAAGAAGTGTAATCAAGTTAACTGTGGAATGGTATTGCTAATATAAGTGAGGAAAAAATGTCCATTAAATGTGACACTGGTCATAAACAAAATACAAATTTTGGTTATAATGTGTGTTGCTGTGTTGCAATATAGGCCTACTAGTCAGACTATTTGCTTAATAGTCCTGTTAAAAAAAAGGTTTCTGATTTAATGAATTTACTAAAAAAGAGTCTAAATACAATTGCTCTTTATTTAAAGTAAATTAGTTGTAGTGATGTGGATGTCCATTGTCCATTTCAGAATTAAGATTTGAGTTCGATAAGAGTAATAATTTTTCTAGTTAAATATAATTTTGATTTTTAAAAAAAAATAGAAAAAGGAGTTAAAATTTATTATAGAAAAACCCCTTTCAAACTTTTTATTATTTTTAATCTTAAATGTAAAAAAGTCTATATTTCTATGGCTGGTTCGCCACCTCTTTTAACCACTTTTTACTTCACATTTACCTGAGCTCTTTGCAATTGAGCCACTTGCTCAATATAATCTTT
>CH002325.1:414686-450780 GCA_000149265.1 Ciona savignyi
CATCACCATAAAGATTTAATATTGTTTTTCCAATCAGTAATGACAATTCTGAAGCTGAGGAAAAAGAACACCAGATACTGTTAAATTGTCCAAAATGTTGAGGTGTAAGATGTTTTAGTCACAAATAAACAAATATTATTAGACTACTGTTAAAAAAACCAACCAAGACAACTGAGAATAGAATTTTTTTTATCATGATAAAAGTCTGGCCGATTAAGCTTTATCCAAAACTAAATGCCCATAAAAACGTTTTAAGGGAGATTAATAAGAATTCTTACCATAGCAGAATAGTTTGAGTTATACACTTACAGTGATTATATAAATTATGCTGGAAAAGATAATATTTATCTCCATGACTGAGACAACGAATGGCATTTTAACATTGGTTATTCTCAAAGTTTTCTTGTGCCTTCTGCCAAGTTATTGTTGTTATTGTAGTGAATTATATATGCTGGGGACATTTCTGTAAATATTGTTTAACCAAGTCTGGATTCAATCAACATCTAAAATATGCCTTGTCAATTAACACAACCTTCTTGGTAGGCTTGCTGTAATATTTCAAATCCCCAATCTTTTGGCTTATGCCCTGACACAAAACCACACAAGCTACTCTGAGCTACTAACTTCGGTTTTATATGTACTGTACAAATTGTTTTTTTAACCAAAAAAAAGATTTTCTTGTGTAGGATTTTGCTTGTAAGCATTTATTCTGCCCGGTGTTAATACGTGATTAAAAATGAAATTTAATTAGTAATTATTTGTACCTGATGTTAAGGCTTTGTATGCAGGCAGACCAGCATTCAATGCATTAGATGGTGAGTCTTGTAGAAGTCTGTATAATGTACTATCATCTCTTAAAGGTTGGCCTTTATTGACAGAAGCAATAAACTTCTTGGCAATAAGTTGTTGACCAATTTCTTGCGCTTTGACTCGATCTTTAACATAATGTGCATCAGTAATTAAATTTATTTTATGAATGTCAAATATAAAAAACAGAACAACTTTACACAATCATTAATCAAACTGATGAGGTGTACGAAAATGAGACATTTTATAATATGTGTGTATGTGTATGAACATAATTGTTACCGGTACTTAACTTGCTATTTAAATATAAACATACCTGTGTCCTTTTCATGTGCAATAAAAGTAATCAAGTCATCACCAGTAAAGCTTTTTGGCTTGCTTATAAAAAATCGTCTAAAATAAAAACAAGAATAAGAAAACAATATCAACAAATTACACCAAACTGACAGAAAACTGATAAATGGGGAATCCCACTGCTTATTTTACAAGTAGGCTTTTGATAATTGATGACTTAGGTCATAATTTTTAGGTACCTGTGATCATATATAATTTCTTTTTGTTTACTTAAATCCTCGACAAGCGATGACATTTCATCCTTTTCGGACGGAAGTACTGCAAGAAAAATATTCATTTATGAAATATAGAGTTGTTGTGCACCGGACATACCCAAAAAGACATTTCGCAGTTTTCTTGACAACAAATCGTTTGCCATTGAGATATTTAAGCACGCTCTAACAGGCCTGCACAAAACCCCCACATTCCTAAGTTCTATTTATATGCGGAGCACTACTTATTTGCATCAATTTATACAGAAAACAACCTGAACATAAGCTTGTACGGATGTTTAATAGTGATTTTTGGAAAACTACAACTTTAACAGCAATGTTGGTAAATCAATATATCATTATATAAGCTACGCATAAAATACAGGTTTTATCAATGATAAATATTACGCGTTTAACAAATATATGGCTGCAGGCAAAAGTTTACAATCCTATCCATTTCAAATGACACTACCAGACAAAATTGAGCAATCAATTTCAAATTATGACAGTTGCATTCAAGTATAAATTAGATAATGGTAGTTCATAGGCTATCAATAAATGCTTTTCATATCATATTTCTTAGATTTTTTTACAGGAAAGAAAAAAAACTTTAACCAGAAACCATACGCTTGTATGGTCACATATTTTTATACACAAAAATAATGAAAAAACCTTAACTTTGACCACTTTACTACAAAGCTACTAATACATCAGCCAAGCTGAAATGCCTTAAGGGTTAGTATGTCACTGCTCAATTTAAGGATTGTAGTCAAAATTGGTTGGTAGCTAGTTGGTTGTGACATTGTGCATGGCCCGTAGCGGACATCGCCATAACTTAGTGAATTAATGAGTTCTTCTACAATTAAAGGAACATCTTAATTATATACAACACACTGCAATAACTCTAGTAACACAATGGTGGTAATTGTAATTTGACAATTACCTGTGTGAGAACGCTCCCCTAGATATTCGCAATGTACTCTGACAATTTTGCGTGTGGTAATGTCATTAGGTTTTCCCATGTCCAGAAATAATACACAAGTAAATATATACCTATCACAATGAATGTAAGACTGTCAGATGAAGTTAAATAATATTTATATAATGCCTACCTGGAACATCAGGTTGGTTGCTTTCACTAACAGGCTGTGGAGCGTTTGGCGGCGACTCTGTGTTTTTCACCATTTCTATCAGTTTATTTAATTGTTCTTCGGCCTGGGTGGAAAAACACATTAAGCTACACAGTACAATAATATAATACAATTATTTAATAGATTAGGAGTCGGCAACCACTGGCACACATGACGCAAGTGACATGCGAGAGGTTTTTTCATGGCACGCCACATGATTTGAATTTATACCATGAGCATGTGTGCAAACTCAAACTGTCGACATTGCACAAAATCAACAGTCTTAAAATTCGTAAAGCATGCAAGATGCAAATAAAGAGTCTTAATTACTAATGTTCAAATTAGGAAGTTGACTATGCAAACCGTACACAACAATGGTTGGCACCTGATTATGATATTAATTTTATTATGATATTAATTATAAAATGGCACACTGCATTCAAAAGGATACCGATCCCTGTATTAGATCACAAAATCAACAACTATGTTCATGAGCAAGGCCTTTGATGATCATAGCTTCACTCCCCAATATTATAAATTTTTTAGACTCATTATAATCTAAGCTAACTAAAAAATAAAATTCAGACGTTCCGAATATATTATCTTTAAAAATAAAAAAGCCTTGACTTTGATAATAACCAAAGTTTGGCAATTAGCATCTGATTATATCATGTGTTTCAAAACTGATCTTTCCCCTTATTGCTGAACCGTAGAAAAGTGGGGTGTGTACCAAATGTCCTGAATTTAGCTTAAATTTCCGAAATATATGTACACGGTATAGCTTTTATTTAAATGAAATGAATGGAGAATGTCTTCAGCAAAATATCATACAACCCTATATGGTTCTAATCCATACAGATACAACAAATTTGCAAAAAAGTTACCAATGCTTGAAATTCAGCGTTTCCCCCAACATGTTTTTCATTAAAGAATATTTGAGGAACACTTGATTGGTTGGTTAACGTCATCATGCTATCCCTGTTTATAAATTAAGGTTAATCTAACCCTAATACATCTGTGTACATTTGTATTGTTTTATTTCTGATGGAGCAAAAATATTTCTCTAAATTTTTTTATTTTTAAAAGCTTGATAAAATGTAGCAATGTATGACATGTTTTTTGCTCTAGATAGTATGATGTTTTTAATTTAAAATGATCTATCATATTTCATATGATGAAACCAAGCAAGGTCTAATCAAATGTGCAAATGATTGAAATGATCCACAAAAGCAACAAATCTTCACCTTTGATCAGGGTGGTTGTCCAGGTTTACATCACTGTAAGGCAGGTTGAGTGAAGTAAGTTTTTCTTTGGCAGCCTTACAGTGCCTACATCCAGATATTGAATATATCAAAATTCTACCCTTGAATTCCATTCTATATTCTGAAACATAATTATTTGTTAATTTAACGTATTCATGTGCTAACTGGTATCTAACTCAAGATCACAGCACCCGATATAAACTAGTTTAACTGGTGGGTAGATTTTTACTAGCCACATAGTAGATTGATAAAAAAAACATAAGCAACAAAGTGTTATATCAACTAATATTCATAGCATATGGAACCACAGAAGATTTTTAATAGGTTCGTATGGGTTTGGTTTTTTACAGACATTAGACCTTTTAGGGAACCTGTTGTTAGTAAGTACAATACAAAAGAGAACCTGTTCTTAAATTTTGAATTCCATCACTGTATGGAATAATTTTAAAACTACTAAAGTTATTAAAACTTTAATAGAAACATAAAGCCTCACATCCTGACATGTGAAAATAGTTAGAAAATAACTAATTATACACAAATTTGCTCTGTAAAATAAAACGAATCATTGACCACTCAATCATTGTTAGTCATACCGAATACTGCATTTATGGATGGTGTTATGGCAACAGTAAATTACTTATTAAAATGCAACATATATGCAACAAGCACATACGTATGGATATAAACTTGGAACTAAAAAACACAGTCAAAATTAAGCATGAACAGAGTCTTCTAACTAGAAATGTGTGCACACGCTTCTGCGTATTGACAGCCGAGAGAGCAGGACAGACGGTTTTCAGCGTTTACGCAAACGAGAAAGTATCTTAATCTCATAATTACTACTTTACTATGACGTACAGTGGCAATTTTGAATCACAGTCGAGGTGGTACAGTATTTGTAATCTCTTCCCAGAAAATTATGATGTTATCTTGAAAACACGCTGTGACGTACGGGTTTAAGACGAATTCAAAAAATTGTATATCGAAAAAAGGAAATTGTAAATAAAATAGAATAAATTTTCTCTGTCATAGAAACGTCAAGATTATGCAAACCAGCAGTGTTCCGAAATTAATACTTTTACCATAAAAAATGATAGAAACGATCATTTTGTTGGGTAATATTTATTTTCTCGCATGAATTTCGATAGTAACGTTTAAAATCAGGGTTGGTTATTTTCTTTAGGTTTAAATTCTATAAAATGCGCTATTTTATTTCGTAATGAGAAACACATAAGTTATTGTTAAAGGGGGCTTCCCATCAGCAAAACCGTCAAAAAGACGAGAGTGGCAACCATGTGTTAATAATCACTACTGGAATTATATTCGAATTGTAATCTCTATGTTTCGAAAAGCAGAAATTGTGGCTTCCCAGGTTACCTAAATAAAATCGGTATATTATGACATGGTTTTTGTGGTCTTATGTCAGGGGAAGAATAATGATTTATCACATCATTAATACATCAGAAAGTTCTTACACTGGTTACCGTCGGATGAACAGTTGTTTTGGTGTTTGAGTGATTAAAAAGTTCCCTTAGTTTTATGTGTTTTGCCAAGGACATAATCCACTAGCTAGTTACCTGTTTCAATTCTTTAGCTGAAAGGAGACACACTAACCCACCCAGCTGTTTAAAACATATATTCCTTATATTCAGCTTAACAGACTTTAACCAATCCGGAGAAGAATTTGTTTATTAAATTAAGGCCTATTTTTTATACATATGCTTCCTTTTCCTTTTGAAACAAAGCTGGTCGGTCGTGTCTTTGTGTAAGGCACTGTAAGCTTTAAATCTTAATAAATTTCAAAGTGTTAAAATATTTCATATATGCAAGAGAAAAATCATTTATTTATTAGAACTATTGTGTAAAATAACCGGTGTACAAAATGCTCTCATTTTTATTTATTAGCTTGTAAACATTATTTCTAAAGCAACAGAGCACGATTATAATCATATACCATTAGTTGATTGGTACCGATAAAAAATCTATTTAGTTCCACATGACCACAGTGGTGGTAAGATGACATTTTTTCTAGGGATCACGCGTCATGGGAACCAAACCTTGGTTCGTCGCGATCTACCTGCCCCTAATACATTGGAATACCTTGACGGCAGAGTAATTAAGGCCCCCGCTATCCAAAACCTCACTACCTTATATTCTCTAGGTTTGAAGCTATTCAACCAGTTGTCTATGAAAGAAGGATAAAGTTTCACATTTTGCTGGAAGATATTAAGGTAGACAAAGTGTAACATTGCCATTTATTACATACAAGTAAATCCTCGATGTTAAATTGTTAAGACTGTGTTGCACAGCATTTGCTAATTTTGTATAACCTATTTGAATACAGTGAATCAATGCAACATGCCGAAGCCACCACTATGGTCATGAACATCATTCCTAACCATTAGACTAATTGAATTTAGGTAATTAGTCATGAATAGCATTACTTTACACTATATTTTATTTGTCATGTTTTTCTTCTGTTTTTTTTCGGCTAAAATCAATTATAATAGTTGAATTAAGTTTGGACCATTTACTTTAAATTTGAATATAAGATAATTTACAAAACCAAGTTGTTTGTCATTGAATATGATTTGGCATATTTAATAATAAAATTGTTTAAACAGAATGGTAAACAACTCAGTGGCAATATTTTCAGGTTTATTGCAACATTAACCTAACTTCTTCAACTACACACTAATAAGACCAAGATGGTAATCATGTTGGAAACCACTTCATTTTCATTAAAGTGAGAGAGGACTGAATACAGACAACACAAAAAGGATCTCGAACATGGCCAAACAGCACAACCTTGATAAATATCAACCTGAAGAGCTGGGACATTCAGAGGTTGAACTTACTCCTGAATTACAGCAAAAACGAATCCTGATGTGGCAACATATTTGCAAGAAATATGCTGATTGTCTAAGTGATTATCTTGAGTTGTTTCTAAGGCAGCCACTCAAATTGAAGGAAATAGCTATCAGAGATATGTATGAAATTAAACAAAATGTACATCAAAAAAATTTAAGACTTTAATTGCCATACATTAAAAGTCTATGAAATCTTTGTAATGTCAAAAATTATAGAACTGACAAGTTGGTTATTGGTCCCATTATTTACTTAAAACGTGTATGCAGGCTAATCAACATTATGTTTTGAGTAAGTAATGAAATCATTAACCAACTTCATGCTTTAAAGGTGATTACAAAAGGTGAATTGGGTAGAACAATAAACAATTCTTAATGTCTTTAACAGATTATGCCTGCATTGTGCCCGAGGTTGGAATTAAATGTGGTGTCGTCATGTAAAACCATCATTGAGACTGTCCAATACTCGATTGTATGCTTACACAAGGCACTTAACAGACTGTCTCAATCCAGTTTTTTATTGGTTTAACCAGAAAATCAAGGAATGTATTTTCAGTGATTTATTGACCGCATTAGCCTAACTGTTAAGGTCATCATCTTTTACCATGCTCCTGCCTAGATTTACTGGATACTGCAATAATAAAAAGTGTGTTAGATGAACCCACTACAAGAGTTTAAAACCATTAACTTATTAAACAGGAAACAGCGTTAAATATGCTTACCATTGCGCCGGGAGTGTAACATTAGCGTTGTGTTACTCCATTAAGAAATAACACAATAGACAGTAAAAAAAGAAAACAACTTTAATATCATACGTAATGTTGTTGGCCACATGTTTTCTTGCGATCGACGATAGCGCAAATACCACGATGGCACGTACACACATATTTTTATTGCTAAACAAATTTGCTGGCGCAGTAGCATCTTACCAGCTTCTCCAGGAAGCTTGGGTATTCATTCTCATCCATGCTTCCTGCTTATCAGCCCTCATTTCCTTATTACCATGCGGCCAGGCAGTACTCTGTACTGTGGATTTAGTAAGTTCGCAAAGTGGTAAAGTCATCGTAAGTAAACTAAAGCATTTTTTTGATTGCAGAGACAAGGTTTTGACTGAATGAATAATTAACATTAAACTATATTGTAATTAAGTGCAGAAACGTAGATTATGAAGCGTATGCAGTGAACTTAAGTATTTATTACCAGCCTATTTAAAACATATTTATAAATATACAACTATTTTAATTAGTTTTGTCAGGTCCTCAATCAAAATGTGGTTGAAAGTGGTAGTGTTTGTGTTAGTTTCCATGTTAAATGCATTGGTTGCGCATGGAAGAAATGGCAAACAAACAATTGATTATTATTCTGAAAATCTACTTGAATCAGAATTTTTGAAATCGCACATCTCAGCAGAATATACATCAAAAACTGGACGTAAAGTATGTTGTGTAGTTAAAATATTTTATAAAATATGAATTTAATGCTTGATTCAGATACATTTGTATTGATTTGTATCAAAAGTTTTACCCTAAAAGAGTTAAAACATGAAAATATTACGGTAATTTGATTAAAAAATATGTAAAATATAAGACAAGGTAAGCAAGCACATTATACCAGGGGGTAGGAGGAGAATATAGGGTTCTTTTTAACACTGGCAATTTTCCAACAATCGGGCTACCTTTAAACATATAATAAAGACCTGTAATTGAGATAACATTACATAAATTTTAAATAATTAAGGTTTTAAAAATCATTTATGTTTTCCAGGTTTACGTATTTGATGGTGTCATCCCATATGCACTGATGTCAGCGACTCGTCAATACTTCAGTATGGACGATCACTGGCGTTTTGTTCAATTTGACGAACAT
The DNA here is from genome assembly GCA_000149265.1 of Ciona savignyi. NCBI lineage: Eukaryota > Metazoa > Chordata > Ascidiacea > Phlebobranchia > Cionidae > Ciona > Ciona savignyi. Next base: position 423,164 of record CH002325.1, read on the forward strand.
ATAAAAGATCCAAATGCAAAATACGACAATGGAAATGGTGTGCCATGGAAGTCGTGGCAGGATCCAACCCTAATGAGCACTACAAGAATAGGGCGGGTATTCAAAGCAATGGTGGATACTGTAGCAGCTAATGCAACTGGTGTGACTGACAAACTGAATATCGATCAGTAAGTGTATTTTTTCAGTTGAACCAATTCCTAAATCAAAAAACCGTAAACTACATTTACAGAAGTTTTGGTGTCAAAAGTACGCACTTTTAGCAGTTTTGAATGTCATATATTAAACAAAATTGAAACTTTGCAGGGGATTCAAGATGACGGAGATTTATTCAGGGGTTGTGCGTCGTGGTGACCAAACCTTGGTCCATAGTGATCTTCCTGCTCCTAATGATACTTCGGTTGTGGATGGATATTCATGTGTTATGTACACAAATACTTTGTGGAGGAAGAACAGTTACGGGGAGATGTTGTTCTATGAGGATAACTTGGAAGACCTTGATATTTTTGCAGCTGTGAGCTCACGTCACAGCAGAGTAATTGTGTGGGACTCTGCCATTCAATACATTACCCGACCACCAGGTATTGCTGAGCTAGCCGGGCAATACCTCATATTCTCCAGGTTCGAAGCTAGTCAACCAGTTGTCTATGAAAGGAGAACAAAGTTTCACAATTTACTAGAAGATATCAAGGTATGCAAGCATTAAAACTAAAAATATATAATGGTACTGGTACATATGTGTTGTAGGTTGTAGCTCTGTTAAATTGCTTGTGATTTTGTAACATATCTTTGTTTTTTTTTGTGTTTTTCCACAGTTCTGATAACCTAATGCTTATCATATAGGTACTACAGATATATTCTTATAATGCACAATTATATTATTATGAAATGTATTAATTACATTAAACTTCATTAGACTTTCAACACTGAACCATTTGTATGTTCTGAAAACCTGGATTCTGTTCCAACATTGGACCTAGACAAACATCTAACACTTCACAGAACAAGCAAGGCTGGAGAGTTTGTAAGTAACAAGTTGTTGTACAAGTCTAATTATAAAAAAAATGTTATACATAACATGTATAAACCAACTGGTATTTCATAAATTTAAAAAGTATAATTATTTATAAATCTCTGATGGGTTACCGTCTAACTCATACACACTAACTAGCGATACCACTTACAAATGTGTTAAATCATGCTACAATAATATTGAAAATGTATATTACAGGTATATGTTTTCGATGGTTTGTTTACCCAAGCTGATTTGGATGCACTTCGAACATACTCTATAAAATACGGGAGATATTATTACGACGACCACCTTGACATGAGCAGTGATAATGTTCAATGGATAGCTGGATTCAATGTCAACAAATTTGCCAACAGCCGATTCTGGCCAGTTATAAACCAAGTTGCAACATATGTTTCTGGTGTGTTTAAAGCTACTACTTAAACTGTTTTTAAACTTAATGTTGAGTATATGTATAGTAAATAAAACTCTTTGGTTTAACAACCTAGGTTTTCCAAACAGTCAGTAATAAAAAGTAATTAAATCTTTTTTAGTTAAACAGTTCTATTTCCTCCATTAAAGGTAATGATACATGGTACCCATACGATGTTGCTTGCAATCTGATTAGGAGCGCAGACCACACACGTTTTCACCTTGACACTAGTCATCATATGGAGAAAGAAATGACTTTCTTGCTTTATTTGAGCCCAAATTGGACTGCTGCTGATTACGGTAAATTCAGTGCAAGTTTTAAGTAACATTAAAACTTATTTATTAAAGCTTTGTATATTGCAGCAAAGGTATGACATGTGAAACCAAATTATGTGTGTAATATACAGCACTTACTTAAAGTTAGGTTCCTCAGTGCCGTTTATAGTCAATATTTGTGACGATTAAACAATAAAATGGGAAAAGCAAACATTCTTAGGAATGTTGCAGGTTCCTATTAAATTGGTTAATACAAGCGAAACATTAAGTATTTTATGTGATATTCAGGTTTTATTAACTTGCATCCAAAATCTTAACACAGGTGAAACAGCATTCATGGAACACAACTACGATTCTCCTGATAACGATTACGTCGCCGAGGTTGTTCCAATGTACGGCAGAGCAGTGATTTTCAGCGGAAACTTTCCCCACTCTGCACGCCCTCCAGCGCCATACCATGCAGGACCACGCTACACATTCGCTGTGAAAATGTCCTTCACTAAATGGGAAGCAGTGGTAAAAACCTTTCATGAGGAAGGAAGGCACAGTATGCTGTCAACGAAAGATAATATTATGTAATACAGTTTTAGTCTTTTTAAGCATAGGTACAATTACAAACAAATAAGTGTGTTAAAATAAGGTGTTTTAAAACATGAACATTTTGCTTTTTTACAACAATTAAATTCATATCATTCTATCTTATTAAATAAAACCATTTTCCAGGCAAATTGTTACAAATCCTGCCATGTACGCTGCCCAAAAGAAAGTCTCAGTTGTGGCAAACTATTTGCAAACAAAGGCAGTTCAGCAAGCACTGGACCATGCAAGTGGAATGCGTGACGTAAACGCAGATAATGAACAAGAGGTAATGCTATCACAACTAAATACTATATTATGTGAATGTTGATGTTTTATTGTAAGTGATGGACACTAAGTAAACGAGCATTGGTATGCTGATGCTAAGACCATGTCCATGTGAAGACAAAAAATTGTGGAAAGTTAATTCGATTAGATGGATGTAAAGTCTCCACTAATATAGTTAAATACATTAATTTAATTATCTACAGTGAACAGTTTTAGCTATTATTGGTATTTTTATCCTTCTAATTTTGGTCATTGGATTGGATAGCTCTATCGTCCAGAATGGGTGGGAGGGTGTAGATTGAATATGGTACGGCTTATGCAATAGACATAGGTTTGGAACTGTAGATTACTTAGAGACATGGAATGTATGGTTTGGTTTGAATTGTTAAGTTTCCAACTGCCAACTAATAAGTATGCTGAAGTTAGGAATTTAATTATTTGTGTTGTCGCGTTTAGCTTGGCTGTGGAAACAGGCTGAAACCTTTTATATTTTGTAGATGCAGAATAGACAGGCTATGCAAGGAGGAGGACAACCAGAGAATGAGGAAAATGAGGAGGGAGAAGGTGAAGATGAGAACGACCAAGAAGAACCCATGGGTGGACTTTCTCAATTAAGTGAAGAAGACCAGATGTTGCTCCGCACCATCATTAATGATGAAAGTGAGATTGGGATGAACGCAGACAACACAAAAAGGATCTTGAATATGGCCAAGCACTACAACCTTGATAAATACCAACCTGCAGAAGTGGAACATTCAGAGGATGAACTTACTCCGGAATTGCAGCAAAAACGAATCCTAATGTGGCAACATATTTGTAAGAAAGATGCTGATTGTCTAAGTGATTATCTCGAGTTGTTTCTGAAGCAGCAACTCAAATTGAAGGAGATAGCAACTAGAGATATGTATGCTATTCTATAAACTAAAATAATTTGGACCATCTAAAGAATTTATAGTGCCAAACAAAGCATGATTGTTGCAATAATATGAAATTTATCAGTTCGCCGCAATTTGTACTAAATAATGTGGAACACTGTATAGTTATCGTTGCCGCAAGAGATTAGTTACCGTGGATTGCGGTTTAATTATTTTTCTTTTAAACCGTTCGTGTTTGTGTACGTCTTAGCCGTTAGAGATTAAACTTTTAAATACCGGATTATTGCTTAGTCTTCGCAGCTGCAGAGGAAACGATTTAACTGTGGTGATATCCATATGGAACATAATGTGATTGCCTACGTGACCCAGTCCACGAGTGTCACGTGTGTCGCATGCAAAAATTATTTCTAGGTACGCCAGTCCTTAAACACTGCAATTTACACAGGTTGGCATAATCTTTAAAACTTACATAAACACGAGGGTAGACCGGTGGGTTAACAACTATAACATCTGTATATTCATACGCGGTTAAGTGATATAATACTCATACCAGTATAATACTAAATAATACTTTCTGCGTACTCCTGGCGTTCTCGGATTCTGTTTGAACTTCGGCAAATCGGAGAAAGGGAAGCCTCAATCAGAAATTAATTCAGTAGTCGCCAGACAACTACCACGGTTAAAATTAAAACGCTTATTCAGTCTAATCAATCCCCCACAAGCCTTCAACACAAAACAATGGTGTTCTAGTAAGTTTTAATAGAATATTTATGGTAGGCTTGTGTTACGAACAAAATGGTGCCTTTGTGTGAACTGCGAACTCTTTATCAAAAACACAAGAAATGCAAAGAAATGTATGTACAAAAAAACACAAACATACGCTCGTTAGATGTCTAGATCATGGACCACATTTTTTAAAGCACCAGGAATTTTACCAAAAGTTTGTTAACAGTGATAAAAAACCTAGGTTCATTTGGAAACTGGGAATCGCAAAACCGCTTTCTGGTTTTCACCATGCCATTGAAAAAATTAATATACTGCCATTTGGCGACAACGTCTTCTATTAACTCAAAATAAATTTTGAAAGAAAATATTAAAAATGAAAAATATTTATGAAAATGCGACTCTGCATTTGATCTGTACCAAAAATAGAAGGCTGTACAAAAGTATTATTAAAGTACAAATACCGCAAGAATTGTATAAAAAATACTTCGATATTACGAATCATGGCTCCATACGCTGGTAAGGCAATCAAAAGTTGCATTTCATTCTCTCTTACCAACGCTCTACGCACACAAATACAGGCAGGATAATCCACATACGCTCCACAGCCGTTCGCAAACAAACCACGATTAAACTTGTTAAAATAGATCAAGGGCAGGTCGCACAAGTTAGTACCCAGAAAAATGAAAAATAAGTCACAAAAGGAGACTATAATGTCAAATTTTAAACAACGTGAATAAAAATATTGTATCGATTTTATTTTGTAGTGGAAAGTTAGATTTATGGTTACTGTTACTAAACATAACATTCAACTAAATTAAAGCAAGCTTTTATATAAAAAATTAACGTATGAAAACACACGAAATAAATACTTTGCGTATAGTTAGTGTAAACTAATAGACTAATAGGACAGCTGCTCGGTCCTCGGATTATGCAACTCTTGACGTTGTAAGCGTTCACGTGATAATGCCGTCACGAGAAGAAATAATGGCGTCATCTTCCCATTTCACCGGCAAAGGTTGAACGCGAGAACAATTACGAGGACTCTGTTTTGCAAGGATCAAAGAATATTAAATATAAAACATAAAATACATCTTCTATGAGTACCAAAATTGCATTAAAGTTGAATTGCTTATAAAAAAAGATTTAAGCACCCATGCCGTTATCACAGACAACAATGTTAGTCAGCATTCCAAATTAACAAGAAAATAAGGTAATGTCAACGAAACAAGCAACACTAAACTCTTAAACAACATTGAACGAAATGTTACGAGGATTCTCCGGTTCCGGTTCTTCGTATTCGTAATCTTGTTCGCTGGATTGTTCGATTTTTTGCTCTGTTTTAATAGTATCGTTTTCACTTGGGGAGCCGCTTTGAGGAGGTTTCGTTGTGGCTGGTTCCTGCGTTGGTTCTTCCGCGGCTGGTTCCTGCGTTGGTTCTTCCGCGGCTGGTTCCTGCGTTGGTTCCTCTGCAGCTGGTTTCTGCGTTGATTCTTCCTTCTGCGTTGGTTCTTCCGCAGCTGGTTTCTGCGTTGGTTCTTCCGCGGCTGGTTCCTGCGTTGGTTCCTCTTCAGCTGATTTCTGCGTTGGTTCTTCCGCAGCTGGTTTCTGCGTTGGTTCTTCCGCAGCTGGTTTCTGCTTTGGTTCCTCCGCAGCTGGTTCCTGCTTTGGTTCCTCCGCAGCTGGTTCCTGCTTTGGTTCCTCCGCAGCTGGTTCCTGCGTTGGTTCCTCTGCAGCTGGTGCCTGCGTTGGTTCCTCTGCAGCTGGTGCCTGCGTTGGTTCCTCTGCAGCTGGTGCCTGCGTTGGTTCCTCTGCAGCTGGTGCTTGCCTTGGTTCCTCTGCAGCTGGTTGCTGCGTTGGTTCCTCTGCAGGTGGTTGCTGCGTTGGTTCATCCGCAGCTGGTTCCTGCGTTGGTTCCTCTGCAGCTGGTTCCTGCGTTGGTTCCTCTGCAGCTGGTTCCTGCGTTGGTTCCTCTGCATCTGGTTCCTGCGTTGGTTCCTCTGCATCTGGTTCCTGCGTTGGTTCCTCTGCAGCTGGTTCCTGCGTTGGTTCCTCTGCAGCTGGTTCCTGCGTTGGTTCCTCTGCAGCTGGTTCCTGCTTTGGTTCCTCTGCAGCTGGTGCTTGCGTTGGTTCCTCTGCAGCTGGGTACTGCTTTGGTTCCTCTGCAGCTGGGTACTGCTTTGGTTCCTCTGCAGCTGGTTCCTGCTTTGGTTCCTCTGCAGCTGGTTCCTGCTTTGGTTCCGCTGCAGCTGGTTCCTGCTTTGGTTCCGCTGCAGCTGGTTCCTGCTTTGGTTCCGCTGCAGCTGGTTCCTGCTTTGGTTCCTCTGCAGCTGGTTCCTGCTTTGGTTCCGCTGCAGCTGGTTCCTGCTTTGGTTCCTCTGCAGCTGGTTCCTGCTTTGGTTCTTCTGCGGCTGGTTCCTGCTTTGGTTCTTCTGCGGCTGGTTCCTGCTTTGGTTCTTCTGCGGCTGGTTCCTGCGTTGGTTCTTCCGCGGCTGGTTCCTGCGTTGGTTCTTCTGCGGCTGGTTCCTGCGTTGGTTCTTCCGCGGCTGGTTCCTGCGTTGGTTCTTCCGCGGCTGGTTCCTGCGTTGGTTCTTCTGCAGCTGGTTCCTGCTTTGGTTCTTCTGCAGCTGGTTCCTGCGTTGGTTCTTCTGCAGCTGGTTCCTGCTTTGGTTCTTCTGCAGCTGGTTCCTGCTTTGGTTCTTCTGCAGCTGGTTCCTGCTTTGGTTCTTCTGCAGCTGGTTCTACCGCGGCCGGTTCCTGCTTTGGTTCTTCCGCGGCTGGTTCCTGCTTTGGTTCTTCCGCGGCTGGTTCCTGCTTTGGTTCTTCCGCGGCTGGTTCCTGCTTTGGTTCTTCTGCGGCTGGTTCCTGCTTTGGTTCTTCTGCAGCTGGTTCCTGCTTTGGTTCTTCCGCGGCTGGTTCCTGCGTTGGTTTTTCAGCGGTTGGTTCTTCCGCGGCCGGTTCCGGCTTTGGTTCCTCCGCAGCTGGGGTCTGCTTTGGTTCCTCTGGTGCAGGTTCCTGCGTTGGTTCTTCCTCTACAACAGGGACAGGAGCTGAAACTAAAAACACCTTAGTTTATTGAGGAAATACCGAACGTTAGTGCCACAATTGGAAGTAACCGGTATGACATGAATTATGCTGACGTTAAGCTAAGTTCATGAAGATTAAGCTTAACGTCCGGGATATTCAAGGTGCAAATGGTGAGGGGGTGATTTCAACTGGTCTTAAAAAGTCAAACAAACCAGCACAGTAGCAGGAAACCCATAAACAAATTTTGAAACCGCTCATAAGATACTTGTTATGCTACGTGCTTTCACCAGGTTGAATTGCATTTTTTCAGTTCTAAATGTCATGCAAATTACATTTGAAACCGACTTTAACTAAAGGCGGACTTGTATAGTATATCAGTAAATATATAGGCGTATAGGAATTTGAAGGCGCTAAGAAGCAGAGAAGCTCTCACCTGCGCTCGTTCCTGTTATATCGTTGTTGGTCACCATTTGTTTCAGCGTTCTACGGCGTCTGCATGCTTTAGTGCCGCATACATGCAATGTTCCCAGTGATGGAACGATGTTAAACGTGCTACTATACATGAGCATACCACAGTTTGGGAATAAATGCAAAATAATACGCGGAAAAAGGACACATACACAATCATCATTTGATAATTCAAAACACTACGAATTATACAGAATTGCGCTATTTACTTTAAAAATGTAATGACAATTTTCATGCATTAGCATGCAAATGATTGTAATAGTTCTATTTTAAATAAACATGCGTAAATTCTTATTTCAATTTTAAGTATTCTAACCTTTCGCCTGCTGTTCTTCATCCTTCGTTTGTTCAGTAGGAGCTGTTTCTGGTTCAGTAGATTGACTTTGTGGTTCTTGCTCGGGTTCGGCTGCAGGAGCAACTTCTGACGTAGGTTCCGGCACTGACGATACAGGCTCGGGTTCCGAGGCTTTGGCGGGTTCCGTTTCCGGTTCTTGGGAAGCTTCTGGCTCTGGTTCTGGTGTTTGTACCGGCTCTTCTGGTGCTACATCCGACTCCGTAGGCTTCTCCGGTTCGGCGTCCTGTTGAAGTAAAACAGAAGTTCAATTTTTTTGTATTTACCTGCGGAAAACAATACTAATATAATGGAATATTTATAGATAAATGGTTTGTTTAAATCAAAGGGAATTTTAATCAAACAAGAAACAAACCCAATTGTGTGTCGTCGACCTTACCTGTTCTACGACGGGTTCAGTTTCTGTGGTCGTAGTTGCTGCTACTGCTTCTTCTTCTGTTATACATTACGAGTTTAGTGAAATACATCAAACATTTAATAGGAAATGATGCAAAGAGACCAAATGTTTGTTTATATACCTTGTTTTTGTGTTTCACTTTCATTCTCCGGTTGCTCTTTAGCACTTTCATCGGCTACAACTATAAATTTAAACCGTCGTTAGTTGGCAGTAATGAGAAATAGGTCGCCTGTTCCATAAAAAAAGTAGGGGCCTGTAAAAAGTATCAGCCAGTGCGCATGTTTATAATTAGTCGCCTTGTGTAAAACGCAGGCGTAAATAGAATATTGGAATGTGGCGATTGATTTCCATCATAATTGTTTTGTGATTGGCCCTGGAATCAAGTCATAGATAACGTTGGCTCTTCTATAGTGTTATTACAAGATAACGTGATTAATCCGGGTATATGGTAACATAATATTGTAGTTTCGGCCATAAAAGGAACAATAAACTAAATATATCAATCCGAAATTCGAAATTTTAAAGCAACGCATGACACTAATGTTTAAATCTTATCTGATACAGCTCAAGTGCTCGTGCAAAGAAATGCGCTGATCGAGAATCAGGTCATATTTGCAGCCATGGTACACATAAAAACAAAGAGCGTTTTTCGGCTACAATGAAAATCTAAACCGACAATGGAATGTTGGCATGGACTGCCTGGGGCGATGCAGCGGATCTGGCCTTTGTACGCAACCTAAATTTGTTTCAACAGGAAACACGAACACAAAGCGGACCTTCTTAATCTGAATGGTGGTTTGAAACAAAGCGCAATATCTCTTATATAGCCTACTTATTAAGATGCATAGGCAATTTAAACACATTGCTACTGATGCAAAAATGGTTTCATTAAACTAGAAGATTCAAGATTTCGCAGTATTAATGCATTTCGCAATGTCAAAATAAATTTGGATTTTTGTATTATTTACAAGCGTTGCGTGTAATTATTTGGTTTGCGATCTATCGCGCAGCTAAGGAGGTTTTATCCCTAGTTTCAGTAAGCTTCTTAAGAGAACTTAAGCGCTTCATTCTTCGCTTTAAGATGATCAGCATTGGAATTTGCCCAAAGGATATTAATAACTGTGTAAGATTCAAACATTTTTCCCTTTAACTTATCGGAAGCTTGGTCAACTGGCGATTCGTGCTAATAATAATCAGTGTTGACCAATACAAAAATATTAGTGACAATTGTGGCACTAAACGGACACAATTTTTTTAATTTATTTACGGGTTTGGTGTTTGTAATTATGCTATATTTTAATTATGTAAGAAAGTAAACCGAACTATTATTTCTAATGTTCAATTGGTCTGAGAAGTTCTGCATTTTTCTCTTGGGCGTTGTAACACGAGTAGAATTTAAGGAGAAGAAACCGATTTGCTGGAACGCCATGCAGTCTTCCGTCTCGCAAAGAGCGGTCGGAATTCAAATAATTTGGGCCGTTTTTATGACAACGAGCCTGGTAGATGCAATTCGGCTAAGATTAGCATCAGCACTTTTAAACTGGAACAAATTGAACGCTTAAATAACCATCCGAACTGGCTTTACCCACGATTACAAGTTAAACGATTGCGTACTTGTTTATACACGGGATTCCTTCCGCTATTGCTAATGAAATCAAGCCTTAATTTCAGTTACCTGCGGCCTCTGTTTCGACTTCTTTTTCAGCTGATTGTTCGTCGGCAGCAGGAACTTCTTCTTTTGATTCTTCTTCATCGGCTTTTTCTTCATCTTGAACAGGAGTTTCGTCCTAGAGGAAAATATATAGACACCATGCGCATTAAGCTTTGAAGAGTAAGCGATAGCGACTAATATAATGTAGATTTCCATTAAAATGCCTGCCATAAATTATCGGGAGATTGGGTGTAATTTGAAAAAAAGCTAGTTGTTCGGCCTTTTTTTATTTTCTTCAGGTGAATTAGATGATAAAATAACAAACTAAAAAAGGAATCGCATAGTTCTTGGTAAAATTGACCAGCACGTCGAATTTATTTTACGAGTAAAAGCTATTAATTTAAATACTCGGTAAACTTACAGCAGCAGGGGCATCTTCTTTTGCTGCTTCCTCTTCTACTTTCTCCTCCGGCTCATCCTGGAGTAAAAACATCTCTTATTGAAATGAAATTCAAACGATATCAGTATGCCTTATGTTAAGTAACCATCAAACGTAGCTCAGGGTATACCATTACGGGACAAAATAATCCATACCATACTGAAGTTATTTTAATTATATTGAATCGTGTGTTGTGTGTTATAGAGAAATATTGGAAGTAGTACATTATGCAATCACTACAGCTTCTAGCCTTGTGGGTTGGGTTGGGGAAACAAAAGGGTTGTGTTTGAGCGGTAGACCGTGATGAGCTCGATCAAGCAAATCATCCCATAACGGACTGTACTACTAGGCCTGTATCTTGTCCCAACAACGTAGTTTGTGAAAACAATAGACATATTTCAAGCGTTTTGTACTTAAACATGCGTGTGCAAGGGACAATATTTATAACAAACCCAAAGAACCACCACACAAATATGCAAAGGTGTATATGTACATACTAGAACGATTAAGTAATAGAACAGCTAAATAAATCGTTCTATTAAATAGAGTTATACACTGGCAACAAAAATGATGTCAAGTTCTGAACATTTTCGATTTTAAATTAATCCGAGATACGTCACTAAAAATTCCACCAACCAATCAATCAAAACTGTAATCTTTGGAGTGACCTAACACAACGAGAACATTAGCACATATGACGTAAGGGGCATAGTTAAAACACGCGCGAAGTATTGAACGAGTTCTTGGAATAATTCTCAGGATTTGAAGCGGAACGAAGAAAAGAAACAAACAGCCAGTCGGATTACGTGTGGTTTGGGATTTGCGTCCAAGTTTTTCATCATTTTCACTTTCGACAGCTCTCGATGTTAAGCAAACGAACAACTCGCGCATTTATGGTTAAAACTCGAAACGTTGTTGCATTGGTCTTATGAAGGAGAAAATAAATGTAAGCTGCTTTCTTTGCAATGGTGTCATTCTAGGAAGTGTGAACTATACCCAACTGGAAAACTAGGCCGACACAGAAATGTCCGATAAGATTGGAATTTACAACTTACAAACAAATATCGCAAGTTTGCGTGACGACAAGAGCAATAAAAATCCATTTTATCTGGTTTTCTAAAATACAGAGAAACCTTCCCCAAATCCTAGTAAAAAGCAGTTAATCATGTTACTGGTTAAACGGTTTATGTCAGTTAAATTTTAGATGCGTTTGTGGGAACACTGGAACGTCGACATATGCCAGACAGCGCTCGACAGGACCTACTTTAGAACTTACAAACGAGAGATAAGTTTAAAGGTCCCCTTTAAACGACCACGATAAAAAAACGAGGACGAGTGTTCACAACGGGGGGTAAAAGTAAAACTGCTTCGAAGACGTCGCGCGAGCAAATAGTAATGCTTTTAAGATCCATCCACAAATATTTAAACTTAATCAAAACATCCGTATGTACAAGGATCGTCAAGAATCGTAAACAAAATTCGCCATAAGGAACTGTACCTGTTTGAGTTAATCCGGAACAATCCGGACTTTTTAAACAAATAGATTAACACTGAAGGTAATGTTGGGTTTATACTGGCGTAGGTTAGGTACTACAGCCATCGTAATTAAAATTCGTATCGCGTAAAATCACAACGAAAGATTCTTTCCATGCATTCTACACGCATTCTTTCCATGCATTCTACACATTCAGGTAGTGCACAATCCAGTTATATGTGTCAAATGGTCTTGGTAAATATTTGCGAAACCCACCATTCATGAAGTGGGATTACATTCCAGCGTCTTAGTGCTGTACTATTAACATTGATAAAGGATTCCTTGCTCGGTTTAATTACCTCCAACGACAGATGATTACAACTTTATATTTGACGGCAAATATTATAGTGAGTTTTAAAGCTGCCAAGAGAAACGAACCAGTCGTAGAAACGCGTCAGTGCCGGCACAAAAGCTTACAAATGTTTCTGTACTCCCATACCATATATATCAATACCAAGAATGCTTGGAAAAGAAAAACGAAACGAACTTCGATTTGACTAAGTAGCTTGTTTGTAAAAACAAAATAAAACTACGAAACACTATCCCGAGATTACTTCTATAAAAGAAACTACCTATTAAGAGACGTGTTGGTTTAAAGCATTAGATCGACGTATACGAGAGCACAGTGAAGCCATCTATACAAATTGCAAAATGGATAAACAATTATCTTATTAGTGCGTGTAATTGTTTTATTGTATTTTCTTTATTCCAAAGTGGATCGTACCGTGGAGTTATCCCAAATTTTGATCGGATAATCGAACAGATTACCAAACGATCATGGAATTATGGCGTAGAGTTCAAAATAACGGGGTAAGAAAATCAACTAATCGGACTAGTCACTAGGAGCTTAGGGGGGAATAGTGTTCAGTGGAGTGAACAAAGCAAAACTATTTTTACACAAAATAAATATGGATTGCGAATTTCGCTAACTCATGTATTCGCACTGGTACTGAATCGTAAATTGAACACCAGGCGTTGTTAGCGAAACTGGTTTATTCTCAAATTGACTAGCTGTTTTACGAACTCAAGTTTTTTAACTGATAATATTTAAATTCTAAGTGCGCTTTAAAACACAAACAGTTTAAGCGAAATATTTTCGAGTTAATCTAGAGCTTTAGTTACAAATTATATTATAGGCTAAGCATTATCATCTGGCAAATAAGTCCTAATACATCGGCTTAAAAACTAAAATAATCCTACATACATGTGGTTAAAAATTATAGTGCACCTTTTTTCTGCGACTAAATAATGATCCCATTTCCATCTGTATCTGATTGTAAGTAAAATTGAATACGGTAAGTCTAATCGAAGTGGTATTCTCCAGGGATAATTCCGCATGTGTTGTCTTCGGTGACTGGGTAATTCGCGATTGGGAAGGTCTATATAGGCCACCACATGCATGTGATTATGACGTAAGAGTTATTAAAAGGCTATTGACATCACAAACCGCACTGCTGCCGAATATAGATTGGGAAACCGTCTTGGGTGACGCTTACGAGTTTTACGGCCTCATTTATCTCGTATAATTTGAGTTGTTTGAAATTTTGGGATCAGGCACAATTGTGTACCTTAAATGTTGAATCCCTTTTTTAATTTTTTAAATGCAGTACAATATATATTTATTAACACCGTTGTATGAAATGATCATTTCCGGGTAATGCTTTATATAGATATCCATGTGAATCAATAACTGGATCAGAACAGAACAACATGTCGAAAGTAATGCTTTGGCGCGTTATCAAAGCACGAACGCACGCATGTGTGGCCGAACTTTAACTTGCGCTCGTGGTGACATTGGCAATATTTTATGGTTTATTTTTGTTCTTAAATGCTTGTAATGTACATTGATAAATCTGGAATTAAACTACACGCATATGCTGACGAAGACTACACAAAAAAAACTAAAAAACTACACGACGCTTCAATGTTCATGGCGTAAAACAGAAGTCCCAGTGCCCAATTATTGTGGACAATTTTTCGATAAGGATAATATTAATAAAACGTACGCTATCGCGGCTAATGAAAGTGGGGAATAATACTCCCTTATGCAAGTGTGATTTACCGGTAAGCCCAACTATTACTTGGAAATACAATTTGTTCAGTATCCGAATCCGGGCGTGATATTCCCAGCTAAACATCATTTAGAAAACATTAATAACATGGCGATAAGATGTGCTATATTACCTTCGACTTCTTGCTGTTCTTTCGTCCAATACTGCCAAAGAAGTTTCTCACCGAGTTTATGATGCTCGGTGATTTTGATGGAGATGCTGAAGAACAAAATTGTTTAAATACAGTATAAAATTGAAAAAAGTAGCAAATCATACCTTCCGCTTCTTCGTCTTTTTCGTTGGTAGCCTCATCTTTGGCATCTTCAGTTTTGTCGTCGTCGGCTTTAGGAGATTCATCAGTGGCAGCTTCTGCTTGTTCGTCATTCGCAGACTCGGCTTGTGCTGGTTCTTCTGTTTTTGGTTCATCTTGTTTGGCTTCTTCTTGTTTGGCTTCTTCTTCAGGGGTTTCAGCGGCCTTTGGTTCATCTTCGTTTTCTCCTTCGTTTTTCTCTTCTTCCCCGGAAGGACTTTCATCAGGTTTTACTTCTTCTACTTTTTCATCGACGCTTTCTTTTCTAGTTTTCTTGTTTGATGTTCTTCGTTTGATGGATGCAAAGGTACCAGTCAATATCTTCTTTAAACTCTTTCCACTTTTTTTCGTGTCTTCTTTTGATTCTTCATTTGGAGTTTCTTTGATATCTTCTTCTTCTACTACTTGTGGTACATCAGCCTGAGCTTCGTCAGAAGGTTTTTCCTCCTCTTCCTTGGCTTGATCGTTTTCCTCACTCGGAGCAACTTCTTCAGTGGACGGGGCAACAGCTTCCGCGGCGGCTTCATCAGCAGGCGCTTCTTCCTGGGTTGCACTTGCATCGTTCGGTGTCTCCTCTTTCGAAGTCTCGTCTTTCGGAGCCTCTTCCTCTTGCTTTGCAGGCTCCTCAGGTGCGGATGCTGCAGCTTCTTCTTTTGGTGCCTCCGGAGTTTCATCTTTTTTCTCATCTTTTGCGATTTCCGCGTTTTCATTCGCTGGCTCTTCTGTTTTCACCTCGACAACTTTATCGTCTTCGGTCGGTGGACTTTTAGGTGAAGACCTAAACGATGAAAATCCTTTTGGAAGTTTGAATTTGATGGGTGACTTTGCTTTCTTGTTGCCGCCGTTCTTTGCAGCAGTTCCGTTTCCGTTCACAACCTCAACTTCGACATCGGTGTGGCCATTGGTACCACTTTCTCCAACTCCACCGTTTGTTTTTTGTTCCAATTCCTACCAAAGAATATTACGAGCATAAGTTAAATCTTAATCAGTTTTAGTTATTACCAAAGTTTGCCGCAGTTAAAACGCGCGATACAAATCCAGACATGATAACTTACTTTAATTTCAATGTCAGACTAAATATTGTCTCTTTGATTTTAAATCATAAATCGTGTATATTATAGAACCTGGTCGTATTGTTTCAGTTCCCAGAGTTTCGCAATTACACATCATAACAGATGCGAGTCCCCATGGGAAATGAAACAAACAGCAGACAACGCCGTCAGTCCCCGAGCGGGGAAGCCACAGGAAGGACGGCGTACACCAAGAAGCTGGGAGTGCAAGGCTTCATCAATATTTTATGGTGTTGTTAAAACGAATGACGGTGCTAGCTTTTCTATTAAGTATTCCAGTGCATTTCCTCGATATCAAACGGTAAAATGCTTTAGTCAAATCGCGTTGTACATATGTCACAGACGAAATTCACGCCGGGAATGTGAAATTTTTGTTTAACAAAAAAGCGAAAATAATTACGTAGTAAATTTGTATAGGGCGTTGCATCGCGTCGGTTGCTTCATGCGATACAATTAACATTCTGACGTTTTGTTATCAAGGTAACGTGCTAAACTGCTAATGTTAGAAAATCTCGAGGGAATCTTCCTTATTTAAACTAACACATTTCTCCATACCGATGAAATGCACACGGTAAGAGCATTTTAAATCAATCAACAATCAATCAAAGGAAACGCGGGAATGATATTTGCATAAGCGAACAGAATCACCGCTCAAATCGGAACAAATACGAATAATTTGAGCTATCGGACATAATGGAAAAATAAGAGCGTCATTTATTAACGAAGCATAATAACTTGAGGAGTAAATGATCCATTTTGTGCATAACATAACTTTTGGGAGTAAAGTCACCTCGCTGGGATAATTAGTTGTGAGATAATTATATTTAATTTTACCTTGTTTTTTTACAAAATCAAAGATAAGAAACGTTGTATATTTTATTTTAAAAGTATTTTTGAAATTAACACGCAATCAAAATTTAGATTAGAAAAGACAAAATCCACTTGCAATAATTCTTAAAAAGTCTTTAAATGTTATTTTAACGGGTTTTTATACATTTAATACTGATGGGGTTTCTATACGAAAATCGGTTTTTAATAAATTCAAAACTTCTAGGAAAATGACAGCTAATGCCACACATGTGATGTATTTCCTCTTACGCACGAAACAAATCAATATCGGAAGTTCGCTATAATGAAAGCAATGAAGACACTGCACATCTTGAGCCGTGGAAGAAAATTAGAGCAGGAGAACGCTTCTTTTTACATAATGAATGATTTTTACATAACCAAAAATAAAGCAAATGTTTCGAGACTCTTACCACTGGTTTAACGGAATTGTCGACGGCAACAACAGCCTCATCCTTATTGGCGGCCCCTTCATTCACATTATACTTCCTCTTACTTCCGACGTTTCCCATCTTGAGTTTGGTATGATGAGTCAAAGTTTCTTTTCAACAATTAAGTTTCTATCGATCGACTCGAGTATTAGCACGAGTTGAAAATAATTATCTTACCAGCCTTTTCGGTAAAAAATGATTTAACTTATTATTACTCTGCAGGATATTTGGTTATTTTTTCCAATATATTGGATTAGGTATAAATAAAAAAAGCAGTGTAACCATATAGGTAACACTTCCTATAAAAACCTTTCAGCAGCTTATTTATTGCCTGTGGTACTCTTTGCCCTTCTCTAAATACAAAAACAAAATTATGCTTGATAAGGTCTGCGGGAAGTTTTTACAGCCTGTAATGGCATGCAAGATGCGTAACGTAACTGGAGGTTTTGAGAGTGTGTAAAACCGCGGATGCAAATGAGCTCAACAGGCAAGCATGTGAAGAATGTCGTGCTACGGTTTTGATTACCGGGCTGGGCATTTTAAACCAGTGATTCACAATGGCAATGGGACCTTTCAGGCGGTAAGCTTTAAATTGCGAGTTACGCAATCTGGAATATGGTAAGCGAACATTTTCTTGCTAATCTTTTATATTGGTATTAAAACGTTTTGCATAATCTTAAAATAAAAATGACAGGAAAACCTGCAAAATGAGAAAATAGACAAACCTCGAATCTATAATATGTAACCGGTACTAAGTTGAATCTGGTATACGTATGCGGAATTAACAACGCTGCTAAATTTTGAAATACGTGAATTTTAAATGCTCATGAAACAACAACTAACCCAAGGTATATTTTAATTATACAACAATACCAATATTTAAAATCTATAAAACAAACTTACAAACAAAATTTAACCGGTTATACAACGTTCAATAGTGGTTCGTAGATTTAGGACAATTTACTAAAACTTCTCGTTTTTATTAATAGCTGTATGCTCCTGACAGAATATGCTGTAAAATTTAGTTGATAACGCCACACGTTTCCAAGTTAACAGAAAACTTCTGTTTAGTATGGGAGAAAAGTAATTTTCAAGTGTCCCCTCTTACTATTAGGGCCACTTCTAAAGCAGCAATTATGACGTGTTGACGCTATTTGGTCCATTACATCATAGAAATGTTTATCCGATGCAAAAACAAAATATCCAACTAACAGGCTTTATAAACTACTTTACCTTTCGTGAAACATACTAAGTACTTGCGAAAAATGTAATCAATAATTGGAAAATGAGAGGCAGGTGCGCTAGGCAGGATTTACAACGTTATCAATATTGCAGAAGCAAGACGTTGAAAGCAGACGATTTTAAACGCGAGGCAAAATAATGTAGACGTACATGTATTATTTCACAAATTCAGTGTGTAAACCGGTATACGTCGCAATAAGCGGAAATGTTTTGTTGGTAAATGTACCTGTTTCTATCATCAACATTATTACGAAATATTTAAAATTTATAGATTTAAATATCAAAAAAATCAACAAAATAAGCTTATACAAAGTAACTCATTATACAAACTCTTAAAATAATGGGAAAATAAACAAAAATCAAAGTCTAACCCGATTGCTGCTTCTGTTCTAGTATAATCGCAAAATAAAGCATACGATCTATCAGACGGTGAATCTAATTTCCCTATTAATTCTACCAGTGAAACGAAACATTCATTACCACAAAAAAATTATAGTTTTTAAACAAAATAAATATTCAAATAAATATTCTTCAACAATAAACCTATTTGCTAGTAAAAACAGCGGTTCGTATAATCTGAAGGCAACTGCACACGCTGTGTGCTGCGGAGAGCGTTCAACAGTGTTAGCCACCGCCCCGCTCCAAGCAGCTAATTACGAGGGGCGGGGAGAGAGCTGCTCGCCTTTTTCTCTCGCACCTGCTCAGCAACAACATGACCCACTTATTACAGTGTTCACAGGCCAAAACCGATCGATTTAAACCCCGGACGGATTCCCATGCTTGTAAAAGAATTTAGTGATTTCTATATTAAATTTGTAACTAATTCCATGAAATAAGTATTAGGGCACGTAAAAGTTTATCAAAGCTTTACCCGTTTTATACACATACCTACTACGCAATACTACACAAAGCAGATATGCTAAAATACTAGAAAGGAGTTTTGGATGGTTTGATTTGAGCAGTTTGTTTCAAGTTAAGTTCTACAGCGAATCAGTGGCCCATGAAAGCTGCGCTTGTCTTCGAACGAAAATTCCTGACATGCCTAACTGCGAAGATACTTCTTGTTCGTTCAACCATGTTGCGCATGTTCGCATGCACCACGCGCACGCACATACAAACCCACGAGGCACGCATACCCTCCAAAAGATTCAGGCTTAAGGCAAAAATTGCTCTCGTAAAATCGCCTTTGTTGTGCAACAAGTGGTTCAGAAATGAAACAATCGCGTCTGTTGCCGTTGATCCCAGCCACAGGATTGCGCAATTTCATTCATAAAGCGCCGTCCACTCCAGTATGGAACAAGACAATAGGTTTATAGCAGCGATGCTCGTCAATGACGTCACCACCCTTAATTACCCACCTAGTGCTACATTTTTCAAGAAGCAATAAAAGTAACATGAACTTGCACAACTAGAATTGAATCTAAAATTTTGCTGCTTAAAGTAAAATTCAAACCAAAGCAAATAAGTTAAAGCGACCGTAACTAAAACCTCAAAAATTGTATCCATAATGTATTAATGGAATAGTAATAATAAACAACGGGGGCAGCGCACGAGCCATCGTTTAATATTCGTCACCACGGGCGGTGGTGACAGATGCGGACAGCGAATCCAAGTAATTTATTGTGAACTCGTTTTTATAAGATTCTATACATGCTGCCGCGTATAGTTTATGTTGCAAAAGCGTTAAAAATATTTTAAATTAATAACAAGCTCAACCTGTTAAAGTATTCCTCTAAACTGCCCAAACATCACATCAGCATTGCACGAAAAGTGAACTTTGGTCAGTTTCTTTGAATGCTGATGAGCGAAACACAAGGAGATGAGTGAAACGATGTTTTACATGATCAAAGCATGCTTAACAAGGTTGTTTGCCGCGATGGGACAGTCCTACTCCAAAAGAAAAAGTGCACTTTGCACAATGTCTATATATTTATATACATCGCAATTGTATACGGTTTTCGAAAAATTTCTTTCTAGAAGAAAAACGTTGAGTATCAAATAAAATAGATTTTCTTGAACAATGAACACAGTCAACGATTCTTACCTAACGGTCCCCATTATAGAAAAAACAAAAACCTGACCACAGACAAACAAGATAAACGCGGTTTTCTTTGGTCAAAGTTTTGCCAACATTCGCTATTGTATAGAAGATGTATATAGTTTGAAACTTTCAACGATCGGTGCCTGTAATGGCGTTGTTCAATTATCCCCGACGTATCCGCAAATCCCATTGCTATTTGTGATGATACTGCGTGGATACAACAGACATTTATATCTCACTGGGGAAGGACGACCGAACTTTATACACTGTTAAACAATCAACTGTCGGACTACAAGGCTATACGAATATTTTGAAACTAATATATTTCTGGATACTAGCAATGCATTTCAATGTGTCTCTCTAACATACATCCAGATAATTTTAGACAGCATATATGATTTATATGATTTAAATGTATACCACATAAATGAATATATTATAATTAGTTGTTAGGATAAAACACGCCAATAGATTTTGAACACGTTTAGGGCTTTTAATGCTTATTCTAAAAACTATGATTTCAAACAAGGCGTCGCAAGAGTATTTGTAATGATCATATTGATTATTGTGAGTTATAATATTGCACACGTAGAACATTACCAACCAGAAATCGGCATTGCCAAAAAATCAAGTTACCCAGTAGATTAGTTATAGCGCGTTGTCGTTAGTCGAAGGGTGGTAAGTCGAAGGGTGGATTGTTAGTCGAAGGGTGGATCGAAACCAGCTACTAGCTATAAGTTGTGTCCTTAGATAATACATCAAGCAGACGTTTCCTAAACCAAGCTGTGATATATTTGGTAACTGCGGCAAAGTCCCCATCAAAATTAACACACTGCAATGACTGTGCGTTAACACAACTATTGGCAAAAGGTAAATCTAACGATTACTATGTGATAACGATGATACGATTTTTGATTCCCTGGAACAAATCTAAGTATTCTATCATAATCGAAGTAATACCGAGAACTTAAATTGCCAAATACTAGTCAATTATTTTGTGAAAATGGCAACAGCTCGGCAGATATTAACACCGCCAAGCCATAAGCTAAAAAAATTAAATGATCGTCTAAAACCAGAACAAGATTTGTAAAATAACGCAACAGTTTACCAAGTATTTGTGAGCCAACAGTTTTGGTGTTCACGAATTTTAAGAAAGCACAGCAACATTAACTGAGAAATGACTGGTCCCTTTTAGAAAAATTATGACACACTGCTGAAATCACCGAGAAGGAATTAGATACGACTGGACCTCAAATATGTGTTTTTGCAATTTGATCTTTTCCAAGACTCGCGAAATATAAATGAAACTATTTTTTTTCTAGCGATCATAGCGTCCAACATAATTGTCGCATTTTAACAAAATTTTGGTCGATGTTGGTGTTCAAACAAAAAAATGTTAAAACTATCCAGCATAGTTATCAATTATGCTGATGCTTAATGCCAAATAAATTTTCTAAGATTTTAGTCCAATAATATAAGGCAGATGCTTAAAATATAAACTAATCTAAACAATGTGCATGTTGTTTATTTTGCCAAGCGCATTATAGGTGTGTCTTATCCTTGTAACATTGACAAGAAGGGTTTGTCGATTTATTAACGATTTTAAGCCAATATCCGCAGTTATATTGTAAGAAATTTACCCAAGCGATACCAATCAAGTTATTGGTATTTTTTAATCGTGATAACAAAACAAATTTAATTGAGTTGAAACCCTAGGAGATGTTTTCTGTTATTCTATTTTATTGTTATAAACCTATAATAATACACTTCGCTTTCATACCATTTAAATCTAATTTGGATCGATTGGTAACTCAGAGACCAATTAAGTCTGAAACTGCAGAAAGAAAATATATACTAAATGTATCATATATAGCCTACCTAGTAAGATTATGTAATTATGCAGCCAGAACGTCCCTAATTGCAAAAATACATACCATACAGGCGAAATATATTGTAGTTATGCAGAAAAAATTTAGTACGGATTTATATCACGCGTATTTTCGAAGTAATTTTTTTTGATTTCGAAAAGGTTTGGTACTACATATATGTTTTTATATCAATCATATTGTATGTAATGAATATCATAATTTTAAACATCTCAGACTCGCGCAAGGTGTCTCAACTAATGGAGAATTCTAAAACAGCAAAATTATTATATTATCTGGGGACCTGTTTGACAACATAAGACAAAATGTATACTAAATTTGGTCCATGTTACAGTTACAACCTAATCCAACGCGCTGCTTTATAATTCGGCCGCGTTCGCATTTAAAATCGTAACCGAGAAATGGAAAATAAAGGCCAAGGACATTTCACAGAAATCGGAAATACTCCACAATTTTGTCAGTGACTGGAACCCGAGCGTACAGAGCACACCCCGGGGAATATTTAAATCCTAAATCTCTGCTAGTACAATGTTATACAGCTTGTTTATCGCTTTGGGTTTGAACCACAAAAACAGGTCAGTCAAAATGGACGTGCTTTAAATCCGGCCAAACAAAATGCTCTCATCGTGACCAAGCAAACAGATTTCGTCGATAAATATGTATATACATTGGTGGGAGTGTATAACTGTAAACGATTCAGCCGCGATAACAGCATTGAGTCAGTACGAAAGAATGAACGGTCAAAGAGCTGGTGTGTTGCTGGTGTATTTTGTGTAGATGACGTATTTAAAACAATGAAAGTGAGCACCTGAAAATAAACTACATTACACGGTACGTGGCTTGCAGGAATGCGGTGTTAAGATGTATCTAAAGATTATTTTTTTATTTCTCAAAACACATTTTAAAATGAAAGTAACACTTGTATAATAAAAAAGAGCAAAAGCTAAAATGGAGAAAGAAACACTCTTGTAATGAATAATTAAACAAAACATCGATTACCAAACGACAAAATTTATGTAAACAGTAAAAGATCTCAAACAAAAAAACATAAATTCCGAACCGAAATTCAAATGGTTAGCGTTACTGATTAATAAACAACATCCCATTTAAAAACATGCCTGGTGACGAGCCCATTATTGGCCCGATATTTAGCCGGTTAAATACAAGGTCTAAAAAGCCATCGTTTACCAGCAGCGGGGCAAAACAAAATTCAGCAAGATCTTAACTTGCTGTACTAAACTCTGTATGTTTTACTCCCGTTAATGTAGTTAAAATTCCCGAATTTGGGGCGTTCTTATCATATTACCGGATTATTTATTTATAGCACAGATCATGCCTTTAACAAAAATAGTGCATGTTCACAGCAAAGTCACCAAGTACATAAAGAGGGAAGATTCTTAAAATCATTTCGAAAGGACATATTATTACTACAATTTGTAAAGGGGCTGCGGGCCAGTACATTTTGTATTCCGAGCCGGATCCGACCTACAAACAATAGATTGTCGACCCCTTGTCCACTCTCTATTATATCAAACGTGATGATGAATCATTCACTTTTCAACGAGAAACTCAATCTCGGCTGATTAAATCTGAGTCACACCGGTATATACAAGTATAAATGCGCCATCTGTGGTAGCGCAACCTGTAGTTAAAGTTTGATGTAAGTGGAACCAGCTGAACTCCCTAAGGAACCGGGATCCACGAGTTTTGTTGGAATGGCGGCATTGCGCCTCATGGGAATTTCCATTGCAAATCCGGGCAAACGTATTGGTTTCCTCTGCTTGGTAACTTTGTGCTACCCGAAGTAAGCGAAATTTAACACTGAAGTAAGCGAAATTTGGGACCTTGCGATGGATATAGTTTTGAATGCGAAGCAACTTTAAATAGATTAACGCGCCATAACATTAATTTGACTGTAGACCTACAAAGAACAAACACGTTGAAAATATTTACACGATATCTTAAAATGGGTATCTAAAAGTACTTTGGAATAATATGTAATTTGAATACCCTTTTTGTCATAATAAGTGTTTAATTAATTATTTTTTTATCATTGTCGCCACGTAATATTGGTTGCACAAATAATGCGAATACTAAACCTATATACTGTAAAAATAACTTGTTAAACAAAATGGTTAAACTGTATCAAGGAAGAATAACATTACATAGTTATAGAGAGTAGGTTCAGTGTCGCCTTATACTCAACAGCGCCATCGTATGTAAGCGATATTATAGAGAGAATGCCATTAGCAAACCCACAGCATTTTTGATAATATATCTTATGCAACACTAAACTTAAAACGCCCTCTATAGTTGAATAAAGTATTGATGCAGAATTGCATATCAATTTCCACTCTAACCTTTAATATGTCGGAATCAAACAGCTGAGAAGGCTAAAGTATTAAAGAAAATTTTGCGACACAGCACCTTATTGTAATGCAAAAAAAATCACCTGGGTTGGGAAACTCTTGTAATTCGGTCCTGTAATTCAACTCCGCGATTTGATTTGGCATTGAAAGAACTACTTGGTCCAAGGAATCCATTCATTTTTTCACGATTATCACTGCTGTATATTCGGAAATAATCGCTAGTCGATCGGTTGCTACCTTGGCCGAAGAATTTAACAGATAGTGCCTGAACCCAGTGGTTTGATAGTTTATCTTTATACCAATATTGAAGATACGAGTCAATCATACAAAAACTTACTGCAATATGTCCAGTAGTCAGGCGATGGAATAAGTTATCAGTTTACTCGCGAGAACGCTATGTAATCTGGTGATGGGCAGTGTAATAAGGTAGTTTGCGTTTCCCATCCACGTGAATGCATAAATACCCTATTTAATCCTTGCTGGAGCATAGGAGAAAATACACTCTACAAAATGCTTCAGTTACAAAATGCTATTTAAAGCAATCATGTCTGTTCATTTCGTTATTTGAAGGACCGCAAGCAAAGACGTTTAAGTAACACAAAATGAAACACTTATGTTGTTTCCCCGTCATCATATATCCAAAGATTCTTTGAAATTTGTTTTAATGATCATAAAAGAGAAAAGAGTTAGAAATTAAGATGTACAAAACCTTTTTCTCGGATTGAAAAACTGGATTGGCAAATTTGGTAAAATTATAGAGCAAGTGTTTAAAAACGTGCATTAAGTATTAGATAAGCCAGTAGAATATAAAAAAATGTTTTTTTTTGCAACCGAAGGACCATTTTGAACCAACCACTATATATCATGTTCACACGGCGCACCAGTAAAACAGAGCAGCGTCAGAAAAAGTCACTAATGATAGATAATAACTGCTAAAAAAAGTAAGCTCAATTCAAGAGTTTGAAAGTGGGAAAATGAGCTCTGCATTCTGAAAGAGTAAAGATAAATAAGACGCAGAGATGAATTGTACACAATATGAAAAGAAAATGTTTTGTTAGCTCATCTAAAAGAACTGAAAAGAAATATTGAAAATATGGAACTGTAAAACACTGTACTTTGTTCATTGGATAATAAACGCACTGGATGCAAAAAGAGAACCATTACCAGAAATTGTGTAGAAATTGTGGTGGTTGCATTTTTTACTAATGTTAGTTAAGGGTTAGATATACAAAAAAGGCAAAAAGGCAACATAAGTTTGTTTGTAGATTATATCAAAGAACGGGTTCCTCCTCCGTCACATTTCCTTTAGATGTGGCATCATCTCGCCCAATACGATCCACCATCACTTCCATGCATGTGGATATCATTCCATACCAAACGTGCTGGTCTCCTCAATCGCTATCACTAGTTTCTCCCACAACTGATTGAATGTTTCATAAGCTGGGAGGTCCAGTCGATTGAAGCAAGTATGTGTTCTGTGGAACCGGCAAAACATTTAGTGACACTGAATGCTAAATTAAGGATAGGATAGGATATTAAGGTTTATTCCCTAGAATGGGAATACCAAGGGGGTTAACACACGGGTAATCGTCAGATCACCCCGCGGCCATCGTCGGGTTACCAGAGCTATTGTAGTATGTTGTATGATACACACGTTTCTTTAATTTAGTAAAGTTGACTGCTTTTTTACCACCATAAAATCTTTATCAGGCAATGTTCGTTCAGTGCCTTGCCCAAGCACAAACGACTAGCTAGCGACCACTTTCGAACCTACAACCTTTCTGTTAAATGGCGTCGCACTAAACCACTACACTAACCGGTCGGACTAAAATTAACTAGTTAACCACCTATATAATTAACAAGTTATACATTTTAGAATAGTAAAAGTTGCCTGCTTTCTTTAGCACCATTAAATCTTTATTCTGATTAGAATTACAGACCAAGCAGAGATACTGTACACATTTAAAATTAAAACAATTGTAATTATTCACATGCATTTCTATAGCATTAGTTATAATAAAATGCAATTGTGCCAGAGAGATTTGGAATTGAAAATACTTCATATCCAAGTACAAACATATCGATTTACCTCGGCAGGGAATCGGAAGTTCCCCATTTTTCAATACAGAATCGTTTGGGGCCATTGGGACCACGAAGAGCAGCGAAACCCTCATATGGAATGCTGCTTGTCCCAGTGACAAACTGCAGCAAACGCAGGCGACGCTCATTGTCAAACTGACCCAGTGCATCCCAGAAGTTGACGATTGCCGGGTGAAGGTCGTAGTAGCCTGGGTGGTATGACTTGATAATGGAATGTAAAACATAACACAATATTTTATCCAATTGTCTTCAAATAAAATCTGGAGCATACCTATAAATGCACAGCCATACACAATTAACCTTTGGGGAACAGAAAACCATATTCCAATATTAATTTTTTAATTTATTTATTGAATTAAATAGAATCACTTCATACGGCACATGTCTCTGAAAATCAATTATTGCGAATCGCAAACAAACTATATATGCGTTATACCTCCTCTGTACTCTGTATGTTGCCTCCAATCATTGAGATCGATATCAGCAGTTCCACATATCACCAGCTCGAGCTCATTGGCGTCGAACACCGACACCAACCGCAAGTCGATCACCTCATTGAATCCTCTGAAAGAACTTTGATGGTAACAAATATGGCAGATATAGATGGTGCGCTATCCCTACACCTCTCTTTCTGCAGCTAATGACTAAGGATGCTGGTTGACACAACCAATTGTGGTGTGATACCAATCCTTACTACTACAACAAATCTACTTAAAGGGAGAATATGGTTGTGAAAAAAGATTCAAAAAAGCCTTACAGTTTTTTTGATTACTTTTTTGTTTTTACCATGAAAAATTTTATTATTAAAACTTGTTTTTATTATTTACATGTTAGAATTACCTAAACTAAGATTTGTAAAAAGTAAAAATTTTGCAATACACTAATCGGTATTATTTTTGAATAACTCAGACCAGAAATAGGTATGAGATGTACAAGGCATCCCTGGTGAAATTCACCAATAAATATTGTTTACACATGAAAGATAAATAAAGCTTAAATATGATAAAAGCGAATATTGGCGTGGTTTTGCGACGTATAATAAATTTTGTTGAATATGGCAACCATGTTTGAACATACATTCACAGTGGAATGAAATGCTCGATTTGTGAGAAATACCTCACACATGGTTACTTGGATGAATACCTTATTAACATGTTGGTTTGTTGCCCTCGTGCCCACGTACAACCCTCCATTTCACCATCTTCTCAATGTATTCCTTCTTAT
>CH002325.1:455248-482362 GCA_000149265.1 Ciona savignyi
ATGTCTCAACTCATTTTTTTAGTATTCTAGCAAAAATACATTGAGAAAACTACAATCTACAATTATAAGAAAGATCAAAATTAGTAAGGTATAATAGAAATACAACTTTGGTAAAATTAACAGAGAAACAGGTTAACTAGTTTCGCAGGAAATATGGTGTAAATTCCCACAAAGGAACGTACCAGTTAACAAATTTGACAAGCTCCTTGTTATGTTGGTATTCCTTGAAGTGGTGTGGATCTCGGTTGATCTTGGTGAGCATGTACTTTACGCTTGAGCTCTGACTGTATACATTGTAAGCCTCCTGCGGTGGGTGGATATCGTGAATAAATATGACATTTGCACAAATATTCAATGACCTTTTGGTAGGAATTTAATTTCATTTTAAATAGCTGTGTGGGCTTAAGTAACACCACAGAGTGAATTGTATTCGACCAAATTTGTTAGGTTTTTTTATTACACATAAAAAGTCTTCACCGTGTTCCCAAAGTGTATTTACTTAACATAGGTTGTTTGTGTCTGGTGTGAATATTTGAACTACAAACACTGCTGTTAATAACTACAAACCTACACGAATGTGTTTTAAAATGGTGTTATGAACCAATGTAAATATGACAAATCAATCATTTCATACAAAAAATGGATTAGAAATACAAACTGAGTACCAATGGCAGTTAATAAATTTTTTTTCATCGAAAAACAAACTTCTTATTAATCGAAACCCACATACCGGTGAAGTGCTGAGTAGTTTAGTGAAGTCAGGTTGGGTAATAAATCTGAACGCTGGATTTTTATCAAAATTATCTATATCTTCCGCTTCGTCGATTCTAGACATGTGTGGCCGGCCTTCGGATGATGCAACCGGCCTCGGTTGATCGGCTTCTAAATCATAATGTAAACAAAGTTATAAATAGCTGTAGTAGACCATTCTGATACACTGTGGGTAAAGAAGCTCCAAATAAAATAAAAATAAAGCAAATACAATAATTTACAACAGAAGCTGACAAGAAACCTAAGTTTAATAGACTTGTAGCAAACAACAGTTCTTAAAAATTGAAAAAAATAAGTCATTTTGTTTAAACTCTAGACAGAAAAAACTTTTTTTATTTCAATTCCATAGACAACTGTTCATTTTGCCTCGTAAAAAAAAATAAATATGTAACAATTGTAATATGGTTTTTAACCTGTCACATTAGTTGCAATTACGGATGCAGGAGTTTCCTCTTTAACCAGAGAGCTACGATCTTCCGGGGTCTCCTGGCTTGGTGATCCAGGATTGGAGGATATGGGCTCCTCAGGAACAGTGGTTTGCCGCATCACTCGCTTTATGCTCTGGTATCTGCGCAAAGTGGAGATTTTAATCTCATGCATTGGTGTATCAGCTTATTTACATTGGATCAGGTGTGAAACACTTAAAAAAGGGGAGGGATTAAAACCATTGTACAATACAATATTAGCATCAATAGGGTAGAGAATGTGGCTTGACCGAACAGATGAAACTACCCTTTTACTTTTTGTTTTCGCAAATATGCCGGATACAACATTTAAATGATAGGGTCGTAAAAGTTCAAAATTGAAATCAAAAATGAATTACCTCATCATGACTCTCTCGTAATTCCGATCCCCCTTCACAGAATTCGATCTTTTGATTCTGCGAGTGGATTTTGGTGGAAGATTTTCCAGAACCTGATTAACTTTGTCTTCCGGATCCGCTTTGCTACTCCCAGATGCAGAGGAGTCATTGAGTCCCGGGCGTTCCCACTGCGTGATGCGGTTCACATGATCGAGGTAGAAAAGACGACTGTGTCGATCCCTACACGCCTCCCAATCTGAGAAATATGAATTGATAATTTCACTTTCACTCTAGCATTGAAAATTAAACTGTGTTTACTCATGAGATAATTCTTTTTAAATAAATATTAAAT
Organism: Ciona savignyi; assembly: GCA_000149265.1. NCBI lineage: Eukaryota > Metazoa > Chordata > Ascidiacea > Phlebobranchia > Cionidae > Ciona > Ciona savignyi. Next base: position 457,174 of record CH002325.1, read on the forward strand.
ATTGATGTGAGGCCATATGGTAAACGTGCAATTTTGGTAAGAGATAAAAGTACAAGTAGTACTCCAATTAATTTTAATCTGTAATTATTAAGATTAATGAAATATTAAACACACGTCATTCAATCTACAGTAATCTTACTTTAACTTAAGGTAACTTACTTGGAGGCAGACCTTCTTGGGATGGCTTATCACAGCTGCTTTGGGAAGACCTGTTTGACAATCGAATATTAAGCAATCATTTTATTACTTTTTGTTTCTTTTTGTTTAATAGACAATTTTCTGTGTTTACAATTACAAAAATGTACATATTCAAAAATTATTAAACAGTAAAAATAGGAACTTTAAAAACAGGAAGAGAGCAAGCAGTCCATGTACCTGCTGATGAGGTGTTTTCCACTCTTACTGGCATCTCCAACAGCATCGGGTGATATTGGTGGGACTACTGAGTTGGTGGGATGCAAATAAGACAGGGGGCTGATTTGGGGTGTGGGGGATTTTTTCAGCTCATCTTCAATGAAAGCTTGAGTCGAACGTGAAGGGAAGGTTTTTAAAACACCTGGGTTATATTGGGGGAGGTTGACATAACCTTAATCATGAGAATTTAATCTTGGGCTTTTAAAATGAATAATGCAGCTCAATATATACTTTTTGCTATACATGAAACAACTTATGATCGAACATTTTGTCCAATTCAATAAACTAATAGTAATAATAAAACTTTGTTTCAAAAAAACAATTTTTAAAGCTTTTAGGACATTTTTTATCACAATTTTAAAAATTTAGTGACCAATAATTTGAGTGAAAAATCATATATGGATATGAAATGATAAATAAAGAGTTTATGCACACAATTAATGCGGGGCATGAGCAGAGTAATACAACCAGACACTAGAAGGGGATAATAAATGCAAAGGTACATTGTTGATTAAAAATGCATGACTTTGCTTAAATTATTCATATTACTAATAAAGCAATGAACACATAAAGTTTTAAATGCCAAAAAAAAGCATTTTTGATTAAAAAATATGAAACCAGCATATTTTTAGATAAAAATAACATCTTAAATGGTTGAAATTTAAAATAAATTCTTTAAAATAAAGAACAGTAAGAGCAACATATATATTATAAAGTCGAAAATACCTGCCTGACAATTTTTCTATTGAATGAAATACTAGAATAATATAAATAATAGTGAACTTAATCAAATCACCAACGTATTAATACAAAAATCCAAACTTATTAATCGAAATAAATTAAATGTTAAATGGTTAGAAGATGTTGGGGTTACACAGGGTGGGTAGTAAAGGGGTGACAGTAAAATTAGAGGAATTGAATTAATTGTAAAATGGTCTGTTTTTAAATGTGCAGCCTCAACTAGCTAAATGGTTGTGTCATTGGGCAGGCATTTTGCATTAATCCATTAAATCAATGGGTTCTATCAAATTGGACGAAAGTATCAGTTTACACATTGAAATACCTCCGGTAACAAGACGGTGGCCGCAAAGTATTCAGCCTGTAAGATAACACCCATTGCATTTTCCCCATTCTTGGAAATAAACACAATCATCCTATCTTTTCTTTAGTGAAAGGCATAATTGATGAAGTTTACATGAAACACCAACTTAATCCACATTTGAGTGAGATCCTCACCTGGTGTCACTGACTTCGAAGAGGGTGAAGCATGCAGGAGAGATCGGTGTTTTCGCGAGGTCAGTGAGAGTGGCAGAGATGCTCTCCGCTGAATATTAGTAGCTGGTTGTTGGACCGGGGAGGTCTGGAATAAGGTATATCAAAACTGTATTTTTGTATATCATCTGCAATATACTTCTGTATAAAAAAAATTAAACGCACTGGTACAAGCGTGTAAACTAAAATGTAACCTTAGCTGGGGCTTGCACTATTTTATTAAAAGTAGAACGTTACAGGTTGTTTTACATTGAAACCATTTTATTGTATAGTTTTAGTAGAAAGGTAAAAATCTAGTTTTAAAGTAAGATTTGCCACTGATTGATGTGGTTTCCATAGAGTGCATTGCACTTGTATTATAGTATTATATTATATCCAACCACAATTTGTACAAAACGGATGTAATCTAACACCATGATTACAACTGACATTCTGTTTTAATTTGCAATAACAATACACCAAGTTACTACTTAAAGCTGTAAGTTTTAAGATCGTCATGTAAAATAAAATTTAAATTTCCTTAAAACCACAGAGATCCTATTTGTCATCACTAAGTATAGACTGCATGTTTTATCACGATATTCTACTTAAAAGGTAGCCTATGAGGTTACTCACTTCATGCCCATTTACATACAGAATAGGTGTTTAGACTCTATGGTATAAGGAGCAAACAGTTGACTTTACAATTGTTTTAAAAAATGTATGTTCTTAAAACGTATAAGCTTGACTTTAAGTATATAAGCTTTACTGTAAGATTTATCTACATTACTATTCAATACATTATTTATGTGGAACTTTTTGTTTGCCTACAATCGGTTTTCCGAGGTTGTGTCTTATGTTTAACATTGAGTTTGTTGTGTGACCTGATGTTTTCTTTAGCAGAACCGATGCATATTTAACACAACCTGACTTTGCCTGAGTTGGTCTTTACAACTTAACAATAAAGTTATTATAACACTATCAGCATCAAACTTTAAGGCTGATAAAACTTACATGTTCAGATGTCGATTGATTAAAAGAACTCTTCCTCCGTTCCACCACGATTTCCACATCGGATCCTGCGTTTTTCAACTCACTAACAGCTGCCGTGTGCGATGAGTTTCGAACCGAGATGCCGTTGACAGATATCAACCGATCGTGCAGTTTCACCCCTGCTTGCTCTGCGGGACTTGAAAACTCCACGCGCGTTACAAAAATACCCTGAAACAGAAGTCTTTTATTCAACTAAAAACAAAGTAAACTAAATCACTTTAACTGACACAAAAAAATCTTAAACGCACAAAACAAAAGAAGAGTACAGGTTGCCACAACTTTTTGATATAACTTGTTATATGTTTTAACCCTTATTGAGATCAACACATAGTGTATGTTTAATAGGTTTGTTGGTGTGTAATCACTAACATATTGCACAATAACTTTATCGCATGTGTCGATTTCACTTAGTTATCAAAATATTTTAGTTTTACAGCCTACAGATATCGCCTATGGTGTACTAATACATCTATGACATAAGTGCTGATGTCATCTGCATGGGAAGAGTTGATGAAATTAAAATCTAAAACAGGATGCGAGTGTTGTGTCCCCAAAGTGATTATATTTAATAGGCTTTGTGGCATTGATGTATTAGGGCAAAAGAAAATTTTTCGTTACAGCTTTGCGATCAATTACACTCAAATCCCTAAGCGAGTAAGAAGAACAGCCACCAATTCACTAACTTTACATTACGTGGTGGTAAGATAGGATATTGATGTTTATTCTGAAGGATAAGCAAATAAAGGAAGTCTTAATGACACGGGCTATGTACTTGACCAACATTGGGTTAAAACTTGAGCTATTGCATTGTGTTAAATAGTAGGTTGAGACATTGCTACGATATGTTTAACCCATGTGTAAGAATCTTGTGCAAATACAATGAACTACCTTGTAATAATTTCTATCTCTACGGGCGAACAACAACTTTGCCATCTGGCACGGTAATTTGTGAGAGACAAAATAATTTATCTCTATGAAACTCACCATTTTCCTTAGTATCTGGTGTTTAGACTCTGCACCTCCCATTATATTGAAACCAAGATGGCTCTCCGCTGAACTTCTGTGTATGGTGAGAGTAACCTGAAACAAAAGCTGATTTAAAGAAGGTATTGGTGAAATGATTATGTCTTACCATGTTTCCATCTGTTGACTCATTTGTGATTGCAGCAAAATGAAGAAGATTAAGCAACTTTTCACGCTCTGCCGGTTTGTGTTTCGCTTTTGGTTTTTGAATTGTATCGTTTAATATGGGTTGGGCAGTACTCAAGGTCACCGGGGTTTTCGTATTTGAACCACTGTTAACTTCATCATTGTGTGTGGCTACTAAAAGAGGGCTATTTCTTGTAACCTGGCTGGAAGTTTCTAATGAAGCATTATCCACTATTGATCTTGACGGCTCTTCATCTAAAGTTAGAACATCAATAAGTGCAGTTTTATGTGTAGTGTTTGGTGAAGTGCTAGTTGGTGCATGGACTTCCTCAGTCCCAGTTTCCGACTCAAGTTCAACGCCTCCTACAACATCTGCACAATTAAGCTTTATATCCAATTCGCTGAGCACATTGGTGCTAGTGCATCCGGGTACAAGGGACTCGTGCGCTATGCCATTTATTGCTTCATTTAATTGGCCACAGATTGCTGCGTCTGCGATGGCAACAGAAGTGGATTCGTTTTCAGAGGCACCGACATTCTCACTCGGGCCGGTGTTTTCCGTGGAGGAAGCAATCGTGAGCTCGTCACAACTTTCACCAATTATCGAGTCAATGGTTGGCACCGGTGGTTCATTGGAACTGTTGCCATTATGGTTGTGCATGACACTGACAGGGGCTTGAGGATCTCTGTGAAAAATCATATAAACTTAAGCTACACATGCGCTAAACATAGAATAAATATTTATAAATAAACATGGTAAATGGGCTTAATATGTCGTCCTGTTGTGAATATATATATATGAGAGTAAATATACTACCATAGGGCAAATTTACAAAATTTTCACAAAAAACACAACTGTGACATTTAGCCTATCATATTAAAATGCAGCAGTTATTTATACAACAAACCAAGAATAAAACAATAACCAATAAATATTATTTTTATATTTAAATTCAAAATATTTGACTAACTCCAAGTTATTTTGCGTATTTTCTAAATTTGGTTGATCTTCAATGGTTGGTGATGCCTCATGGTCCGATGATGTCCCATTTGTGGTCGGACTGCTTTCATTAACATTTTCTGTGGGGGTTGTTCGAACAGATTATGCAAGGTTTAAGTCTTGATGAGTGGAATATGATTTGCTATATTAGTTTTTTTCAGGTAGATAAATGTTAAAACGCTTTTTAAATTTGCGAATTAAGCTTATTCATTGCATACTGATGCTGATGGTAGTAAAAGTGAAAACGTTTGTGTAAATAATTAGATTTCTAATAAGTTTATTGCTGTAGTTTTTTCTAATAAAATATCAAGTCTCCCCTTGGTTAGTGTTCCATTATAAATAAATACACATTTATTATTGGTATTTGCACTTTAACAATTAATGTATGAAAGACCGTTGAATGACCCCAATGGTTTCTTGTGGATGCTTTCATTTTGAGTGCAAAGATATTGACATACAATTACATACGATGTTCTAAAATTAGGCATAATACCCTGAGGGCTAATAGTACTAGAGAATGCTTATCTGCCGTGCAACAGCAATTGTGTAGGAGGTACTAGTGTGGCTTTATGATAAGAAACGGGAAAACTCTTGTGTTGTTTACACGTTCAAGGAATGCCTTGCTAAACACACATACACAATATTACTATGATATGCATACATTTTAAGTACGCGAGTGTGAGATCCATGCTTGTAAAGTCAGAAATAAACTGTGATTCTCATTTCATTTCGCCAAACTCGAGCAAAATTTTGATAAGGTGAGTGAACATCAATTGTAACTATTTTTACAGAAGATACATCACAAAAGCAAAAATAGAGATTGCTTATAAATAGCCATTATGTAGCACCAACGAATCATAGTTATGTATAAATGACATTGGAAAATTTTAGAAACTCAAATCACACTACAATAATATATTAAATAAACATGTTGACCAAATACAGTTAAAAAGAATGCAATTACCATGTAATCTAATGTATTGTACATTTTAAGTATTAAATTGCAAAAAAAGTAAATAAATTTTAAAAATATTCGTGTCCTGGTAAAACAATTTGGGTATTTTTGCTGTCTTACAGGTGGTATCAATTCAATTTTGATTAATTACATATTTAGATTTTAAAAGTGTATATATGAAGTATAAACATACTAATTTTAACTCAACAGGCCTCTACTATTACAACTGCTATAGGTCAAGATTCAAATAATAGATTTACCACATTTTACAATGTATCCAGTGCAGTGAAAAAAATAATTACTACAATGGTGGTTAGTGTCTGCTATAAATGTTATGTACTTTAATTAAAAGTTTACTTTACAAGCATTTACTGTTATAAAATAGTCATAGTAAAATAATATCATGCCAGGGCTCGACATACACGCTTGTCCACCTGTCCGGGACAGGTGATTTGTTGCGTGGGACAAGTAAATGTTGCGCGGCGCTTGTCCGACGGGACAAGTTAAAAATGCAAACTAAACGCTTTTTTCACTATCATTCACCGCCGTGTATATCTCCGTGCGCGAATAAGTTTCGTACTATTTCGTTGGTTTTGTTACAATAAGGATTTGTTAGCGGTGAGACGAGTTGAAAAGAGCTAAAACCTTAAAATTTCGTTACTATCTCCGTTAGTGCGAATATATGATAGTGACTAACACTTGGTCGCTTTGAGCGGCGAATATGATAAAGACTGATAAGCAATCTTCGCATCGGGTGATAATAAAGTCGTAAAATAAATTAGGCTTATAAAACTTTTAAAAATAGAATTAGTCCAAAAGCGTGTGGATCTTTTGTCAACGCGCAGACAAACATCTTAAAATAATGCGACATAATTTTTATCTGTAAATTAAATTAAAGTCAAACGCGAAGTAAACGTGACATACCAATCCGGGGTTTTGTCTCTGCTTGAATTGGTTAGGTAATTTTCGAAACCAATTTACTTATTGGCTATTAATTCTTGGTATTATTAAATGATAATTATTACAATTTGCAAACTCAAAAGTCGATTTCGAACGACAGAGTAGCCCATGTTGTTTGTTAATACCTATCTCACGCGCATCTTCATGTAAACCGCAACGAACCAAGAAAGGCAATTCCCGATTCCATAATAAGCAGTGCCAAAAATCCATTAAATTTCGGACGAGTAAAAATTCACTCACGTGTGGATGCTCACACGAGTAACAAAAGTAAATCTTTCACGCGAGTAACACAAGTAAACATGGCTCGCAACTGTGGTTTGTATGACGTAACAACTGTTCAGTTTTCGGACGCGCCATGTGTAAAATAAAAACGTTATACTCCAATTGAATAGAAAACGGTCGCGGTAAACGTCAATTTGTTTTTTTTTATATGCGAGAGTAATTATTACTCGCACGGCGTGCCTCACGCGAGTATTACTCGCGCGGATTTTTGGCCCTGATAAGGAATATCTTTTGGTGAGTGATTACGTAATCGTTTTATGGTGTGTTAATCACATGGTCCTGAACGGTGGAATCGGGAAATTAATGTGTAATTTTTTTATGGGACAAAGGTAAGCCAAATGGGACAGGTCAATTTGGTACTGAACTTGTCCTACATGACAAGTGCTTTTAAATCTTTATGTAGAGCCCTGCATGCTAAGAGGTAAATATGATGATGTCAAATTCTATTTATTTAAACACTTGGCCAAAGCATACCGGTAAATTGTCTATTCAAGCAGGCGTCCAGTGCTTCTGAAACATCATTTGTAAATGAGCTGATGCTGGCACTGCTGAGGGAGAAGTTCAGTTCGCTGTTTGAACTTGAACTCGCTCGGTGACTCCTTCCGTTGTTTAGGTTGTATTGGTAAGAACCAAACAGACTAGACTGACCTGAGGAATTTCATCATCAATGCTTTAAATATAAAACTATGTTAACCATTATTATAATGTTACAATACATATATACCGCGTATTTATAAAATTTATACCCAATTATTCTGTATATAAAATATACCGCACCGCCAACCTTCCCCCCCATAATATGTCATGTTTATATTCATTCATTATTAGTACCAGTACCATGCAAGGTTTTAGAGACAAATCAGTCAACTGAATTAAAAATAATTCCTTGTTAATATTTCTTATACCGAGTTAAACATGTGTAGATTGAGAAAATACTAATTTTATTCCTATGTTTTGCCTATTTCCATTGACCTAACTAACTAGGTATTGATTAATTACAAATATAATGAACAATGTATTGGTCAATTATATTATATGGCTTATTAATTCAGAACAATGTTTTATAAACAACGCTGATGGGTGTGTGCATTGATGACATTAAAAAAGCAAGAATTTTACCAAACTTAAGGTGACGTTAATCATTTAACTAAGAATAAACAAATTCTAGCAGATCCGCTTTGACCTTACAAACACTAATATCTTGACATTGTTTGGAGAAAAGAGTAATAAACGCGCCTGTCAAGGTTAATCCAGTACAGTGGTGTTGTCAAACTTATCCAAAGCACATTTACTGTCACATACCATCAGCAATAACAAAAGATAGACTTCCACTGGTATGATCAAGGGGTGTTCTTTTCGTCAAAGCACCCGTGTACCTTTGTTCACTGCCAAAAAAAGTTAATCTTAAAACCATTTCAGACATATTTTTAATTCGAAATTTAAGGTTGAGAAGATAATTCATGAGATTGTAAGACAGTACAAAAAAAAGCATAAAGCCAACACGATACATTATATTTAGAGTTTAGGATTGATACTTAATTTCAATTTCACTTAAACATGAGATAACTAGTTTTGTGTTTTTTGCTTAGACTCGTGTAAGGTTACAGACAATTAAATGAGCACAATTATTAGATAAATGAGTGTATGTATATGTAAATAACTCGTCATACTTACCTGTCATTGTCAATAGTACTTAACAACAACCAATAATTGCAAACCTACAGTAAATACTAGTTTGTAAATTTTGTTTAAAAATGTATGATGGTATTACCAGGTAGCAGGTACCAGTATTATTATTTCTATCACCTTTAAATTGTCACAGATTAGTTACCTGCAATTTAGTCTGTCCAGGATCTCTCCTACCGGGACCTCTAGTTTTCCAAGAAATCTCCGTAACACAGGCCTTCCTTTATCAAACCTGTCTTTTACTTCCAACTCAATAACATCAGATGAAAGAACTTGGATGTAAAACTGTTTAAAAAATGAGAAAATTAACAAATCGAATAGCAATATTGAAGTCAAATTAATGTATATCGAAACATCCTGTGAGATGGGATGTTTATTCCCAGGGGAATACAAACAAAGGAAAGGAGATAGAGAACAACTGAATAAGGTCTCTCTTAGTCAAGTTCTGAGACTTCTTTCAATTGATGTTTAAAAGCTTGATATAAATTAATGTATAAACATCCTTTGTGAGTCAATTACAACAAAGACAATCACAATATGCCTATGGGCATTGTTACTTAATGGGTACAATATTAATCTATAAAACCACATTATGATACGTTTATACTGGTCCAACACAGTAAACATACAGTTCATATATTTAACTCAAATTTTTGATCTAAAATGTAAACAAACTTTAAGAAATAAAATGTGGCTGCCTACTTGTTCTTTCCATGTTGGATTGGTTGTGTCTTCTACTTGCTTGGTACGATGTCGTTGCTTATGGTGAGCTCGTTTTCCACAATTTGGACCTGGTACGATTCTCAACTTCACATAGGGGTCCGGATTAAAAAATACTCCTTTCTTTAGATTGTAACCACTGAGCCCTGAAAACAATAATAAAGATGTTTAAATCAATAGTGGTAGAGGGGTATATATCGACCGAAGTAAATTTAGACAGCACATAGTAGAAATAAGGGGAGAAAGAGTAACATATATATTTTAAGTTCATGATTTAAAAAAAATTCAGTTTAATTTCAGGTTGCCAAATTAAGTGTTGTATACAATCTATATAATTTAGATATAGATTATTTAGAACACAATATTTTCATGTGATGATACAATCTATGGTTGGTTTTAAATCAATAAAATTAAATCTTTATCTGACCAAATTGCTTAGTGGGTTAGTGTGTTGCTCTTTAGTCGAAGAATTGCAAGCTTAAAGGCATTTAGCATACATTGCCTGAATCCATCGAATTAATAGGTTATTAGGGCCAAAAAAGTAAAAATTTACTCTTGCATATTAAAAACGTATTAACGTTTACCGTGGCAGTTTTTTATTTAACTTGAGTATAACCTTTTTATTGTACATACAGCTCGTTCAAATACTGGAGTATACAGCATCATAATGTAAAATTGCTATAATAACACATTTAAATTGTTGTTACGTCATACAAACCATGGTTGCGCGCTATGTTTACTACTGTTACTTGCATGCCGATTTACTCGCGTGAGCTTCCACACGCGAGTAAATTCTTACTCGCCCGAAATTTGATGGATTTTTGGCCCTCGGTTATACCACAATTAAAGAAGCATTTCAATCATAAACAACACACTGCAAGAGCACCGCAACGAGGTAACATAACAATTGCCTGTGTGATAACGCCCATTGCTTTTTTTCAATCACAGGGATAAACATTAATATTATATATTAAAACAATACCAACAATATTCTATCAACAATAAGTACCGTAAAGTTAGGTCCACATTTTACAAAATAACAAACAAAAGTTTTTTCACATAGCAGGTGGAATCAGGTAGATTAATCATTAAACATGACCGAAGATGATTATAAAGTGTAGGAAAGATGTGGTAAGACAGCTTTGGTGCTTAGCCTCACTTTTATTATTAGAATGTTTTTTGTCTTTATGAGGCATAACAGTCCTTTGTTGAAATCATGCACTTTTGTTGTGAGATGTTTGTTAAAAAGCAATGACATTTAAATGTTAATTATTTGTGATATTATATTACACCATGCTTTCCAAACTGGGTTATAAATATAAGCATATTAACATTAAAATCTTTGGTTTTCACAAAAACAGACTTAATCTTGACAGTTTATCGGAAAATGTATACCGGGTACTGTTACTAAAACACCAAACTAAAAAGGCCTCTTTAAATGTATGGTATTGCTATAATTTATGTTGAACATACATTTGACAGATACATCAATGTTAAGCTGCTCATCTAGTATGAGAAGAAAGGTTAATTTCAACGAGAAATTGTGCATGCCTAAGGTGCAAAGCAAAAAATATTGGCTAGGTATAAAAATTATTTGATAGGCATGACATGTGGCACAAGTTACAAAACAACATAGCTGCATATATTTATTAGAAAAACTGTGCAGTCTACCGATATGGTTTTGTTTATTTCATAGCAAGTTAATTGGTATTGCTGGTGTGGCTCAAATTTTGGGTAAAAAAGTTTGCTTGAAATTGTGCAATAACTATCTAGAGCAGGGGTTCCCAAGCTTTTCTCAGGACGACCCCAAAGACAACTTTCAAGTGTCCAGTGCGACCCAAGGTCAATATATATTTTTTCACGAAACTTATTTTGATTGAAAACTGAAAAGCCTAACCTACTCTTTCACTGCTATTCCAAATTTAAATTAAATATTAGTTCCCAATACTTGTCAGCCTACTGATAGCAAACTATCTTTGCTGCAAAGTACATACAAACAATTCAACTCTGCAAATCAACAACGTGTCATTCCATTATGAACAATCAAACAGTGATGTCACAATAAGCACCTACATTTTCGATAGCATAAGTACAGACTTAGGTAGAGTGATGCCTATAAGCCTGTTTTACAGTAAGCCATGGTACAAACTGCTAAATTTAACATGGTTTGTCAAATCTTAGATGTTTTGTACATCCATTATTACCATACCTCACTGACCCCACCGACCCCATGACCTGTTTGCGACCCCACCTACTTATCACTCCGACCCCATTTTGGGTCGCGACCCCTGGTTTGGGAACCCCTGATCTAGAGACATGCAGACTTTTGTCGTGAAGTAAATCTTGTTTCTATTTTTTTACAGAAAATTTGTTACAGGTATGAGCAAGAAAAGTCATTAAAAGGTTGACCCTAAACTAACCTCCAGCCATAAAATAACCATAACTCTAACTGCAACTTTAACATTAAACATGACTCTTTAATCTTAATTTTAGTTTGCAGTTTATCTTCTTCCCTATACTTCCCTCTTACCCTTCTTTACTTTTCTACACTTATTGGTCAAACAGGAACGAAACCTACAATTTATATATTTTGACCATAACCACAAAATTAAATATATAAGGCTTATCTACGTTAGTGTTATTTACCTGTGATAACAAAAGAAATGTAGTTTTCCCTTGAAACATGTGGATGGTCTCCTTGAGAAAAAGATGGCATTCTACTATTTCACATGATCTGGTTATCATATACGGTCGTGGTAGGCTACGGCCATTTAATTTCAGTAAACTGGCACTACTACTATCGATATTGGTAGCCTGGTAATGGTAACAAATGTTAAAATGAATGCAAGATTTTTTTGCAATTTTACGTGGGTATTTCCCTTATTTGCAACACAAAGGAATCAAAAGTCCAGTTAATTTGTTTTGTTCGAGTACTTACAAAATATAACATCAGATTATTAAAACAAAATCAAATAGACTTTTAACTTGGCAACAAAACAAGAACGATCTTTGGTGGACAGTCATCTATGCTAAGTTTAGCCTTTATGGATGATTAATGAAGCATGGTTAATTTACGATTTTCTGGTTTGGGGTTTTTCATAAAACAGATTTTATTTTCAAAAATAAAAATTTAAAAATAAAGAAGGGACAGTGAAGTTTGTTGAGGTATATTTTTAAAATAGAAAGATGAAATTACAATAACTAAGTTTACCCCCAAATTTGACGGAAATATGAAATTCAGACATGAATGTGTTACACAATACGACATGCATAAAATAGCTAAATATTCAAATCCAACAAAAATACTTTAAAAACGAACATAACAGATTCGATCGACCCACATCCACCTGCAACTGTTCCCGCTAAAATTCGGCAACCCAACCCAATTTAAATCAATGGTCTGCTGTAACGCCCTATGTAAATACAAAGAAAACTAGTTAGGATAGGATATTCATGTTTATCCCCGTGAATGGGAAAACCAGGGGGGTTAACACACGGACAATCGTAAGATCACCTCGCGCCCATCGTCGGGTAACCGGAGCTATTGCAGTGTGTTGTGTATGATAGACACGTTCCTTTAATTTGGTAGAACCCATTAATCCGCTGGGTTCAGGCAATGTCGTCCTTGCCCAAGGACACAACCGACTAGCTAGCGACCAGTTTCGCACCTGCAACCTTTCGAGTGAAAGGCGACGCACTTAACCGCTAGGCTAACCGGCCGGACGTGTGTCAACCACGTATTAAACGGTCGTGTGGCCGAATGGTTAGCGCCACTGATACATATACCGACCTATACAAAAACGTTCCAAGGGACAAGCCCTTCTTTTAGGTGTACGCTTTATGTTTCTGCACGCAAAAACAATTGGGCACCCTGGTTTGGTATATCCTTATACAATCGTCGGATCATCTCGCGCCAACCGTCGGGTTAACAGAGCTTTGGCGGTGTGTTGTGTAGGCTATGAATTACACGTTGATTTTATTTAGTAGAAATTGCTTGGTTTAGGTAATTGCTGTGATAAACGCGAACTACTCTCGCCTTAAGCTTGATTGTTTCCCGCGCTTCGCTCCACGTTGATTAGGTCTACTTCAAACCTGTTCCCAACTCCTCTTGCTGGTGCATTGTAACGTTCAGTGTAGCATTGTCAGTTTGCTTGTGTAAATTAACCTGTGCATTATATAATCTAGATTCGTAGTTAAATACAGCCTACAATGAGTACTCATTAAAGGTATTTAAGTGCATTGGTCTTGGAAACAACCAACTAGCTATAGCGACCAGTTTCGAACCGGTACCTATTCGGCTGAAAGGCGACGTCCTAACCCACCAAGATTATCAGTGAGGAAAATATGAACGAAGGGAAAACGTTTGGGTCCTTTATATAATGCGGAAGATAATTCTAGAATAGAAACTCGCTGTAACTGGCTTCAACGCAACTATACGAAAGTAAAAATTTATATCATGGTTGGCCGACGAGTATACATTCCACTTTTGACGAAATGTTAACAATGGAACATCGTGTAACAGACTTTTAAATTATACCAAGAATTGGAACCTCTGACTGACAGGAAATGGTCATAATGAAACGAAGAAAAACGAAACAGTATCCACACCCATCTACATGGTGTCTTTGTACAGGTCCAGCTCTATGCCCAAATGGGGATATCATAGGGTACGGAAACAGTATTATATTGGCTCTGTGCATTATCATGTTCATGTTTTTATCGGTAGAAAAGAAATCCTGTCAAGCCCACGTGGTGAAGTGTTAACGAAAGTATTACTCGCCCACATGCTATAAAGATCGTTCTCTTAACAATCCTGCAACTTAACCAAAAGGTATCTTACATTTGCACAGGTAAATAAATCGTGTACAACGAAGACGGTATGGTGCACCACAACAACGTGAAGTATCACTGGGAGAGTGGCAACCAGACCAAATTGTATTAAATCCGTGCTAAACGAGCAAGATTTCTGGAGAAAATTAAAACAACAATATACCCCTACTAAGATACTGCATTCTGCAAGCGTACATTTACAGGCAATAACGAAATAAATGGAAAACGACTACATTACTGGTTTAAATGTGACGTAAACCAAATGCAAAATCTGCAAATGGTTCTTTTCCCGTTGGGTAGAAATATAAGACTGCATTCGGTGGCAATGCGACCGGAATGGTACAAGTTAAAAGAAAATTGCCCTTGTCTAAAAGTTCTAATGTACACTTCTGTTTTTTTATACATGTAGCGCCCATAACACGTAAATTCAGCTACGTCCACCCATTTGTTTGCTCGTCATAAAATAATAAAAACTGTATACAGGGTTGGCATTGATATTATCAATTAGCGCTCGATAGCAATACGTTGAACACATCGGATTATGATTGATATACAGGTTGAACGTTGGAAAACTACTTTTGTAAATGTCACCTATTCGTCTACTGACGAAATGGTTACTAAAATTTCAAGACATGTAGCTACAAATACCGAATGATACACCTACGAGAATCTTGTAGAATACCATCTGCATTTAAGAAACACAAATTTCAAGAAGTGGCGATTGGAAAATATAAAACACGGCGCGTTAAAAAGCTGATAATGTACAGTGCTGCGCTGAGTAAATGAATAGCAGAACACAGTTCAGTCATCAATGGAAATATTGCGGAAAAGGTAGCTCATACTTTCTCCGTGGTGGATTCGCCTGATAGCTTCTGATAGTATGAATGAAATGTCAACAGTCTTAATCTTATGACATTGCAACTTCTGTAGCTCATGTGGCACCGTATTTGTAACAACAACCTTAAATGTAATAAGATAAAATATAATAATTAGTTTACTTTTTTAACCTAAAGGTCCGAACGGATAGTCTGGTGGTTTCGGCGAAGCTTCTCAACCGAAAGGTTGCAGATTCGAAAGCTAGTCAGTTGTGTCCTTGGGCAAGGCACTTAACGGACATTGACTGAACTCAGTGGATTAATGGGTTCTACCAAATTGAAGGAACATGCGTATCATATGCAACAGACTTTCCATTCACGGGATTAAACATGAATATCCTATCCTAAATGCAGCTATGTGATTAAAGTAAGGTGATACTTCTAAAATGTAACAACGATTTTAGAATAAAGAATTTTGAAAACACAAAACAAAATTATTTAATTTAAATACTCCTAATCCAACCTCATCAATGGAAGAATCTTCCAGAATATGTGGAGCATCCAAAGATAGCAGGCCATGCGTTGCCATGACATATACCTGGAATATGTACAAAATTAGGCATTTGTTATATTTTATTAGACTAACAGTTACTTTGTATGCACCCCTCTCTTTCAAAATGTCAGCTGCAGCAACAAAAGGATCCACGTCATCAATGATATCATCCTTGAAAAGAAAATGTTTTAAACAAAAAAGTGTTTTTTAAATTCTGCATTCTGCTTACTTACATACTATAGTATTTCAATATTATATTATTAATTTGGACACGTAAAAACTAAATTATAAAGATTTAGGATTTAAATACAAATAAAAAACACAATAACCTGGTTAAACCCAGCTGAGATTCAATCGAACGCGATTGAATGCAAATTACAATTAAAGCATACAGGCCAAGTCTAAACCTTGTGTAGGCTACTTAATAATGTCGAAAATTAATTTACCGCAGGTTCAATCACATGTGGATTAAATTTCATATGGGTTTAGTGCTTTAGCCGTTACAAATCAGTATTTCATATGAACTTACAACGATGATGGCGATTTTCCCACCCACATCACCAACAACATTTATTGGAGGCTTTTCTTTTGCAGTCAATACTGGAAATACAATAAGCAATATACAGAATGCAGCAATCATATAGTTTATAAATATGACTACGTTATATGGTTTCATGCGCAAAAAAGAACATCCAATTTAAAATATTCCCATTTTAATTAAGAAATAATCCAATTAAAAACATGGTAATTTAAGCTAAGTAGCATGCGTTTGCCTACATGGTATCTCGAGCTGTTCAAAGTGGCCAGTTGAAACTGTGCGTATTCTCTGGCCGTGTCGCAATGATTCTACAAATGCGGATATATAAATGTAATGAATGATCCCCGCAAATTAGGGTGCGTGTGATATATTCCATTATCAAGCGTTATTTACATTACAACAAGATGAATGATGTATAACAAACGGAATGTCATGAAGGTTTTAATCTTAATCAACACTTTTAGGTTTGCAGCACATCCTACATTGTCATAAAGCATACAGTTTTAAAGCATGACAGCTGATAAGTACAGATTTAAATTTCAGATTAGCTTACATCTTAAGTACCCACCAAATATACACGTTCAGAGTACACCGGTAAAGGTGATGTCACTCTCACACACAAAACATTAAATTACGTGGAAGAGTGAATCCTGGAGGCCATGATGACTCAACACTTTTAAAATCGCCTCCAGCTCTTTGGATTGAACTTCCGGATGGTCTTCCTCCCGCATCCTGAGGAGGAGGGGAATGCCTCCCATCCTCCATATCAGAATCAAAATCCTGAGGTTCTCCATGGATCACAGCGATTCCCAATCTCAAACGTTCGGCAAAGGATTGTGCTTTCTTAGCAGAAGCTGGTGTTTTGGCCACTATGACAGCATTTCTATAATCCGGAATCTGTATGTAATAAAATCAAATCAATGTTTTAAATGTTTTAAAAAAATACAAATTTTAAGTTACAAACGAAAATACAATTACTTAGTATATAGCTGAAATACAATTGAAACAATTACTTGGATATATATAATTTACACCTTTGTAGGCCTATTTTAAAATAAGCTCTTACAACAATCAAGGTATTCACCTGATCTTGTATATATTGAATTAGAAATGGTGAAGCCCTCAAGTTATCAATAGGAACATCAAAGAAACCCTGTATTTCTTTTTGGTGAAGGTCCATAGTGATTATATGGTGGAAACCTACAGATAAACAAGAGATGTTAAGAAGAGAACAAAGTCAATAAAAAATATCAGTCAAGAAAAACATTATGCATTAACAATTAAATTAAAGGTAAATTAATTTGTGAAAATCTTTAGTGGAAAAGTTGCACAGCAGACAACTAAAAAAATCCTCTAACAAACTGAAGAGGCAGATGACACTATGAAATTGATTAAAAATATTTATTGGTGCCAAACCGAATTAGATAATACAAAACATGAAGTTATGCATAAATAGGTAAAAATGCATTAACTTGTTACCAGCTTTGCAGAGCATAGAAGCAACCAGTTTTGATACAACTGAACCTCTTTTTCGCATTTTGCATTGTTTAGAATATGGAAGGTAGGGAATCACTCCAATGATTCGTTTAGCTGAAGATGTATTGCATGCATATGCCATGATAAGCAGCTCCATAATCGCATCATTTACATCCCTGAAATGAAAGTTAGTGATCTCTTCAATTTCTAAGAACACGTATATTGAATAATGTCAAATATCAAGGCATTTTAGTGCATTTACTTTACTTTGTTTTCAAAACTAGAATGCTTTCACATGCATCATTTAAATGTAGAATGATTTTACAGCATCTAAAGAACAAAGCTGTAATTTAAACTTAAACTGATAGTCAGTGGATGGTTACTTTTTCTATACATTGCATTATAGAAAGAGTCCCTTTATGTATATTATAAATACTATTTATGATGTTCATTTGTAATAAAGAAGTACAGGAGATTAGGACAATAAACAAACCTGCTTCCAGTCTGCAGAATGAATACATCTTTTCCACGAACAGATTCTCCAATCTCTACTTGAGTTTCTTTGTTAGGTTTCTGGTAGACCGCACAAGTCCCAATCTTCACACACATTCGACTGTAAAGATGAAGTGATAGGAAGTTAATATAACAACAGCATATGAGATTAAGCATGGTATAAAAGAATACAGTCATGTTGTATACAAATAATGTGATCTTATGTTTATAATCATTTCTGTAGGTTTATTGTAAATGTAATTATTGGCAATAAAAACAGTTACAACTTATAAAAAAAATTAACGGTATGATAATGTATTGGTACTTTACTATGCATAATTGTATTTATAATTTAATATGTAACATAAAATTACAGTATTGATTACTTGTATCTAATCGAATCTTTCATTTTGGCAATCATATTATTTTTTAACTCATTCTACGTTTCGACTCCCAGTGGACAGAAACAGCTGGAAAACTAAAATTAGGAAAATTGCACACTAAAATTAAGACTAGGGTGTTATAGTTAGTTTTAAAATTATGGTTGGAGTTAGGGTTAGTTCTGGGGTTTAGTGTTTAAAGCAGGGTTAGAATTAGATTCCATAATTTTAGTGAGCAGTTTCTGTCCTTTTCTCCTTTTAGTGTTGCCCCCAGTAACATGACAAAATACTAAAGAGACATAATAAGATGACTACTTGGTGCTCGATGTGCAAAAAATAAGGAGTTGTGTTCGTGATAAACGCGTCCTGCACAAGTCATTAAATTAACTATAAAACCTTATTAGCTGTTTAAACGGTTTACCTTGCTACAAGTCGTGCAAGTTCTTGGTGTGAATTCCCGGTAAACAGAAGCATTTCTTTTCCTGCATCAGGATAGGCGTTCATATTGCCAGTTGATTGTTATCAGCACGTTAGTGAAGAAACTAGCTCGTTAGTATAACACGCTTTATTGTTTTTACTTTAACCTCAGTAGTGTGGGTGGGATCTAAATCTACAAATGACATATAGGATAGGATATAGGATAGGATAGGATAGGATATTCATCTTTATCCCCGTGAATGAGAAAACCAAGGGGGTTAACACACGGGCGATCGTCAGATCACCTCGCGCCCATCGTCGGGTTACCGGAGCTATTGCAGTGTGTTGTATATGATAGACACGTTCCTTCAATTTGGTAGAACCCATTAATCCGCTGGGTTCAGGCAATGTCCGTAAAGTGCCTTGCCCAAGGACACAACCGACTAGCTAGCGACCAGTTTCGCACCTGCAACCTTTCGATTGAAAGGCGACGCACTTAGCCGTTACACCATGCATGGGCAACCTTTTGTCACTGGGGGCCAAAATGTGCATTTGGAACTTGACTGAGGGCCGGAGCCGTAATTGTGATTTAAGTGTAAGCTAGGTACATATCTTTGTGGGTTTGGATTGTATTTGTGTAATGCTATTTTACATGCAATGTGTTTTCAATTTTGTTTGCACAGGGATATCTATAAAAATGTATAGGCCTACCTATATTGATATAGGCAGCATTTTCAGCATATTTTATCTGTAATTTCTGTATTGACATATAATTGTATAATTAGTATGACAAAGTATGTACTGCTAAGCAGCACACTGGAGAATTCGCTCCAAATGGCTTAGAAAATTTCGTTGCGATCACACTATCGCAAGTAACACGTTTACCTACTTCCCTTCGAAGTACCTTAAAAACCGTTCGATTCTAGATTGGTAAGAATTAACAGTTCTTCGGTACCTGTTATGTAGGTTCACCGACAACACAACCTCGCTGCCTATCAAACTAAAATCAGTAACTGAAGGGATAAGTCTAGCCCAACACGATTGTTGCGTCATAGGTCTGATTATGTCATAATTATAAAGCTGCTTTCTTCGGCTATTTGAGCCGGACTAACGCCAAATTAATGATAAAAACCAAAGTGGCCCAAAAACACATAAATAAAGCGATTTTGAGAACGTAAGACACATTATATAAAATAAATGAATATTGATATATTACAAAGGCCTACGGCCCTAGAAAATTTATTGGCGGGCCGGATGAGAAGCCTTGGCGGGCCGGATTTGGCCCGCGGGCCGTAGGTTGCCCATGCATGCGTTACACCAACGGGCCGAACTATCCTATATATCCTATTATGCACGGGGTAATATGAAACAACCAATTTCCCTAATACAACGACCGCTTTCCTTTTTCTATCGGTATTACATAAGATTTCCAAATAATAAAAATGCTAAGAAAAAGTAAAATCGTGCGTATGTCCGACTGATCAGTTTGGCAGGTGAGTGCAACGTCTTTCGAAAGGTTGCATTTTCGAAAGTGGTTAGGCCTACTTTCATGTCGGTTGTATCCTTGGGCAATTAACCTAACGAAAATTTCCTGAACCCAGCGGATTAATGGGTTATACCAAATTGAAGGAACGAGTGAATCATACAAAATACTGTAGTAAATTCGCGGCTTGTGTAATATCTTTTTACGAATTATATGAAGTTTTGTTAAAATTTGAAATACGCCCTTAATGTCTTAATGCATGCACAGCTGTGCTTGTTACAAAACATTTCCTTTATTCCCTTAGGGTCTGTCTTTCATTTGATTAATCCACATTCATTTGATTAATACATTATCAAAACGCGTTCTATGATGCGGGCCTAAGTAGCCGCAGCTCTGGGCATGTCTAACCAATCAGTTTAACTATATATATGTTTGTACTGTCTCAGCTTGTAATCTAAGAATAAAGAAACTTTTCGTCAAGAGTCGGATTGCTATTGGAGTTTTGGCTGAGGACTGTTAGTTGGACATGGCAAGGGTAGATCTAGTGCCAGCAATAGACGTAAATACGAAATAAAAAAAACATGTAGGCTACCCCAAAACACACTGCAATAGCTTCGGTAACACAACTGTGAGCGCTAGGTGATCCAGCGATTCCCCATGTGTTAACCCCTTAGTTTTCCCATTAACGGGAATAAACAAGGATAGGGCTCAATAGTATATTGATGTTTATCCGAAGGAATGGGTTTGTGGGCTCGCGCTTTTTTACAAGCTGGTTGCTTGAAGTTGGCTGAGCTTGTTTCAGCCGGCTGCCTTACGGTCTCTGGCGAGCTGCGCAGCGGAAAGTCTATAAATTCACTCTCCACAGATCGCCTACAAATAATTATTGTAGCCACGATTTGTAAATTCTAATCTCAAACTCGAAGTCTATTACTACGTTTCCATGTCCATTTGTGTACTGCGCCTGAAAGCATAGCCTGTTGGAATAGACCGCCTGACCGATCAGGCGCAAAACCCCTCGCGTTTCCATGTCCGCTTAGTCCACTTTTCAGGCGCACCGTGATCACTCAGGCGCGTCGCAGGGAAGAATGCATTTCGCGAGTCTGCTGTGTGTTGTGTTGATAGATCTAACTGTTACATGTTTATGGCCAAAAAAAACAAAAAATGCCGAGAACTGAATTATCTGTAGAAGCAGTTGCACTTGCAACAATTATACTGCAACTGATTTTGACGATTATCATGATTGAGCAAAAGAAAATGAAGAAAATGCAAAAAAACATGTCTGTTGTTAGCACTTGGAATTTTGGGCAAACATGTCCCTAGGCCTCACAAAAAAAGAGATTTCTGGATGCTACAAAGGTAAATTGACCAATCTGCTGTTGTCTTGTGTGCATACCATATTAACATTAATGCGATTAGGCCATATAGGATTACCGGTACTGAGAATAATGTTTTATGTCTACCTTGATGAACTCCATTTTTGATTGTTATTGTACAGTGTACTGAGTGTAGGCTAGACCTACTGTGTAGTGTACATAACAGATAATTGAATTACAGGTCAATAGACTGATGGGACACAATTGTGAAGAATTTTAATGACTCTGACTGGAAAACATCAGTCCATCGGTGTCTTCACAGGTAACCTATAAACACTTTTTTTGTATATAGTTATGTGTGATGTACTGTATGTAGCCTACCCATGAATTTTCATTTTAAGTTTTGTCGAGCACTATGCAAAAAGTGCACAGTTTATATACCTCCCGGATTCCAACGAGGCGCAACCGCGCAATGCATTAAAACCAATATCACCAAATATATTGATGGATGTCATATCCATAATACAAGCAGAAATATTGAATGATGTATCATACATTTATATTCATTCATGTTGCCCATGTTTCTTAGATTCAGAGACATATCTGTCAAAATGCCCGGCAGTGTACATGATGCATCGGTGCTTAAATCGTCCAATTTGTATAGAAAATGCTACCAGCCTTCCAACGGTATGTATTCATGTCAGTTAATTTAGTTTCCTAGTGATGTAAAACTTTAATTATATCATACAGGGAACCATACCAACAACAACAACGAAATTCAAGTGATGATTGTTGGTGATTCCGCATATTCGTTATTACCATGACTGACGAGGCCCTACACCGGTTCTACTCTAACTGAAAATTTTAACCATCATCACAGCAGTGAGAGAATAGTTGTGGAGAATGCCTTTGGGAGGTTGAAAGCCAGGTGGCGGATTTTAAAAAGGCAATTACATGTTGATGCAGAAGGAGCTCCATACATTATTACAGCTTGTTGCAACCCCTGTTCCTCAAAGTTCCTCGTCGCAGCCAAGTGCTGACAGTCATATACGCCAAATCATTGCGGATTATTTGTTCATTGAAATGCAGATTTGTTTTTATTCGTTTTTGAATTTTTAATAAACTTGAAATGAATAAAAATAGTGAACGCAACATACGTATGAAACCGAAGAGAACAGAACGCAAAAACGACAGAAATGAATAAAAACACAACATCAGAATCAGAACGCAAAAACAAACGAAAAACGAAATAGTGAATGCAATATTAAACATAAGATGGATTCTGCCTTTTCAACGATGCAGTCAACACGTCTGCAAGTTGTGCAATGGCATTTACCATAGCAGTAATGTTCGCAGAGCTTCTTGCTTCTGACTCTCTCAAAAGTTGGAATACTTCGTCAAAATTGCGAGATTCCCGGTCCTGTTACGCTAAGGCAGCTGCTGCCCTTTGCCTTCTTCGCTGTGCTCGTCTTGAAGTACCTTTGGAAATAAAACAGTATTATTATATACATACTATGGAACAATTTTTCAACAACTACTGTTGTGTACCTGATACCGGTATTCTTCCAGTTTTCTGGGCACGTGATGATGATGACTTAAGTTTCCGGGGCAGAAGATTCCTCAACATGCCGTGTGGCTGGGATATCCGGGGCAGAGGATTCCTCAAGTTACCGGAATATCCAGCACGATAGATTGCTCAGCATGCGGTGTGGCCAGGGTGTCCAGTTCCATGTCCTGGTGGTCTGTTGCTGTGGCCAAGACTCCAGGCGGTGTTTTTTTTGGGGGGGGCATATCAGGCTATAAACTGCTACTAGTCTTCTAAAAAATGAATTAAGCAATTGAGGCTAGCATATTTGCCCAAGCTAAACCATTAAGCGACTTAAATTAACTTAACAGCCCAGTCATTTTGACTGTAGGCCTCATATCAGGATATGAACTGCTACTCGTCTTCTAAAAATTTAATTAAGCAATTGAGGCTAGCCTATTTGGTCAAGCTAAACCATTTGGCGACTTTAGCTTGACAGCCTAGTCTATAAACCTTATACCTCATATTAGGATGTAATCTACTACGCTACTAAAAAAGTTACTTTTAGTTTTAAATCTAACTATCACCATCGCCTATACCCTAGCAGTGTTGAACTGCACAATACTCCGCACAAATCACTAATTTCCAGTTGCAGCGTGTTGTTTGAAATGTTTCGGTTGAGTGCGTTCAGGCGCATAATACTGCGCCTGAACTCGACTGGGCAACCTCTCCGGGACCGCCTGACCGATTCTCCGTCAGGACAAGTACTGCGCCTCAATTTTGAAGTCACGTGGTCCCGTCAGGCGCGATGACGCACTTCAGGACAAGTACTTGTCCTGAAGAGTGGACATGGAAACGTAGTATATAACTCTTGATTCGGTTTATAGTTGTATTCTGCGTATCATTCAATATAAAGTTACGTTCGCGAAGCAAGTTACTTAGTACGTTATTAGCATCACGCAAGTTATCTCAAGTACGTTATTGTAGGTTATATTAAATTTCCAAAATATATAGGAAATTTACAAGGTGCGAAAAGTTTACGTGCGAGACGTTTTACATCTGCACGTTTTACTAACTGTGGGAATTAGGTGGGAAAACTATGTTAACGATTTAAACGGCAAAGATACATAGGCCCGTACAAGGTGATAATTACGTAACGGGTAATAATATGTGAGAGTCGGAAAACTTCAAATGCAAAAATAAACGACGTAAAACACAAAATATTTAGGACATAAAATAAATTAAAACAAATATAGATTATACGAAATGCTACAGGTTAACGCAAATGTTGTTATCACACGGACAATCGACAGATCACCTCACAATGATGGAAGGGTGCGTTCTCACATGACATCGCGCACACCATCGGGAGTTATTTCAGTAAGCCCGTTTACATGATGCATGCTCAAACGGATCGGATTGAAAACCAAACGGATTTGAAATGACGTCACACACGTTTCAAATCTAATCTGTTAAGTGTCGCATTTACATGATGTTAATTTTGTTTATTGTTTTTAGAATGCAATTGGATCTGACTGCTGATGTTAATGTTGTCGGTTAGCCTAGTGAAATGTTAGCGTATAAGTTATGTATTGTCCTGAATTATAATAGTTTTTATTTGGTCATACAACTTTTGATTTAACACTTTTTTGCGATGGTAACCTAACATTAGACACACTAGGCTTTCTAAATTACTCTAATACATGGCGGAAGTTGTGTTTATGAGTCAAACATCTAAAAATTAAAGTTTTACAAGTTTGCAAACTTCTTAAGCCTAAATTCAAATCCCAATCCGTTCCAGAAAACCGCTCCTTTTATCGGATTGGAGATATGACATCTCAAATCCGTTGTACCTTTTTCTTTTCGCGCAAAACGAGAGAACAGATTGGCGAAATAG